>CALNXK010000044.1:310000-425000 GCA_942486035.1 Porites lobata
ACTTAGCTTGACGGAAGCCCCCCTAAAAAAAATTAGCTGGTTAAACGACGGCAGGCTGACCCTACGGGCCGGCCTGTTGCCTTCCCTAGTGCATAATTTCTGTCTGGCATTTCACTGATTTCTGTCACTTCCAGGAAGTTATTTCGAGCCCATAGTTAAGAACTGAAGGGTGGTTAGTCCTGGAGATGGAGATTTTTATTTTGGCTAAAAGCATCACGGCTTCTCCAAATTGACAATTATTTCTTTTTGTACGTAAACGCTACCTTATTTTAGGCATGTTTGAATAGAACCGTGTTAGCAGCAGTTGAAACGTCGTATTTCACGAATAGCCCTGACTTTAAAAGGAATAAACAGGAAGTCATGAAGGCTAAGATTTTTCTCACGGTTTCTATGATGTAGGGTCCTTTGCTTCGGTTTACTTTTTGACAAAAAAATGGGTTGGTAATTAATAGCAAATAAGTCCGCTGCCATAGTGGCGAAAGTGCAAGAAATGATAGATCGGTGGAATTCGCAATTTTACAAAAGCAGATTTTTTGTCTAATTAAAAGAATTTTTCGAGCTCATTGCATTCTATCTTAATTATTTATCATTCATTTAGAAATTTTTGTAGAATTTTTTCTTTCTTATACACATTGCTGCCAACACATTCAGTTTAAAAAGCCTGAAAACAAAATGGAGAATCTTGGTGTCGATCCCAGTACCTCCCACATGCAAAGCGGGCGCTCTACCATTTGAGCTAATACCCCTGCCCGGAAAACCAGCTTGAATAATTAGGGGTATAGAAATTTTCCTCGAAAAACTTGGGTCTCTGATAAGTTTGGCCTGATCTCGAAATCTTGGAAGCGCGTGTGATACCTCTCGAACTCTCGTTTTCGGGTGATTTTTCGTCTCGGAGTTTTTACCTCGAATTTACCATTCTATACCCCTGTAATTAGCTAAACCTAGATTTTTCTTACACTTAACTATGAACGAGAGCCAGGATAAATCTGTGCTGCCTTAAACTAAAGAAAACGAAGAAAACTCAAATCCAACTTTATCAAAGTGTTGTCAGCAAATAGTGCAAGATGTTAGCGAAGAAAATAGACTTAGCCGTTTGGAAAATAAAACTGTAAAAATCATGAGTTAGTTTTAGACGCATTTTTCAGGGACACCGTACAGGTACTTAAAGGAACAAATTGATATTTAATGTTGACACTGGTAGTGATAACTTAAAAAGTAGTCATTTTATCAAGAATGGCCTGTTGGTCTAGTGGCATGATTCTCGCTTAGGGTGCGAGAGGTCCCGGGTTCGACTCCCGGACAGGCCCCTTTTTATGCCTTTTTGGGAGTTCCAATTTTACAACATAACAAAAACAGAAAAATCAAACCAAAAAAAAGAACAAACTATTCATCAAGAAAGCAGTCAAACACATTAGCAATATAAGAACATTTTCAACTAAATTATGAAGGACTTTGGATCTTGCATATAGAATGGGACTCCTGCCTCTCTGATAACCAAGAGATTACGAGAAAATGGTATTAAATTTTCCATTGCTGTTACGCCACATATCAAGTACAGAAATTACTCTTATAAATTAAACCGTGAGAGAGGACGGGCGAACAAAACTGATACGTTGTTCATGATTTGAACCGACTTCTTTATTATTATTGTTAAATTTAAATTTTTTCGCTGCCCAAAGGCGCAAGAATCTTAAAAGCGGTATCTTACCGGTCGTTTGCATTGAAATAACGAACTAAGAACTAAGAAAGCCGGAAATATCAACGAGTGATGTCCCTTTACGGTCTTTTGTAAAGCCATGGAACCACCACCCACTTTTAAGCGCTATCTAATTGCAAACGTCAGTGGCTACATCTCATGCGTCCATGTCCAAAAGAAGCAGTAAGTGCCCTTTTTCCAAGTTGCAAGAAAAAATGAGCTTTCTTTTTTACAGCGGAAAAAGAATGCAGAATTTCGGTATCGATCCCAGTACCTCTCGCATGCAAAACGAAGGCTCTACCATTTGAGCTAATCCCCCCTTCCTAGAAAATCGAGGCGAAAAATAAGCTAATCATGAATGTTTCTTGCACCACACTTAACATGAAACCAAGAGTAAATCTTACGCTTTCCGGCTTTAAAGAGGAGAACTAATAATCAACTGAACTATCCCGCTGAACTATCGAAAATCATTTACATTGTTATCGTTTTCATAAAAATACCAAATCGTGTTTAATTTAATTATTCTACAGAAAAAGTGTTCTCAGGTCATAGAACACGATGATGGTCAAGAAACTGAATACTAATTTATGAAGTTGAGTCTCAACAGGAGATTCAGAAATTATAAATTACCCCTCAGATTTTTTAAGCCAGAGAGTACACGTACTAATCAAAAATTGAGAAATTAAACGAGACTTACCTGTAAGTTGAAGTTTGATTGGAATTCTATCGAGTCATCAAACTGCACCAAGGGATCACATGAGATATGCGCATAATCAGTATTCACAGCTGAATGTGAGTGTCTTACAAACAAACACCCATAAAAGGGGGTAATATCAGAAAGCCAACCGAAGTAAAACCTCGGTAGGACAAAGGGTGGGTACGACAAAATCAACCATGACTGGTTGTACAAAGGGTGGGCATGTGATCCCTTGGTGCAGTTTGATGACTCGATAGAATTCCAATAAAACTTCAACTTACAGGTAAGTCTCGTTTAATTTTTCAATTCTATCTCGTCATCACTGCCCCAGGGATCCCATGAGACTTTAAAGCCAAGACAGTCACATGAAGAAAAAACCCAAAGTCCAACTGCAAGGTGTTTAATGCATAAACAACCCTATACAGTACTAACAGTAACACAAACTGTAGCCCATAAAAATAAAGAACAAAAAACGCTTACAAATAATGCTATATGAACACACTGAGTAATAGAAACAACAGGGCTAAAGCACAATAACCCTGAAAAAACCTCTAAGTTGTAGGAACTAATCAACGTTATAGGGAATCACTAAACAGTAGCAACAGGGCAGAGAAGCAAAGGCCCTAGTCCTTGTTCTAATCAGTCTGAAGCACTGCAGAAGCAAAAGTGGAGGTAACGACTGGCTTATTGTAGAAACGCTTAAAACACCTCGAGGACGACCATCCAGCTGTACGCAGGATTTCATCAATGGGGACATTTGAAGCTTTGGCTTTCGACGTAGCTGCAGCTCTTGTACTGTGTGGTTTGAATGCACTGGTGTCAACACCAGACGACTCCATTATCAAACGAATCCATCTAGAAATAGTTTCCCTGGAAACAGGTTTGTAAGGTTTGATGAAGCTAATAAAAAAGTTTACTTTCCGCTCCCCTTAGGGGCTTGGTTCGCTCAAGATATTCTGCCAAGCAAGTAGACACACAGAGTGACAAATCAGCAGGATAAGCTTGCAGGAGAACAGATGGAGCTCGGTAACCAGGCCTGCTTTGTTTGACATGTTCCATGAACAAGAATTCAAATCCATTAGTCACTTTTTTCATGCAACCAAGGTCAAGCAAATTTAAAAACATTGTCCCCTTTGTGCAGAGACCAGGGCTATCAGCATAACCAGCTTTAGAGTGAGTGATTTTAAATCAAGCTTCTCTGGAGGGTGAAGGGAGGAAAGATAAGTTAGGACAGGCTTTACATCCCATGTTGACCGGTGGCGTGGAGTTGGCGGAGAATCCTTGTAAACACCATTCATAAACCTGGGAACAAGTGGGTGACTGCCCACAGTCATGTTACTCTTGGGTATAGTAACTGCTGATACGGCACTCCTGGCAGTATTGATGGTGGTGTAAGTCAATCCCTTTTCATGGAGGCTAACGAGGAATTCTAAAACAACGGTTACAGGTGGATCATAGGGATCAGTCTTCCATTCACTACAAAAGTCCATCCACTGTTTGATGTATGGTTTGTACTGTTTTTGTGTTCCGTCAGACCAGGACTTGAGGATGATTGCTGTAGCCTTGCCTGAAACATTTCTCTGCTGGAGACTTTCCCGGATACCATGCAAGCCATCAGTCTCAACTGTCGTCGAAGAGGATGTAAGGCATGGTTGTGTGGTTGTGTCAACCGATGAGTCGACTGGGGGATTGTCTACTAATAGGTGAAGGAGAGGGGTGAACCAAGGTTGTGTCTGCCAAACAGGAACGAGAAGGACATCAGTTGCTTGATCTTGCCCTATTTTCTGTAGGCAGGCTGCTATAACACTAAAAGGGGGGAAAGCATAGAAATAGTACTCCTTCCAACTCATGAAAAATGCATTGACATATTGAGCACCAGGGTCAGGTTTCCATGACACATAACTGGGAACTTTAAAATTAAGTCTGCATGCAAACAGGTCGATTTGAAAAGGGCCCCACAGTTTATCCAAGTCTGAAAAGACGTCCATGTTTAAAGACCATTCAGTTGAATTGTTAATTTTCCTAGATTCAGTGTCAGCATCTACATTGGTAGAGCCGGGTATGTGGCAAGCACTGATCCAGATGTCTCTTTCTATACACCACAGCCAAATTTCCTAGACAAACTGTCACACTCTGCAGACTTGATACCCCCCATGTTATTAACATATGCCACTGTGGTTGTATTGTCAGACTGAATTCTTATGTGTTTGCCATGGACATGGCCAAGAAGTGATTTCAACCCCAGCAGAACTGCTTTCAGTTCCAAGTAGTTAATATGGAAAGCTTGTTCCTCTACATTCCAAAGACCACCAGGTTTGTGAGCACCATTTACTGCACCCCAACCGCTAGTACAGGCATCTGTTGTAAGAGTCAGGTCAGGGTCTCCCTGGAAAATAGGTTTAAAGGAAGAATCTACATTGTTCAACCACCAAGCTATCTCTGATCTAGAATCATTTGAAAAATATATTGTTGCATCACAATTGCCCCTACTTTCCTGCAGAGCAAGAATTTTATTCCTTTCTAGGGCCCTATAGTATAGTTCCCAAACTGAACGGCAGGGAAACTAGAAACCATCAACCCTATAACTTGTGCCACTTCTCTAATAGTCATTTTACTTTTGTCCAGTAAACTCTGGCAAGCTAGCCGTACACGTTCCGCTTTAACGGGTAGGAGTCGGATTGTCATGTTTATACTATTCAGCAAGAAGCCAAGAAATTCCATTTCTTGTGTTGGAATCAGGACTGACTTTTCTGGGTGAACCACAAACCCCAGACTAAGGAACGTATCAACAGTGTCCTGTATATTAGTGGCACAGGCAGTATAATTATATCCCAAGAGAAATGAATCATCTATATGCCCCATACAGATATTACCCAAAGATCTGAGATGAGACTGGTTTTAATATTTTTGTGAATAGGCGAGGAGCACAAGCCAGGCCATTGGGCAAACAGGTATATTGAAAATAGCTACCTTGCCACTCAAATTTCAAGTATTTCCTATCCTCTAATGCAATAGGAACAGAATAATAGGCGTCCTTAAGGTCTACCGATGCCATAAAGCATCCGGGACGCTTGAGTTTGAGGGCTGTCTGAATCGTATCCATTTTAAAATGGTGATAGGATACAAATTCGTTGAGTTTTTTAAGATTTAAAATCATTCTAAAAGTGCCATCTTTCTTGGGACGCACAAAAATGGTAGAGATAAAGTCACCCTGGACACGGTCTATTTTTCAATAACTCCTTTATCGAGGAGCTTGGTGATTTCCTCAGTAATGATCTCCCTTTCAGAAGGAGAAAATGGCATTTGTTTTGGCTGGTAAACCTGAGAAGGAGAAACATCCCCAAACTCGATGTGATAGTGCTTTATAGCATCTAATATGACAGGGTCAGTAGTCAGTGACTTCCAACCTTCAACATGGTCTTGTAACCCTCCAGCCGAGAAATTAGCAACCCTTTGAGACAGATTTGCTTTATCGATAGGAGTTGGGTAGTTTTCTCTTACCTGTGTTTCTACTGGGTTTTGTTGGTGGGTTCACTTGGCTTTTTCTGGGCACTCTTCTGTGCCCGGCTGTAGCCTAAGAAAGGACGCTGCTGAGACGTTTTCTGACAGGATGGTCTGTCATAAGGTTTAAAGTTTGGACGGCGAAATTTCTGCCGTCCTGCCTTGAAATAGCCTAGACTAGCCGTTCGAGTTTCAGAAGTTTTCTGCATTTGTCGGCCAACTTTCTTTGCCTCAGCCATATCCTCCAAATGTTTGGATAAATCATCTCCAAACAATTTTGTTGAAGGTTTAATTTCATCTTTACACAGCCTGGTGTATGGAGGGTTAAAGGGGCTATGTCACCCAACACGCATGCGCGAGCCAATGAAAACAAACTTGAAAAAGACAGCCCAACTTTTTCAAGTTGTGTCGGAGATTTTGGAAGGCTGTTTTTATCTGTTTAAATCTCAGCCATCGTTCGATAGTTAGCGAAGTTTTGTATTAAGAATCATTCTATGGTGATTACAGAACAATTTTTTGGCGTTATTTTAAAATTGTTTGCCTGTGGAATGTTTTTACGTGGATTTACTGTGTCCTCTTATCAGCGGCCGTTGTAATGGCAGAGTTAATGACGGCTACTCCACAATGAGTGATGGAATCTTTGATGGAATCTTCCCTATAGTTCACAGGACCTTTCTATTGAGTTATTTTAGAGGCTGCTGGCTCTTGGATTTTTCTTGTGCTCAAAGTATGTGGACATATAATGAAGCGGCTATCGAGTTGGCGGCGGCCGTTTTTTGTAAACGATTACAAGAGCATCAGGCCATGAGTTTCGTGACGAAACTAAACTCCTGGCGAAGGAAACATTCTAAAATTCGGCTAGATTCCTTCTTGTATTTATCTCGATTCACGGCAAAGATAAACACGACCGTTTGCTCGTCCAGATTGTTCTCAACAGACTTAGAGAGGCGCCTTAGTACGAGTTAGATCCTGTAAATGCCATGTTTTTGAACTGTTTGTGTTGGAGCATAATTTTGGAAAATAGCAGAGTTTGCTTTCCCTTTTTATCAACGGACTGCTTATAGTGGAGTAGTATACCAATGATGCTGGGTTCTGTTTTTCTCGACGTCGCAGTGATTCGGCACGATCGAACAATTTTGCGCGATAATGTATGTTTCCCTAAGAGCAAAACAAAGACTTGGTCTCTTGTTCTATCAGCATCTAAATTATAAAATCAATAGCGACAGACAAGTCTAATTGTTAATTATTTGAAACAGTCTTGGTCTTTATCTTCGGTCTAGCGTCTTTTGTAGCTCGTTTGTAAAATACAACTTCCATTTATTTTGTTGAATAAGACAATATGTTGTTGTTGAATTTTTGTTTGCGCTCTATTTTATGAATGGCATGCGTTTTTACTTCAAAACTACAAGTAAAATTGTCGTCGCAATTTTATTCTTGATCTAGCATAACCAGAGAAGAAACGTTCCATAAATTCTATCGAAATATCCCTTATCTAAACCCATTTCGCTAAACCTCTCTAAATTCGGAACCTTGGACGTGACAGAGAACATGAAGAAAGTCACGCGTTAAAAACAATAGAATTTTGACAGTTGAAAGTAATTTGCATAACCTCACAGCGCACATGGAGAAAGTCACGCGTTAAAAACAATAGAATTTTGACAGTTGAAAGTAATTTGCATAACCTCAGAGCGCGTGCTCTCCAGCTGACATAGCCCCTTTAAGTTCCGGTTTTATCAACTCTCGCCGTGCCATATTGAGTTTAAAATTGGCATTAGCTAGAAGAGCAATGCTATCCATCACGTGATCCAAGATCTGACGTGTATTTAATGTTTTGCCAGCGTGAAGGTCCTTTACCAACTGGTCTCCTAAAATAGACAGGGCTGGCAAACCCTGAACAAGCGGTTCTTGAACTCGCTGGAAAGCTAGGTCAACCGTTCTGCTGCGTCGAGGCAGCAAATCCTAAATTTCTTCGTTGACGGTGGTGGTGGACAGGAATTTACAATTTTCTGGAGGAGGATATTTTTCAACTCGTTCTTTGATTGTGTTTGGTGAGAGACCTCCAGTAACCATGTTGTCAATTAAACCAGCAATTTTTTCTGCTATCGCAGGAGATTTCTCTTTGGCTTGCACAAATGCCTGAGTCAGGCTTTCCAAAATGTCATCCTGCGACCCTGAGTCAGGGCATGATGCAGGTTTCGCCGCCGCGGTCGTACTTGTATGCGTGTCGCTCGGGTCGAGCACATCAGTTAAGGCGGCGTTGAGATCAACGCTATCATTTAAGCTCTGAGCGGCCTGTCCATCCTCGTCTGAGTCAGTACGAAGGAGAAGGTCTTCCTTGAGACTAGCCAGCATTGCCGTTTGCGTCTCCGAAGCCCTGGCAAGTTGTGCCCAGGTCGAAGTTAATCCTTCGAGGACTGACATGTTCGTGTCCTGAGAATCTTCTACGCCTTTGCTCCTTGTATCGGACGCCAGATCCGCTCCATCCATGTCGTGTTAGTGATTCAACGCAAGAAATAGGTTCAAATTTGCATAAAGATGACAAAAGAAATAATTTTCTTTCGCGTATCGAAACCTCGTGAGAATACCGAGTAAGCGCGCGAAAAGCACTGATTATGCGCATGCGTCTGCCTATCTCATGGGATCCCTGGGGCAGTGATGACGAGATAGAATGGCCTGATGATTCTCGCTTTGGGTGCGAGAGGTCCCGGGTTCGACTCCCGGACAGGCCCTTTTTCTTCTTTTCGCTGTCGTCCTCTTTAGAGAAACTTTGTATCTCCCCATGTAATTGTCTGTTTTCAACACACTCGAGGTAGTTTTTAACTTTTTAGCTTTAAAAAGCTGGTTTGCTCTGGTGGTCAGTATGGCATTATATAATTTAGCCTTCTATCGCATTTATCATTTGATCTTTGGCCAAAAAAGATATTTTTTTATTCAGTTACAAAAAAGGCAGAACGTAAGGGATCGTATTTCAAGTTGCGCATACTTACTCGCTATGGAACTTGATTACTTGACTACAACTACTTGTGAATGACAAAATCACAACCTCGTCTCAATAAACAAATATGTCTCCCAAGCATGCATTTGTGTAACATCAAACGTTATGAGCAATTATATACCATGAACTTGAACAAACTGTTTGGCTAACAGTACAAGGTTTAAAAAACCACCATTGCAATCCGTTTCAACATTTTAACGTTTGTCCTATTTCATGTGCCATTTTTACGCGTCCTTCTTTTAACGTTTTGAGCAGTTATTTTTATGTTTCACTCAAACGGACAACTTAAATTTCGAGATGCACCTCCTTTATTAACAAATGGATCTGCAGCGCTTAAAGCTTCTAGGCTTGGAAAAATTAACATTATTTTAAATTTGTTATGTTATTCGATAAAATATTTTGACCATTAATTTTTTTTTATTTCATTTTATTTTTTGCAACTTGTATCCTTTATTCTACAGAGCAATTTGAATGCTTTGTTTCATTAAATCATACTGCATAAACATTGCTTTGTGGTTGTCGTGATGTTAAATCTTGCCCAAGAGCTTGTACCTTGAGGCAGGCGGTGATTAGCTAAAATGGTAGAGCGCCCGATTAGCATGCGGGAGGTACCGAGATCGATCTCCGGATCCTCCAAATTGACAACAATTTCTTTTTGTGCGTAAACACTAACTTATTTTGGGCAGTTTTTGACAATACCGTGTTAACGGTTAGCGGGTTGTTAAAACGTCGTATTTTATAAAGAATAGCCTGAACTTAAAAAAAGAATAAACGAGAAGCCACAAGGCCTAAGATGTAAGGTTGCATGGCTTGGGTTTAATTTTTGAAAAAAATGGGTTGCTAATTAAAAGCAAATAAGTCCGCTGTTTTAGTGGCTAAAATGCAAGAGATGACAGTTCGATATGAATTAGCAATTAACGAAAACAGTTTTTTTTCTCATTGAAATAAAGTTTGAGCTCATTGTATTTTATTTATTTATTGTATTCTTTATTTGAAAATGATTAAAAGAAATTTTTCTTCCTTATACACATTGCTGCATTCACATTCATTTAAAAAAAATGGATAATCTGCATGAGTATCGATCCCAGTACCTCCCGCATGCTAAGCGGGCGCTCTACCTTTACTCACACTGCGAAAATCATTTAAGTGTTATTATTATCAATACGGTGATTTATAATGTTTTTCCTTGTAATTAGGGATATAAAAGTTTTCAATTATCTCTTCTGAAGTCGTAAAAATCTATTTTAAGACATTTACGAACCACAATCACAGTAAAACGAAACGTGGCGCTATAAAATTTGGCGGGAAATATTGTACTTTCGCATGCCATTTTCTCCAATTTGCTGCCAAATACCAATTTTAAACAAACTGGAGTTTGATAACAGCACAATAAGTCATCTAGAAGTGTTTTTACTTTTGAAATAAACTGCCGCATCTCGGTAAAACAGTCAACTGAAAATGACTGAAATTTGGGTGACGCTCATTAACGATTCAGGAGCGATTTTTAGCACCAGGTAAAAAATAGAGTATTTAAGCAAAGGAAGTTTAACATATTCCAGTCGACTAACGAAGTGATAGGTGTTATGGAAAAAATATAAGAACTATTGGGAGTTTGGCCAAGTATGTTTTAACTTCACCCAAAGTTAGCCAAAATTTGTGCTTTTTTAGGTCGCCGGAGGTCCCAAAATCTCGAAATAGTGATATCTCGAAGAAAATCGAACGGATACTTCTCCAAATGCCATGGTTGTTAATCTTTTCAGATAGCTTTCATACTGTGAAAACATGAAGGTAAACGGCCGACCTCGATCTTTTGCTATTGCCCGGTTTTTTCTGACAATAACACTTAATGTAGTTTCTGCTCGCGAGGTGTAGCAATCGCCCATCGTTCTGCTGATATGATAAGAAACTTGCTTTTTTGCGCCTGATTTAAGATGAGTAGCCAGCCCCCAGTGGGATAAGTGCAATGGCGCCAAACAAAACACTATAGCAAAAGCCACAAGACACATCACAAACAACGGACGGGTAAGGAGGGGGAATCCGTCCACCCAACTCGCCAACGTGTCGAACCTCGCCCACCAGTAAACATTAAACAAAATACGAGGCAGCAAAAACATTAACACAGCAGGAGGAGGTCGAATGCATCAACAACGGATCAATCGAGGAACGAAACAAATTACTGTCCAGGGAACTTAGCAGGCCGACCAGAAGGCAGGGGGTCAGCAGCATTTTCAAAAACAGTAAACTCACACCGCATAAAAGATGCTTTCTTCGTCGGAACCTGACGACGAACATATTTCACGAAACGATCGTATACTCAAAGCAGATCGAATCCACTTCTTCAATGGAGCGGGAGAGAGAACCAAAGTCCCAGACGACTTGAGAATTAGGACATTCGAATACAACATAACCAAAACCAGAACGGCGGGAAACCCCCCAGTTGGTAGACAGGCAGTCAGAAGACTTTGCAGTAACAGGAACGGGCTTTTCAGAAGCAGGAAACAACGGACTTTGTAACAAAAGACTTTGCAGATGCAAAATCGGGCTTTGCAGCAGCAGGAACGCGAGGGAGAAGGAGAATCAGAATGACTCTGCAGCTCATCAAGCTCTTTGTCCTGGAGATCGACGGGGGACTCAGCAGAAGACTCGAGAGCCACACGAGAAGACGGACGGCAGCCGAAGCCGAAGCAGCACGCCTCCTGGAACTGGAAACCAAGACAGAAGTGGGAACAAGACTAAGCACTGTCACCAGAACAGGAAACAGACTCATAGGCGGAAAGATAAAAGAAATCTGGTTCTCTTCTTCATCGGCAGACATTGAAGGATCGGCGCCGGAAACAGAAACAGAATCAGTAGCATGAAGGAACAGGGGGAACGAAATTAGAGGCAGGGGCAGCAGCAGACGGTTGAAGGGAGGCACGCTCGCCCGCCATATGCCCAGGCTGACGGCAACGACGTCAGACACCACTAAAAGGATAGTCTTAAATACAATGACCAGGCCAGCAGCACACCGGGAAGACGTGAGGCTGGCCTTGATACCACAAACGAACATCATAACCGGCGATGCGGACTGAAGACGACAGGTCCTTGGCCACACGAGTACCGTTGAGCACATCGGAAATATAAGGGTAGGCCTTAGGATTCAACGAATGGACGACGCCATAACCACAAAGGAAGACTTTGACTGGTTCATCTGGAACCTCGCACGAAAGATCACGCACGTAAACCAGTTGGGTACGGGCATCGGGAGCAAAGAGGAGATTGGTACCCCGGAAACTGATACCACGAGCAAGCGCAGCATCACACTGAGCTGATTCCCGGTACGTTATATCTTGTAATAAAGATATTTATACGAAGTAAATTACTGTCACATGGTTCTGCAGGTGAATGCCATTATGCTCTCAACTGGGAAACAACTTTTACGCCTGCAATCAGTTATTGGATAGCTAGTCTTGTTATCTTAGCAATACGCCGGTGACCGAAAAAACTATCTTGTTTTAACGTTGGCTGTCGAAGTGACGTTATATTTCACTGTTTATTGAGTAGACAGTTGGTAGTTTTAATTTGTAAAATAATTAATAGCATTTAATCTGCCTTCTTTTCTTTAACCAACTACAGGCGTTCAAATACTGACAAGCGAGCAGAATTGAACTGTTCGCATTATAATCCCAAGTAGACCACGAAAAGAAATTGAATTAATTTTATATTTTTTTCCTTTTTTTTTTACTTATTCATTGTTTTAGCGGAGCTCGCGCACGTGGGCGGAGCCCCATAGCTAAGTAAATGTACCCATCCCAGAAAATTTGGTTTTCACGTGACCGTACACCGAACGAACGAACGAACGACCGTCCGTCCGCACCACAGGCATACCAATGTTTACTGTCACACTTTCTAGCTAGTTTGGGAGCCCAGGAGAAAAGTGATTGCACATCAATGTTGTGATCAATTGACAGCTGTCAAAACAGGGTATCCGCTGACCAGTATCACCTGACCGTATCGCGGGCTCAGGTGTCGACCCATCGAGGTCGAGTATTTTTTGAAGGTATCCCCTGACAAGTTACTAGTTTTCAAATGATCGCAAGCTCAATTTTGTTTTTTTTTAAATTTATATGAAATATGTCTGTTTATGTCACTATGGCCCGGCACTATTAAGATTTTGATTTCAAACTTACTTCGGACACGAAAATTCAGTAAAATTATTTAAAAACACAGGCGGAGAAGACCTTTTGTTATCATGAACACGCGTTGGTCACGCTCTACGTCCAATTTTTATGCTCTGATTGGTCAAAATCTGACAGGTGAGTTCATGCGGCAAATTCATGCAGCATCTTGAAACTTGTTTATTTTTGACAGCTGAAGCTGGCAGAGTTTTGTGTCAACTTGTGATGTTTTTTTTGTCTTTCTCCACTGGATGTACAAAATGAAATACAGCTGCTATCAAGAGTCTTCTGTTATTCATGGCTGGTTTGTTTATTGGGTTTTTGGTTGAGAAATGCAGCATCTTGAAACTTGTTTACTTTGACAGCTGAAGGTGACAGAGTTTTTTGTCAACTTGAGATGTTTTTTACTGTCTTTTCCCACTGGATGCACAACATGAAATACAGCTGCTATCAACAGTCTTCTTCTGTTATTCATGGCTGGTTTGTTTACTGAATTTTTGGTTGGGAAATGCGCCGCTTGTCAAAGTCACAAATCCGATTTCGGATGACATCGTTTTCATTTTTCACCTTGCTGGATGCGGGTTGAAAAGTCCCTCAAGCGGCTTTCAGGAGCTGCATCTCGAATGGTAAGTCTGAGTAATTATTGTCTTTGTTTTTTGTATATCTAATTTCATGAAGTCGAGCGCAGTTTAAGAGGCTAGTTTATGCACGTTTGTATTAAGATCTGAGACAATGATCTGACCTAGTATGAGATTTGATATAAGCTTACAGAACTTTAAAAAACCTTTAGTGGATATTTTCTCTCCGCAAATAGAAAGAAAAATTGTTCCGAAGAGTATTTAGTTATAATTTTGGCTGTAGAAAGAAAGTTTGAGCGATTTTCTTGCCTCGAGTTCATCTTTGAAAACAGTAAACACGGGGAAGCCGGCTAAAAGCTTTAAGCTTCAGCTTAAGGACTTAGGATTTTTAGAGACGCTTTAATACTTGTCTTCGTGAATGAAAATTTTTGTCTCTGTAAATGTTTCACCGAATCATATTTCTTTTATTGATCGTTAGTAGTCTCTTGCAATTTTAAACACTTTGCCGTTTGTTTTCAGTCGTTCATAAACATCGCTTGCAGGAGTACTCAAAATGCCGCGCGTATCAAATGCTTTTTAAGATTACACATCGTTTTAAAACCATTAAGTAATGGTCCGTGTAAGAGGTAGGCAGGCGAACGGCAAAAGTGATTAAAAGGTGCTAGCTTTTAATCATTAATTTCAATTAAATCAAGCGTTCTGATTAGCCGAAATCCAAAAATCGCCAAAAAAACAGTCAGAAACGTGACAAAAACACCTTTTTATAGGTTTATTTTTCCCATTCCCCTGTCTTATACCTCACGGCCAAGTTTCAGCATTGTTCTATGCGCCAATCAAAAGTTAGAGCGGAAAAACGTGCAACACACGCGCGACCTTGTTGTGACCCCATCTTAGTGTGACACTTGAGATGTAAGGAAATTTGTCTTTTACTCGAAGAAATCTCGTCAATTTCTTCGTGAAAAATCTGCATTTTTTCTTTATTGAATATTTATCTCAAATTTACTGTATTTTATCATCGGAGTGATCGTCAAAATGCTCTTAAACGTGGTTTGCTGCCGTCCTCGACATGCCGAGTCGCCATATGATATGGGCCCGGCGTAGTTGTTTTCGTTGTCAGGCCGGATCAGGAGGAGATCGGAATAATTGTGGCGCTAGAAATTGGAGTACAGCTGGGCATAAAAGGAGAAAGCGAAAGATTTGTTGTTTTTACAAGGATGAATTTATTTCTCGAAGAGATGTAGAACACTTGAGCTTGAGGTAAGCTGAATTCAGTAGATTTTCGCATCTCCGCGCGCATTATGTGTTATTCATGTTTTTGCCCTTTTCGACACTTCCATATTCCGTGTATCTTTACCCATCTCTCATTCGATTTTTTTTCTCTCTAGACTGCTTCATCAAGCAGGAAGTTCGCCGTGGACCTTAAGTTAAAATGAGCGAATTGAAATTTGTGACACGTTTGCATTTTGTACCTTTGAGTTCTGAGACGGAGAATACCGAGACGGAAGCCGCTTAGGTATCATAGATAGCTGTCACTGGTGTTTGAGTTTCTCTTGGTACGGAAGATCTAGCGAGCATGACTGTAGCTTGCCTTTATTTTTTCCAAGGACGAGAGAGATTGTAAGAAGGATTTTTATAGAGTAATATCAAAACCTTGAAACAGATAATAGAGCTTTTTCTGAAACCCGATTATCCGAACATGCAGGAATTTTTTCTATCTGGGCAACATCATCTTTTTTTCCAAAAGCAGAACATTTAGATAACATTTAGATTTGATTTTGTGTACTTGTTGTTGTTCTGTATGGTGGCCGAATATGAACGCGCGACATTGGCGCGTTCGCCAGATTCGCCACGTGAGAGTGAATTGCTGCTGTTTACGATCATGGTTTTGACATTTCGTTTGTGAGAGCCGACGTAAATGTTGGTCCCAACGTCGCTGATTGATGTAACACTGTGCTCGTCTTCGTGTAATTTCATATCAGTTTAACTTCCTCGGGTTTAGCGCATAGAAATCTTTTAAATTTTAGATATGTTATATTTTTCAACATAACAAAGCAATAGACGAAATAAAAAGTTGTTCGAATGAGTCTTAAGCTATCTTAATTCAACTTTAAAATTCAAATTTCGCGCTTTTCGCTGTATTGACCAATCAGAGCATTCAGATTTAATTTGATTAGAGAAATTAGTGCCTGAAAAATAACTGACGCTATTGCCGCGGGCTATTGTTTTTCTGCCTGCTTCTTAGCTGGACCATTACTTAAATGAAAAATAAACACAATAAATTCTTTATTATGTTGAAGCGTAACTCTTTTAATGCTTACTGAAAATTTGGCGCTTGTCAAAAGTGAGAACCGGCTGGCCGTATAGGAGTTTTTTGAAATTTTTTGAACGGTTTTGCTAAAAGCCCACGTGTGCTTCGATGGTTCTGAATATTTGTCTTGAAAAATTGAGAAATACTGCATTTTGTCTGGGGTCTGTATGATAAAAACAGCGCCTCATATTACTGTTTCACCTCAGATGTGATTTATAAAAAGTATGAAATGTTGGTTTACACGCACCCAGATTTGTTGGCAAGATTTTGTTAAGTAAACTTGGCGAACGTCAAAAATTCGGCCTGATTTGTTTTCCAAGAATTCGTTTTCCAGGCCTAATCTACTGTGATCAATGATTGCTATTTTTTGGGTGTACATATAAGGCTATCAACTCGATGTAAGATTTTTTTCACTCTAAAATCACTTAGCCTTAGCTTTCCCTAAAAAGTCACATATGTGCGCTTAAGTTAACCAATTTGTAGATTACAGGTTTATTGTTTGATCTAGATTATAAATTTATTAATGGGAGCTTCGCTTTTAGCCCTGGCTAAATCTATATATTAGACTTAATTTTACGTTGGATGGCAACTTATTTGTCGGGCACAAAATACTCTTGAGGCTCTAGTCGCTCTTTTCCTTTCACGATAAGGGTGATGCGTTCACTTTAAAAACGCTTCTTTTTTTCCACACTATTAATAAGTCTAAGTATTGTGAACATAAGGGTACATAATTATAAATTTCGGATGTTTATACGACAGATGGAATTTTGTAATAAAGTGGTTGATTGAAACTATCGTAAACTTTTACTTTGATTATTTTCTTTTTTGAAAGTTTTTTCAATTCTTTTTATTTGAACAGTAAAATCGCTCCTACTAGAAAAAGTGTTACCACTTAAGACAAAAGAGGCTCTGTACCGTTCTCTCATATTGCCTACGTCTTCTTAACAAAATCGTCAGGACGAGCCTGAAAAGTGGAAGGGTAAAAGTCATTAACATCGCCTTTACATGAAGTGCCTTAATAACTTGTTTTTCTTGCCGTGTTTTAATTTTCGGCAGTAATTCCGCCATTTCCTCTTCGCCAAACGTGTGAAATGCTTCCGCCACTTTTGTTTTGCTCTGCCAAAACATTGCAACCTCGTCCCCAGGGCTTCTCGATTACTGTCCCTTTTTCTTCCGTTTTCCAAATTTGGTCAACGCTAGCAACGCTAGCTGGTTAAATATGAAGCCAATAAGCTGTGGGATTTGAACCAATCAGAAACAGTAAAATATTTTGAATGAATAATAATCGATCTTATTTCTTACTTTTATTTTTCTTCAGGAGTAATTGGGTCAAAATCAATAAGTCGACCAAAAGCTCTCGTGGAATCTTTTAAGTAATGTCTTTCTGGAAACAATTCAACTTTCACCAAAAGCAAGAAGAAAATTAAATTACTCCCAAAAGAATGGACATGAGCCAGGGGAAAACTTAAAAAGCACGTCACCTCAATGAATCAAAAACCTGAACCCCGATACAGTCGTGTGACACTGGTCAGGAGATGCGCTATTTTGAAGCTTTCAGTTGACCATAGCATGGATGTCCAATATCAAGTTAAAAACAAATTGTATATGTCTTGGACTCCAAACTAGTAAATGTGACACTGTCTCACATCCGTTATTTACAACGGATGTGACACAATAAAAGAGGTGGCGGACGTACGGACAGATTTAGCCACATTTTACTACCCAGGAGGAGCAAGTGCTTCGCGCGCGAAAGAGTTCCGCTAAAATTTGTTCTATGCCTGCTTCCAAGAAATACGTTTGTGATAATGGCACCCTTACACTAACTATAAGGACTTCATTTGGCTAAAAATAGCTAATATCTTGGATTTTTTGGCAAAAAGACTGTGTTTCTAAATTTAAAATTTTTGCTATTTTTGGCCTTGGTGTCAACACAATTAACATTTCCGAATCATTTCTTGTACGCTTGTGATGAAAAACAAACAGATCGAGGAAATTTCAGATCGTGACTCGAAGGCTTAACCCTTACGAAAAATCTCACATGTCAGCAACCACGTAAAATCGAAAATTTGATAAAAATGACAGGTTTAAGGAAACAAAACAATTGAGGCTTCTTTTGCAGTGGCTGAAGCACAGATTACGTAAAACATCACTCGCAAACATATCAGAAACGTACAAAAGAACCAAACGATGAAACTCACAAGGACACTGTTTGCCTCCTTGCTTTGATCTGACTGAAACTGTATAAAGACCCAAAAATTATTTAATGGAGCGCCAGCAAGCACAAGCTGACCCGTTATGAGCAAATCGGTTACTCTTGCAGATTGCAGAAGAGATATACAAGACCAGAAAAAAGGAGAAACAAGAATTGTGGTCCCTGTAAGGATTGAACTCACAGCCTTGGCGGTATCAGCACCACGCTCTACCCACTGAGCTAACGGACCCGACAAAATAATTAAAAACGCTGAAGCATGGTATCATGCAGATGGAGGAGGGTATTTTCCGCCACAAAAAGCTGAGGAGGATAACACACTCCACTATCTGCATAAATTCTACAAATATAGCCGATTTCAATATTTTTTCTATTATTCATTTAAAACATTTCCAAGCTCACACAGTTTTTACAAGAATTTCCGGCCCGTCAACAAAACATTTATCTGTCCCTTGACTGTTGCAGAGCGGATGTTTTTTCGGCAAAACGGCTGATCCTGTCACTCCGCTACATCAGCATGGCGTCGGTAAATCCTGTTTCAATCTTCTATTTTTACTATCGGCGTCGATCGTAATAATATAAAAATGATGATAAAAATAACATTATCAATTAGATAGTAATATCAAATATTTTCGCACTGATATTCGATCGTGTCATCATGCTAACGATCATAACTGCCGGTTATGGACATAATATGGCAACTTGAAAGTTGATGTGGACTGCTACAGCAAAATACACATGGCCACAGAACATCGCATATCCAAAAAGACTAGAATGTCTAACCATTTGAAGATATCAAATAATAATAACAATTGTTTTACTAATAATCATCATCATGATCTTAATAATAATCAAAATCATAATCATAATCATAATAAATGGCAGCACAGTCTCATCAGTTATTTTAAGACCATGGGTGATGACCTAGCCAGTGCAAAACTACGCTCGGCATACCGGGCACATCATTCAATTAAACTAACCGGGCTAGATCAGATAATTTTTTCAGTGGAAATATTGTCTTTTTATTAAAAGAAAAATCAACGATAAAAAAGTCTCCATGTCATCACAATCAAATGCGAAGAAAATTAGCATGAATTGGTGATATATATACAAAAAAAGAAAGTGTCAGGAATATGTTAAAAGTTAAATTGAGGCGTGAAAATAGAGCAACCTAACAATACAATAAAACGTTTCGCTCGGACGGAGTCTCCTTGAGTGTTTAATGTAGGTCTTTTGTTTCTGATGATAAGCATTTCGAAGATCAATCACTAGAGTTTCCCTCGGCATTTCTTGAGGACCTTAAAGTTTGTGTTAAGATTCATCCGTTTTAAGAGCCATTTTCTGAGAAAATCGAGAATCGCAAGACACTCGTCAAAAAATCGAATTTTTTATTATTTTGCCAAAACATCCCTTTTAGTGACCTAATTTAAGGAAAAATAGTTTTGGGTTCAAACGATTCATTTTAAAGGAGAAATTAAAAAAAGTTTGAAAAATCGATTTTATTCCTGTTTTTCGAACAAAACACGGCAGGATGCAATGGCAACTTCGAGAGAAGGGTGAACGCTTAAGAAACATTCCCTGACACTGAAACTTCACCGAATTATTATTTTGTTCTTACTCTTGAAAACCTTAAAAGAAAATTTGAAAAACAATGTCTTATACTTTTATAATCGACAAGTCTAAAGAGGTCATATTTGTGACGTTAGACATGCTAGAAAACGAAGGCCAACTTTGACTATTAAAAAAGGCCTCTGGTATATGCCGCTTGATCATAAAATCAATATAAAATGGAACCTTGGCTTTTGTACTAACTTACTGGAAAGTGTTAGCTCTGGAAATCAAATACCATCCTGACACCAAAGCAAGCGGTGAGAGCAATTGAATTGGGAAATTTATGCAAATTAGACGGCTTGCGGACGGTTGTCAAACTAAAAGAAAGGTTTTACATGAAAGGATTACTCACCATTGCTTGCAACACGTTTTTACGGCAAGGAAAGTAATTTCCAACGTCTGTTGCGTCGGTTTGAGTCACAAAATCCATAATTTTAAGCCAAAAGGTCCAAAAGAGAAACGTACGTTTGCTCAGCGACTGCGCCAGAATCCGGCCGTGAATCGTAATAAAGTCACAACACGTCACTGCGGTCCTTTGGAAGCAAGAGTTGCAAGAGTTTTTATTTCAGTCAGGAGGCCAAAAGATTGAAAAATCATCGCAAACTAATGACTTCGATTTTGAAAACCTTTCATCACTTCAATCGTTCGTCGGCTGATAATAAACATCGCACAAGATCGTATGACCTTTGGCGTGTGACCGGAAATCGGTCACACGCTTAAGTCACGTTAGCATACTGTCACGAATTTTAATACGATTTTTCATGTTTGCTTTCGACAAAAAATAGACTCATCGAAATAAAATCAGGCCTGCTTTATTTGTTTGTTTGTTTTTTAATTTCTTTTATAGCCTGCAGAACTTGTTCCCCATGCATCGCGCGTGTCTCGCACCCCCAGTCCGCTTCGCAGTGCTAGCATGAAAAGCGCAAAAAACTGAAATTGACTCCTGTTCTTCAGTTGATTTCTTTTATAGACACCTTCTAGGCATTGACAGGCTGTGAAAAAAGTGTATTTTTTTTATTATTATTTTTTGAAGTGCTACATCATTTTCCTATAAATTTCAAACGTGACTGCTAAAAGACTGTTTGGAACCCATGGATGGAGAAAAGTTGTGCCGGAGAGAAGGTCAACCTCCCAGCCGAGCCAACTTTTGCGAGGAAAAAACTGACCACTTTGTCCGAGTCAACAGTGCTTGCGCATGCTGTCTTTGTCTAGCCTTGACCGTGTCGTCCCAGCTAGCTGGGCGAGCCAAAGTGAAGAAATATTAGCCGGGCTAGAAGGTTGAGGCCACCACTACCGGCTCAGTGGAGGGCTGACTTCCGGAAGCCCTCAACCCCGCCCACTACTGGTAGTAAGGTAGCCTGCGTAGCAAGCGTTTCCAATCGAGTTATTGCGCGAAAGTTAGAGCGGAAGCAAAAAAAAGGTTGAAGGGGGAGGGGGAGGGGAGAAGAGGAAGCGGTTCCTTCGTTCCCCTCCCCCTCCCCCGTCATTTATGTTTTTTTTTGCTCTTGTCCCAGCTTTCTAGACGAACCACGCGAGGAAACGTTTGCTACGCAGGCCAGTAGTAAGGCGTCTATCCCAACCAACCTTTTGTTTCTCATGTAAATGGTTACCAAGTTTTGTAAGGAAATGGAGGAAAAGTTGGCTCGCCCAGGGTAGCTTGGGAGGTGAGTAAACACCAGATAACCCCAATAATAAGCACAAACTTTGATTGTCAGTTAGATGTCCACTATTTTAAGTAAGCGACCTGGCATGTGATTTTCGCATCCATGCCCCCTTCCAGATCCCCTTTATTATCGGTAAGTCTCTGATAGGTCAAAGCAATACAGTCGTACCTCCAGTAAGCGACCACCAAAAATGCAAAGACTTAATGGTCTCTAACGGGAGGTGGCCGTTTAGAAGAATCGGACCACATGGGGTCTATTCCGAGAAGAGGTCCGGGCACATTCTATTAAATGGCGGTGTAACAAATTCCTGGCAAAATCTTATCTTTTACCTCTTTTGAAAAATACAGCTTTTAAATCATGCTCAATTTAAGGAGGGATTCAGGTGAGTGAGATATAGAATAGTCTAGAATCACAACAGAATCTTCACTTTGTTGGCTACATCTACTAAGTTAGGATATGTGTAGTTCCACGATGTCACTAAAGGTCTTCATATTTTCCAAGGAACATAGTGCACACAGCAAAAATAGAGAGCAGAGAATGCGTCAACTGGTCGCTTATGGAAAACAATTAACCGTGACCCCCAAAAAGTGGTCGCAGTCACTTACAGAAGGTCGTTTACTGGAGGTTCCAAATATAAGGCTTTGAATGGGAAAATTTGGTCTTTTGGATTGGCGGTCGCACATGGAGGTTCGACTGTGTTAGGTCTATTAGAGTATGAGCCACCATCACCTCACTGTGAGTGACGAGAGCCAGGAACGTATAGTATACACTCCCTTAGGATACACAGAATCGTTGTTTTGAGGTCCCGTTTAGCGAAATGGATCATTCAAGGGAGGTGCTGAACTCCCATAGTGAAATTTATAAGGGTTATGGGTTTTTAGTGCAAGGCGAAACACAATACTTAGGGCCCTGTTGTTCAAACGTTGAACAACAGGAAATCACTATCAAGCGAATAAGAAGAAGCAATTGCGTTACTTATTGGACATAGATTTATCCAGGGGAAAGCGTTAGTCCCGGGGGCGTTAGTCAACTTTTCGAACATACAAACCCTAAGTCACTCTCCTCCGAAGACTTACCCTGGGCGACCAGGATAGGGGAATATAATACTCGACCTTCCTTGCATCATCGCGAGAGCCTATAGCCTTCACTTTCTTTTGGCTCGTCCTATAATCCTACCCAACGTTCGTGGGACAGGAAAGTCTGCGTGCGAGGCTTGGGAATCTAGGGAGACTATGGTAGCATGGTGCAAATAGCCGGGATGAGCTACTTTGTCCACACGAACCAAGAGGATTGTGTCTGCTAGAAGAAATCAGATGTAGCTCTCTGTGATAAGTAATATTCCAACAGTATAGGATCATAGTTTGAAGCCATTTCACAATCACTAGTTTCCGCGCACCTCTACCGGCGAGTTGTGGACAAAAGCAGCTGATAGCTGTATACGAACCTTTTTTCCACAAAATCGTTTCTGGGTTTTCGTATTCGACAGTGTCATGTATTGATTTTTTTTAAATCTTAATCGAGGTCTTTTTTATTATGTACTGTCTATCTGACTGACCGTTTCTTTGTGTTTTTTTTTTTTCTGGTAATACCAGGTTTCATAATTTGGTCGCGGTTGGGGTTATAGGCTCCTGATCGTGAGCAAATAGCGAAAACTAAAGTAAACTATAGCGTTGAATCCGTTGGCCACGGAGAATTGGTATTATTCTGCAAGTTCTTTACTACAGCAAGAGAGTATACTCCCTTGACTATGGGACATTGGGCCGGGGGAACTTAGTATTTTGACCCAGCATAGGGGAGGAGGGGAGGGGGGGTACCCTGGCCAGATTCCAAGTCACGGGGATGATCGAAGTATGTTTTTTTCTTGGTTTGAAAATATTTTGAACAATTTTTTTTTTAGCTGTGGCTTTACTTAAGTATTCAAAATATTCGTTCTTTTTTGGTCTTCATTTTCGCTTCCACGGGTCACTCACGACACTTGGAATCCGAGGTACCTCTCCTGTTTAGTACTTCGAAGGCAAAAAAGCTGTTTCAAAGCCTAGTAGGTAAATAAAAGAAAAATAAATATGCATGGCTGTTTCTACTTTGTCAAAAAATGTGAAAACTGTATTAAAATTGCTGACAACAGCTACGAAAATTTCGTGACAGCATGCTGACGTGACTAAAGCGTGTGACCAATTTCCGGTCACTCGCCAAAGGTCATACGATCTTGTGCGATGTTTATTATCAGCCGACGAACGATTGACGTGATGAAAGGTTTTCAAAATCGAAGTCATTTGTTTGCGATGAATTTTTATTCCTTTTGCCTCCTGACTGAAGTAAAAACTCTTGTAACTCTTGCTTCGACGTGTTGGGACTTTCGATTCACGGCCGGATTCGGACGCAGTTGCTGAGCAAACGTACGTTTGTCTTTTGGCTAAAAATTATTTATTTTGTGACTCAAAACGACGCAAAAGAAGTTGGAAATAACTTTCCTTGCCGTAAAAACGTGTTACAAGCAATGGTGAGTAATCCTTTCATGTAAAACCTTTCTTTTTAGTTTGACAACCGTCCGCAAGCCGTCTAATTTGCATAAATTTCGCAATTCAATTACTCTCACCGCTTGCTTTGGTGTCAGGATGATATTTGATTTCCAGAGCTAACACTTTCCAGTAAGTTAGTACAAAAGCCAAGGTTCCATTTTATATTGATTTTATGATCAAGCGGCATATACCAGAGGCCTTTTTTAATAGTCAAAGTTGGCCTTCATTTTCTAGCACGTCTAACGTCACAAATATGACCTCTTTACACTTGTCGATTATAAAAATGTAAAGCATTGTTTATCAAATTTTCTTTTAGGATTTTCAAGAGTAAGAACAAAATAATAATTCGGTGAAGTTTCAGTGTCAGGGAATGTTTCTTACGCGTTCACCCTTCTCTCGAAGTTGCCATTGCATCCTGCCGTGTTTTGTGCGAAAAACGAGCATAAAATCGATTTTTCAAACTTTTCCTAATTTCTCCTTTAAAATGAATCGTTTGAACCCAAAACTATTTTTCCTTAAATAAGGTCACTAAAAGGGATGTTTTGGCAAAATAAAAAAAAATTCGATTTTTTGACGAGTGTCGTGCGATTCTCGATTTTCTCAGATAATGGCTCTTAAGTTGTGTTTTTCCAAGAAATGCTTGCCAATATCGGAATGTTTGTGTTCCTCTACAGGCTAATGGACGTGACGGCACGTGTAACCGATATAATTTGCATCACACAAATCACATTTAAATTCATAAACAACATTCTGCTGGTTCACTAGCGTAGGCTTTAATTCCGTTCCTCGTAGATCATCAATGATCTTTTTGCTTAAGATTGGCTGCAAAGGGTGATTGATCTTCCTTTCGAGGTGGCACAACTGTCCCCGAAGTTGGTCGGCAGATTTCTGATCCTTGTAGGGCAAGGTAATCCGAAGGGGGCTGTCAGTGGGAGTGTGGTTAAGGTCTCGCGGGTGTTGGGCACTTTTAATGGCCGATTCGATGAGCTTCTTGGGATATTTTAGTTTCAAGAATATCCCTTTCAAGGTTTTACATTCCTGCGAGAAGACATCTTGGAAGAACACGACTTAAAACGGATGAATCTTAACACAAACTTTAAGGTCCTCAAGATATGCCGGGGGAAGATTGAGTGATTGATCTTCGACATGCTCATCATCAGACACAAAAGACCTACATTAAATACTCAAGCTGACTCCACCCGGGCGAAACTTTTTATTTAATTGTTAGTTTGCTCCATTTTCACGCCTCAATTTAACTGTACATATTCCTGACACTTTATTTTTCTGTATATATATCACCAATTCATGTTAATTTTCTTCGCATGTGATAATGATTACATGGAGACATCGAAAGGCCGTGTTACTATTTTATCGTTGATTTTCTTTTAAAATGTATGTCGAAATCGATCGTTATCGGAAATATTGTCTGCTCTTTTATTAGTCTCTCTCCTTCTGATTATAAGGTTTCAATATATCACTTTCTTTCAATCACTTGCAAATGTCCAAATGAATTTTCTTAACCTTATCTTATTATAATATCACTATAAAAGTGGCCTTTGAATGATTTGTCATTCGTGTGCGAAAAATGAGGAAGTATTGCCACGCCTTCCAAACCTGAATTCTGATCTTGAAAACTGATATAGATTTAAGACGCGAAAAATTGACCAATCACAACGCGCATACGTATTAAAAGATATACTAAATATTGCTCAGAACTTACTCGATAATAGATACAAAATTGGCAAAATCAGATATTTATAGTTATTTACAGGAAACGAAATATATGTTCTAAACCGCTGATTTTCATCTTTTTAATGGCAAGAAATGATGCTACATTTTATATATAAAAAAGTATTAATGTTCACATTCTTGTTTCTATGTTTTCTTATGCTTTTCTTATGCAGGTCAACTCTAAAAACGCTGAAGAGGCTTGACGGTGGCTACGAGAGTGGAAAAAAAATAGAAGCATATCTGTTTAATGAAATACATGTAATATATCATTATTAGCAGCTGATGCTGTCCCATTAACTAATCTACCCTCATGAGGTGTTTTTAACTTTTATAACGTATGTTCTATAAATGTCGTCAAATTAAATGTTCGAAACTCAGAAGTAATTACTGAAAAGTTCAATATTCAACATAAGATTGAAGACTGTGTCGTCGTTGCCGGGAAAAATCGCAATAGGTTTCCAGGAAGTCGCGTAGCAGCTAAAATACACCCTCAAATGCACCGTCAACATATGATGATATGATTATGTTATTGATCATAAAGCAGGTTATTTGCGACATTTACGTATATGGCAGCTTAAAAATTGATGTAAAACGGCTGAACAGTCCTTGACATGAAGGAAATAAGGATAATATTAGTTAATAGATATTCCTCACCCAGCCTCATGTGAAGAAGCTCTAATTGAATTGGGTAAACATCAATTTCATATCCAAGTGTGTCCAGAAGAGAATGACATATTTTCACTACAGAAAGTAAGCGTAAGAAATAAGATTTTACAAAATCTACAGCTTTGTTTTGTACGACAAGCAGATTCCAAAACAAAGGGCATTGAATTCTTAGACGTGATAGTGTGCATAAAATGAGGAACAAGCTAAGGAAGGACAGGTAATGAGGGCTCTCACTCCACCTGGCAACGGAAACTACACTTATACAATTAACAATAACACGACTGGCTGTATGCTAAAAGTCTAATTATAACAGAAAAACTATCTCAGCTATAAAATCAAGCTCCATCCACCTGATTTCAAAGCGATTTTGGATACAGAAAGGGAGTGTCCTTTGCAGTAGTTTGCACTCCGCAAATGGCCATGAAGTGGTTTGGCCTGCTCCTTCTGCTAGCTAAGACTGTTTGTAGCTCAGATTCTAATCCTGATGGTAAGCCCTTAAATATTCAGTTTCTGTCTTTGTGGATAAGAAGATACGAGGCGTTGCCAGTATTGCCTTCTTCGCAATAGCATTTATGAGTACCTTCTGTTTTACGTCGGTGATGTTAAATTTTCCCTTTATTTAGGAGCTGTAAATATAAACATGTCACTTCTGTTACTGATAGAGGTCTTACAGGTTTTTAGAATTTTCTTCCTAAATCATGCATGTTCTAAGAGGGCAACAGTCTCTTAAGTAAAGTAAACGAGGTCGGGAGAGCCCCAGCAGCTGCAAAGGGACTTTTGGGAAAGTGAAGTCGCAAGTTCTGTCATCATTTTGTGCTGAAGAAGAGAGCCCCCTCCGCTCCATATCTGGAGTTGGACGTAAATGAAATTGAAATTTTAAATTCCACTGCACAAACCATTGTATTAAGCTGTTTTCTGCCACTTGAATTTTCTCACCGGCCTGGCATGTTTTGTCTGATGTTATTGCCGAGTTATATTAAGAGTATGCTGAAATCTTCAAGATCTCTTTGGTATACAGGGAGTGAATAATACTGGAACGGCCATTTTGCGGAAACTATCGTTACGCGAAAAACTGCAGACTTGCAGACTGGCAGGAAAACGAGGTAAACAGTGTTCAGAAATCACCTCAAAACTATCCCGATCGCTAAAACTAAGTCCTCTTTAATTAAAGTCTCACTTAAGACAGTTTTGAGAGTATTTCACAACACTGTTTACCTTGTTTACTTGCCAGTATGCGCGAGTCTGCAGTCTGCATTCGTCACGCCGCAACCGCCAAAAAAAGAAAGTATACTTCGAATTCATAGACCTAAATTTCGAAGTGTTCTTGAATAAAGTATGAACGGAAGTGCGCTCCACCGCAGTTTGCACCCCCCACATCGAAATGAAGTGCGTCTTCGTCCTTCTGTTGGTGGGACTGTTTTCCGATTTGAATTCTGATCAAAAGCCTTTTAAATTTTTGTGTTTGTTTGTTAGTCGGTAGTCGGTACTGTGGACGTCTCGTCGAGTGAAAATTAAGGACCCCTAACATCAGTAAAGCAGAAATATGTAAGCAGGAGTGACATTACTTTGTCTGATATCTCAAAAATTGACCAGGGGCATATTTAAGGGTAACTTGAAGAATTTGGTTAAAGCATAGTTATTAGAGGAGACTGGTTATGAAAAGCGGCAAACATCAATGATAAAAACAACAGTGCTGCAGTTTATGTTGGAAGTACCGTGAAAGTGCACAATCCTTTGTTTTCTGTTGGCAAATTGTTACGGAATAAATTAATGCAACGTTTTTATTGGTCAATACAATCAAAATGATAGGAATTTTTTTGAACGTTGTGCACTTTCAGGTCCACAAAAACACATAACAAAGGAGTCTGACGGGTTTCATAACCATTCCACTCAATTAACTATGGTTAAAGCACGTTGAGCTCCATCTCATGCTATCTTCAAACGTGCATGTTCTACTTATTTACTCAAGCGCAAACAGGAAAGAAGCACAACTTCAATGAAATAACTTCCATTTTGTTTTTATTTCAACTTCAGTCGTCATAAACCGCTGTCTTTAGAGTAAGATTTCGGCCGACCTAAGCCGTTCTGATTAAAACTAGTGGCCGCGCGTTTCGCCTAACTATGCCACGAAGAGAATCCATCGAAAGTAGCGAACAATTTATCATTCTGGCATCTGCCATATCCTTGCTTGCTTACAACTTTCATCAAATGTTATACATGTAGTTATTTTCTCGAGTTTGAATGTTCTTCAGTTTGGTAAACATAAACTCGTACTTTAGGCTTTCGAAAGTTATATTGACTGTACCTGATTACTTCAACTTATATTTTTCAAGTGGCCTATGCTGGTGATAACGAAAAACAGTTGTTGAGGCAAACAACGACTTGTCGTTGTTAGCCAAACCTGGCAAACATTTTATCGTTCAAAGGATTTTTACATATGCCAGGAACAAAGCAGTCGATATACATGTCAGGGTTCTATCATTGCATACGTTACGGTAATTTCACTTATTTATTTGTTAAATTTGGCTAACATAAAATAAGCACCCAATTGATACAGAAAGCCGTAATTATATTTCCATCTTTATAAGATTCGAATTATGATTTGCTTGTTGCTCGATAATGTCGAAGTGTGCGTCCCGTTAAGTGAAAAGAAACCCCAGCATGTGAAGAAAAAATGTGTTCGCAAGTGACCTTGTCTGATATCTGTATAATCATAGTTAATTGAGTGGAATAGTTATGAAACCCGTCAGACTCCTTTGTTATATGTTTTTGTGGACCTGAAAGTGCACAACGTTTAAAAGAATTCCTATCATTTTGATTGTATTGACCAATAAAAACGTTGCATTAATTTATTCCGTAACGATTTGCCAACAGAAAACAAAGGATTGTACACTTTCAGGGTGCTTCCAACATAAACTGCAGCACTGTTGTTCTTATCATTGATGTTTGCCGCTTTTCATAACCAGTCTCCTCTAATAACTATGGTATAATTTAAGGATTTTTTAAAATAACGAGAAGAATTTGGTTGAAGCTATAAGCTCCACCTTTTTTTGGCCTTATCCGCATGTTCTACCAGCCTGGTCTATAGCGCAAACAGGATGAAGATTCAATTAGCCTCAATAAAACGACTTTCATTTTTTATTTTAACGACAATTTCGGTTATTCTAAACCGCAGTCTTTAATTAGAGTAAGCATGAACTAATGATTAGGGCTTACTTAAGATTGCCTGATTCTCAGAAGATCCGAGAATCCTTGAGCGAGCGACGTTCATGGCATTTCTGAAAATATTTGGATTGTAAATTATTAACTTGAAGTACAACGGACCAAAAATATATATATATTTTCGTAACCTCTGACCATCCATTCACCGTCCTTTTCACCACAAGTATGCTTTGTCCTTTTGATTTATATCCGATAAGGAAACCGAACAACTAATTGCGCACGCGTGGACGTCTCTAGATACCCATTACCTAAAGGCTGTTCGATATAAAGCCCGATAAAATTCCTTTCTCTGTCAACCAAGCGAGCCCAGTCCCGCGTTTATATGAAAAATTTTAGCCCCAAAAACTGGGATAAAATTGTTTATAGCACGGTAGAGTGCTCGAAAAAAAATAACTTATGATTTGCAATGATCACAATGTTCTAAGTTTGTAATAGGAGAAAAGGCATATAACCTAGCTTAGAGACTCTGAGAATAAACTTTGCATCCTTTACCACGGACAAATTATTACAAAATCATCGCCCAGAATGCTATTGTCTTCTGCAACATGTACTTACAGTGGGCAGTTTTTCAATGCGCGCCATATAAAGCCCGATAAAATTCCTTTCTCTGTCAACCAAGCGAGCCCAGTCCCGCGTTTATATGAAAAATTTTAGCCCCGAAAACTGGGGATAAAATTGTTTACAGCACGGTAGAGTGCTCGAAAAAAAATAACTTATGATTTGCAATGATCACAATGTTCTAAGTTTGCAATAGGAGAAAAGGCATATAACCTAGCTTAGAGACTCTGAGAATAAACTTTGCATCCTTTACCACGGACAAATTATTACAAAATCATCGCCCAGAATGCTATTGTCTTCTGCAACATGTACTTACAGTGGGCAGTTTTTTCAATGCGCGCCATAATAATTGAATAAATAAGCTTTCAGAAAGCCAGATAAATACCGACTTTTCTCGTAACAGAAACGGTAGCTGTCAATCAAACGGTTTGATGCGTGAAGTGTATTAGGATGATCTGACTGCTCACGACGGCAAAACAGATAGTTGTCAAATGGCAAAAGAAATAAGAGGGACACTTGCTTCTGTTTTATCGTTGCAGTTCAGTTTCCTAAACCGGTCAAAGCAGCTCGTATAAAGGACTCGCTATTTTACTCGAGTGTTTTTTTTTTTTCTATTTGTAAGCCGATGAAGGTGAAGTCAATGCAAGAAAGAATATTATTCTCTCCTGGTATATGACATTTCTCTTTGAAATCCCCGAGTCGGTTAACATGTAAAAAGCAAGCGCCTCGTCTTTTTAAACGCTTGAGAGAACATTGTGAGATATTTATTCAAATTTTGATCCGTTTCAATTCATTAATATGCAGGCGGGAGTTTCAAACGAAGTCGAGCGTGTCCCCGAGATTCTTTAACGTAAACGAACAGGAGTACTTTTAGAAATTGACGAAAAGCTAAAACTTCCAAACAACGTAATCGTACCAAACTTTCAGAAAATCCTCCTTATTAGTAAAATCCAACTAGTGGTCTATTATCAATACTGCGTTCTAATTGGTTGAGCTACTACTAGGTTATATGTTATAGCCCACTAGTAGCGAAAAGCGCGGCAAAAAGGGATTTAAATCTTGCTTTAACTAGCTTTTTTTTTATATTCTCCATATTTTTGACCAACTAGTTGGATTTTACTTCGGCCTCATGGGCTATTGACTCAGAGCCCATTTGGGCTCGAGGAATAATTGTTAAATAGTCAGACTAACATATTCATATGCTGACACATGAATAAAGTGACTTGCGGAAGAAATATTTAGCCTCAAACGTGACCTCCCATACAAAAAAGTGACTAAAGTGGCCGATTTTCAAAGCGTAAAAGTTAGAACGTCTACAAGGACTACAAAGTCGGCAGTGGTTTTGTATTTTTTATTGACGTCTTTTCTGCAAAATCCATATGCTGGCGCTCGGAGTGCGCTTAAGTTCCCGGATATATGTAGCGTCATTCTGGGCGATGTAGCTTTAGCTATAGTGGCGCCATTCTGTGGAACAAACTCCCATGTAATGTAAGACAAGCAGAGTTGCTTACGAAATTCAAACGTCTTCTTAAACAAGTTTTTTTATATTGTAGATAGTTTATAATATTTTCTTATTTGAATGGTAAAGTAGATTTTTTTGCCTGATTAATTGACCTACCTACCTACCTACCTACCTACCTGTCTGTCTGTCTGTCTGTCTGTCTGTCTGACTGTCTGTCTATCTATCTATCTATCTATCTATCTATCTGTCTATCTGTCTATCTATCTATCTAGATTGGTTATAACGACGGTGTTTCAAAGTATTCATGCCTGCGAGACTCAGGAAGCTTTCGTAGCTTTCATTCTTAGTCCTAAATAGAGCTTTTAAGCTATAATAGTTAGCATCCTCGAGTCTATCGCTCTGCACCTTACCAAGACCAACCAAAACTGTATTAAACGTGCACATTTTGCTAATTTACTGAAGAGCAAACAGGACAAAAGGTAACATCAATGACCTAATTTCCATTGTGTTTTTTTCACAACTGCAATTTCCGTTAGTCTTAACCGCTATCTTAAGAGCCTTTCTTGATTATTTTCGATATTGAAACCCCAGCTCGTAACAAAAGACAATTCAAAGGGGCTATGTCACGCTCATTAGTATGTCGTTAAAAGCTAAAACGTGCCTTCGCTTCAATTAAATTTCTTAAATATTAGGCCAGTTTTGTTACTCAAGACTATGTTTGGGCATAAAAAACTGTTTCCTTGCGGCTGTTTCTACGGGTGGCAAGGATAGACAGGAATTGAAACTTGGAAAAATTGAGCCCTCTTTTTTATTATTATTATTATTATTATTATTGTTATTATTATTATTATTATTATTATTATTATTCGATTGTATGATCTTAATATCTCTGCATAATGGCATTCTTAATTTTATAGAATTTCGAACTTTTATTATTAATTATATCTATTTTCTCTTCTTTTATGTAAGGTTAAGTTACTTCTCTTTTTTAGAATTTGTAAATGAATAGTTTTTTCTTTCTTCACTTATTATATATAGGATTGTTTTTGTTCTCTAATGAAGGCCGAGGGGTTTCTTTTGTAACGGATGGAATTGTAGATAGTGTTTTGAGGAATTAATTAGATTTTTTGTAACAGCAGGTTGATTGTAAATGGGATTTTAATTGAGGTTTTGTAATAAAGATTTTAATTTTATTACTATTATTATCATTATTATTATTATTATTATTATTATTATTATTATTATTATTACTATCATCATTATTATAATTGTAAGTACTATTATTGTTGTTGTTGTTACTACCATTGTTATTGTTTTTATCGTTTCACTAAACTACCTTTTTAAGTTTCCCTAATTTCGAAACATTTTTATACATTATCCTTCTGACGTAGCAAAAAAAGGGTTAAGGGGGTGGGAGTGGTGGGTGGGGAGGGATGGGGGTTTACAATCAACACGGAAATAATCAAAGGTGAAGGAGGGGTTGCGGCCTCCCCCTCCCAGATGTACCACGGTGAGAGTAAAGGTTTGTTTGTACTTAAACTACCTACTCGACATATCGGCTACAAATGAAATCACATGTACATGTACTAAGCTTAAGAAAAATTACCTTCCTTCCAAAGTCGAATGTTACTTTGAGGCCCTGTTAGGGGTTGCAGAGATAATGGATGACTAGACATCGAGAAAAAGTAATCTCTGCTCATTAGGCCAAATTAAGGTGGCTCGATGAGGTTTTTCAGGGTCAATGCCTCCCAAGTTTGAGCATCAACTACGTCGCCATTAACAGAGATTTGAAAAAATTACCAGCATAGCTGTATTAGATAAAGATGAAATTTGTTGTGATCAGGGTTGCAATGACATTGGAGTTGTCATAGCAACGAACTACTTGCAGCCCAAAATCGTTCGCGGGAGCATTTTCCTCCAGTAGCTGCCTTGATGTACGAGAGGTTTGAGCGAAATCTATGAGAGGGTTATGAAGATATTTTGGGATGAAGTTTTTATTGTATTTGGAAATTCAATATAAAACTGGACAATTTTGATGTTCGGCCCTTTTCTTTAGAAAACGAAGCGCTTTTGAAATGTAATTTTACCTCATAGTAGTTTCATTCACTTTTAAAACGTGATTGAAAGGATCATGGAGATAGCTTTAGCCGAACGCAAGAAAGAGGGATTTGATTGTCATACATCGAGGTGCACTTGTTGGCGTTTGTGTAGATATTTTGGTCTACTTCAACAAATAATCAAATAATGTTGACACCGCTAGATGGATTATTTTAAAACAATTGGAGATTCATGATATAAACCGTCGTTTTGATAACCTGAAAGGCAATAAAATAAGGGCTACAATTTGTTAATTTTTGTTGGAAATTTCTTGTTTACAATTCAGAGACGAACAGCAGTACTAATAATGCCTTTGAAATATGCAGAAATGTTAGCTATTGTTGTCCACGAAAATATGAAACTTGGAGACAATAAACCTAAATAATGAGAGGCTCTCACTTGTAAACACGAAATTTCCGACAAAATAAAAGCGAATTTAATTGTAGCCCTCATTTTATTGCCTTAACAATCACAATAATTATTGCATATTTTCAGCTACAGTTATATCTTCTTTTTTCTCTACCATGAATGTAACTAAAAATTTTTGGAAAACATTTTTTTTCTTTTATTCCGCACAAAGAATGCAGGAGAATGGCACGTTCTCCCCCGCCCCTCCCCCACATTCCCTCCCCCTGCGCGGTCCCTGACTTTAAGGGTGCTAACATTCTTGGGATATCTGTTCTAAGAGTTACAGAAATAAGGGATAACAAGAACCCCCTAACAGGGCCTCTACATTGATCGCTTTGTTTTGCAGAGAACCGGAATGACAATGACCCTAATCTGTTTGAGGGTGACATGCGCCTTACCCCTGAACAACGATACAATGCAGAGCATGGAAAAGATGTCGACAGTCCTGGCCGGAAAAGAGGTTCAAGTAAAATTTATGGAAAGTGGCCAAGTGGAATCATTGTCTATGCGATCGACCCAACTCTTGGTAAGCTTTCTATGACGGTAAAGATCGAACGTTTATCGACAGTTTTGGGTCAAAATTATGCCGCCTCAGCTATATAATCGTCCCACCGTCCAGATAATCGTCCCACAAAAATGCTACCAAATAATTTTCAGAAAAGGGCGAGATTTTTTTCAGTTAAGATAATTCCCAGGATCAAGCAGATTTTGTTTAGTTTTTACATTTACTCGCTGCAGTACGTAGCGTTAGCGAAGAAATTAGCTCTACATGGCAGAGTTAAAGCTTCAAAAAGAACAAAAAATAACTTCCGAGCACGATAATTCAAGTTACAATCAGAAGAAATATGCTCGGAAAAACTGGCCTCAAAAAAAAAAGAGGCACCTTTAATCTTTTTCAGTCTTTGTACATCCGTACCTTCTCTTGAAATTGTTGCGTAAGAGAAATGTTCCTTTACTAAATTAAGCGATCGCGAGATTTTCGTCTTTTACTGGCCAGACCACAAATGGCTGGATTTGACTACATTTCGTCCGGCACGCTGACGTCACAGTGAGGATCATTGTTGTGGTTATTTAACGCTTCCTTTAACTCTCTAGCAAGAAATTCCAGAGCAATGAAGGTCATAAGAGATGGCATGAATGAATGGGTCACGAAAACGTGCATCCGTTTCAAACAAAGAAGAAGTGAATCAAGTTACGTCTACTTCAAACTTGGTAGAGGGTAAGAAGAATCTTTTGTTGCAAGTGTGATCTCACAGTTCTACCTAACCATCCAATGTTCAAGCAAATTTATCCCAAACGGCGGTAAATAGTGATAGGGAAGGGTAGAAATTCTTATAAACATGAGAAGTGCATGATTACCACCAGTGCCGCCCTATATGTGTATCAGGAAAAAATCAACTACTTTGGAGCCCAGTGGTTTTTTCTTTGTATTGTTTTAACACTTCTCTGAGCCTGTTGTTCCTTAGTGATGAAAGTGGATAAAGGTCTTATCTATTTATTTATTTATGTTTTATTCATTCATTGTTTTAATGTTTTGAAATGGAGATGTAAGGCTGACCATGCCTTTTCAACTCCTAAATTAACAAAAAGAGAGAGAGAGAGAAATATAAAGGTCAGAAGAATTACTCTCCCATATAGGCCCTATACCGATCGTAATCCCTCTAAAGATATAGATCTTCTCCGACATCCGTTGTTCCCAGGAGGGTTGAGTGAGGGTTGAGCCAATCATGTGTCCTTAATTTTACCAATGTTGACAGCTTGGCATTGGGCATTGGCTCACGCTATGCGTCGCGACGTCCGCAAAACGATTGTTAATTTGGCAGCAGACGTAAGTTTAGTTAAGAAAACTGCAGTCATAGGAAAGCTGAATGAACCGAGTATACGTTTATTGGACGAATAAGACTTTCATTTCATTTTCATTTTCATTTTATTTGTTTCTCCAAACCATGGCAGATGATAATACAGAATTAGATATAAGGTGAAAAAGTAGGTAACAAACAAAAATTACAATGAAAGAAAACGTACAATCAGATACGAAATTAAAGCTCTTAAATTAAATCACATTGTGTATAGGAAGGAGAGGAGAGGAGCACGTCTAGATAAACTAATATTGTGCCCCTAAAAGTTACGTAAAACAAAAAGCTTGTAATTTTTAATAGAAAGGTGAAGGAAAAACTATAAAATAGCTCAGCAAATTATTACAGAAACGATGTTTCATTAGTATTGAGCAAGGTACTAGCGTAAAAGTGTTTTCCTGAACATTTTTTAGATGATTTGTCTCTGATTCATTGCGGAATACTATTCCAAAAGAATCTTCCAATAACGCTGTGGTAGCAGAATCTCCCGAGATAATAAATGTTAGCTCGAAATGGGGGTATGACTACTTGATTAGATGATGCAGTGCGGGTATTGTAATTATATAGCTAAGAATAGTGAAACAGGTATATCAGGAAACTTTTTATGATGGAAATAATCATAAAAAAGCATACATGGGTTCAGTTTAACTATATCAGGAAATTTCAAAAGGCTAGATACGTAGATACGTAGTGTGGAGTTATTGATCCATTAAAGGAATATCATTTATATATAATAAGGACCGCTTTGTTTTGTGATTTTACGATTTGAGACTGCATTATAATTATTCCTTCATAGTGTACAAGCGTAAGTAACATAAGGATATATAAGAGAATAATACAAACTAATAAGTGTTGCTTTTGACACATAATGCCTTAACTTAACCATAACCATAGGTCATTAATAAATATAATTTATAGGAAGGGTCCTGGTATCGATCCTTGAGGTACACCAGTGGAGAAGGAACATGACTCGGAAGCAACACCATTTAGATACACCTGCTCCTTCCTGTTACTTATTAAGTAAAATTGAACCCAATTATTTTCGCTTTATGGTAATCCGTGATATCTAATTTTAATTAATAATATTTTAATTTGGTGATTGTGACTTCAAGAAAGTGAGTGTAGTAAGAGCTTTACGACTTATAAAAGAAAAAGTACAGTCGCACGGACTGTTAAGTTTCAAATAATTAATACCGAAGGAACTACAGGACATGGAGCTCCAGTCTCACTCATATCAAGAAAAACATGGATTGACTCAGCGGCTGAGAATGTTCTCCGTGTAGCTTCGGTTTAAGCTACTATTTGAATCTGAAGATAATTTACCGTGAGAATTCAGCATCCTGCAAACAGTAGACTAAAGAGCGTCTAGCGCCTATATCCCAGCGTCAGAACATGCAGGAAATCATCATCACATTCACGGACAAAAAGCTACTCGCATGTAGCTATTCAGATACATACATTTGGAGAAAACCAAAGAAACGAAAATCTTTATTAAAAGGTTATTTAGCTGCAATAAAGATGTCAAAGAAAATTAGTGCTTAAAACTACTTCGGAGATCAAATTAATCCTGTGTAAACCAAATGCCGGAAACCAGAAAACAATAACTAAATTTAACAGACCAGCTTGATGACCTCTCATTGTCAATGTATGACTCCACTGAGACTCATAGTGGCCAAAAGAATACTCCATGCACTGCATAACCTGCCTGCTAGAAAAAAAAAGAAGGAAAACCGTTGTTGTTGTAAAGCATACTCTAAGGCAGTCACGTTTCACACTATCACGAGAGTCGTTTTTAGCTTGTCAACACTTTATTTCAAACTTAATATCATAGGTGACGAATTACTCCTTAATTTTGGCGCGAAATTTCAGCGTTAATTTGTAATTTGACATGTGAAATTACAAATTTGCCATGGCAACCTTCCGTACGTCTCAGTGTCAAGATGGCGACGAAGTTTTAAAATGCCGTGAATGAAGATGTCAGGGCGCTTTATTCTGAACTTTATAAGCCGAATTTAAGGTACTCCCATACATCACCTATAAGGGTATGTGCCACCCAACGGGGTCGTGATTTTGAAGCTCCTGATTTAGAACGGGGTATCCATTTCAGAGGCGTTTCCTAGATCGGGGTATAATATTTCGAACGCACGAAAGCTCCAGTTTTTTTGCACCCTGTGTTTTAGCGTGCAGGGAGGGCGTATTTTGGCGCGAGCCTCGAGCGCTGACTCCGCCATCTTGGATAAATAGGCGCGCGGACGTCTGGAACGAGTCCATAATGTACCCGACGGGGTAAGAGAAGGAAAATCGTTAGCTTACGAGCGTGGTTCTGTGCGTGGTGAGAGATTTTGCGTCATAATTAACCGCATTGTATCCACATGCACAGGAAACGTACTCCGGATGATTATGAAGAAGCATTTATAAGTCGAACAGATAAAGAAATATCTTTTTACAAAAGCAGGGCTATTTCAATTTACAAACGTTCTAGAACGGAGTATAAAAAATTGGCCCATTTCTGGAACGGGGCATCAGTTTTAGGGCGAATTCTAGAACGGGGTCTAAAAAATTGGCCCATTTCTAGAACTAAGTATCAGTTTTAGGGGAAATTTTTTTTAGAACGGGATGCCAATTTGGAGTCCCGGGCGGCACATACCCAGCCAAAAAATACCCAAGTGCCCCCCTCGGGAGTTCTCGATCGATACGATCCAGGATAAACATGTCAAAAATTCAAGATTGCTAACGTAATTCGTCACCCATGATATTAATAAGTAATCAAATGGTATACTCGTGAAATTAGGGAATAATTTTACGCGCGTTTTGTCCAAATCCTAATAATTTCCCGAGCCTAAAGGTTCACGAGTACACCATTTGATTACACATACTAATTTCCTTTGACGATTTTCATTTTCTCGATGCAAATGGCGAGTGATACGTGCTCAAATAAAAAAGACCTCTCAAAACACTATTTCGCATCAAGAGAGGATAGACTCCTTGTTTCGCATTCTTCCAACTCCCGTGGGATCCCAACATGTTTTTGCACTTTCGCTCCTCCACGACACGTTCACACAACGCGCGAGGAAATATTATCCGCAGGAAAACTGAAGCGTTCCAAAAATAACTTTAGAGGGATTACGATGGGTAGAGGGCCTATATGGGGGAGTAATTATCTGACCTTCATGTGCTCTTTCCGAAATACCGTATCAACCAAAAAGCAAGCCACGTTTTCTTTCAAGTTTGTTCAGAAAGAGATATGAACATTGTATGAACAAGAAAGAGGTCATTCTAAAGAGCGTTGTCTTCTTCCAATCATCATCAGTCATATGATCATTAATGACAAACATTAAAAAGTATAGGTGGATTCGGGCGGCGCTTATTGAGTAAATATGGTATATGTATTCCCGCATTAGATGTCGGGCATATTACAAGTTGCTCATTTTAATCACTCATTCATTCATTCATTCATTCATTCATTCATTCATTCGTTGATTGATTCATTCATTAACTCCTTCCTTCCTTTCCTCCTTCCTTCCTTCTTTTATTCATTCATTCTTTCTTTCGTTCGTTCTTTCAATTCTTTGTTTGTTTGGACACTTCTCTGTTGTTTGCACATGTCTGAAGTTCTTAGGATATATCAAGGGGCACCAACGGATAGCAAACAACAACAACAACAACAACGTAATTTCTACACACGAGTCTAGCTACACACAGTAATCTTACAAAGAATGAATAACTCGAATTGACTCTTAGTTTATTCCACCACATGGTTAACTACACTAATAGCATGCAACAAGATAGTCTTTTGCATGCTCGTCAGCACCCCTTTTTCCTGGCGAGCATTAGCGAGCCAGCACACTTTGAGAGGGTCGGTGGTGTTACATAACACCTTAGCGCAGAAATTCTCGATTTTCTGGATGTCATATTCGGGGCATTAGCAATTTGACTTTTTTATCATGTGACGTCACAATCAATGATTTGTTCTACCCATTCCACCCTGCCGTGTGGCTGGCGGTTCAGAGTTTCATAAGAGGTGAAAGGTAAGAGTCCTTTTTTCATGCCAACAAGTTTCTAAATGTCCGGGGAAGTATTCAGCAAGGTGACGATCAGATTAGGGATGAATCTCGAGGACGACGTGAGGTTTTTAATTATTTTGTCTTACTTCGTTTAACAATGGGTGTGTGAAGAAATTGATTGCCTCTTGCTTCATGGAGATGATTTGTTCCTTGAAAATTCCGTCAGAGAATTACTGCTGAGAGCAAAAAATGATGTGTCAAGTTGTTTGTCCAAGACATAACCACACATGCAGTTGCGATCATTTCCCCCTTCCAAGCACCCCGGTCTTTTTAGTGAGGGATACAACCCCTGGACTGTTGAACTGACCAAATTTCTGTGTACTTCTCCTCTAACCCAATTTCGGCTCTCACGTTTATGTACTTCACGTTTTGGCGCTATTCCGTGTCAGCCCTATTCCTCCAACTTTGGCACGCCATCTCAATTATGTTGATCTCTTTCACCACAGTCTTATCCGTTACTACGAGATCTGGGCGATTTCGTGCACTCTCTGGGAGAGCTTCAGTTGCTATTAAATAGAACAATCCCACGTTATTTCCACATCGTTTGAGAGATTAAGAGTCAGGTTAAAGTAAACGCCAGATTAAAGTTGAGAATTTCTCACAATAGAAAATAAGAAGATAAAAACTGTCCAGAACAATGCTTATGGATAAAACTGGTGTTAAACTACTTAGTTTTGAGTGGAAGTAATAAACAACAAACGACAATTAAGAAGAAAATTTCGTCATGTGGTACAAATTCACGTTTGCCTTTTGGCGTAAACGTGATTCTTAATCTCTCTTTTATTGACATAGAAACTGCGAGGCTCCTGTCTCAGTAGAAGTGGCTTCTCACTCAGTTTATGGGATATGAGTAACTTAAGTAAAATCCATTTTAGTGCATCATTATATCTGTAAAGGCCGGTATTGTCAGTCTTTGCGCTAGCTCTGGACAACCAGCTCTACTGTTTCGGGAAACTTATGACATTTTCTGCAGGTCTTCTCAGTCGCAGAGCCCATCATCGCCTCCCGTGCTTTGTTCTAAGGAGTTGCTGATATATTTCGTTCAGTGCGCAGATTGCGTAGGTTGGGGCCGATTTCCATTTATTGCTCCAATTAAGGCACCCTGAAAGTTCAGCTGTTTCATCATCAAGTCTGTTGGACAGAATGTTCCTCTGCGAAACCCTCTCTTTGACCTCCAGTTTTGTCTTATGCGAGGGCCTTTCGGCCAGCAGCTTTTTCGCACTGTTTAGGTCTGAGGCAATGTAAATCCGCCCTTCTGTTGTTTCAAATGAAAGTCTGGGACCATCTGCTAGCTCTAAGATCATCCTCATGTCCACAGCGCATTCTTAGTATCTTTAAGTATTGATCTTCTATCTTTAACCTCCTCAGCTTGTTGGAATTGCGCAACGGCCTGCAATTTCGGATATTTGGATGTGGTGATTCGCAAAGCTGACTTGATCTTGGGTTTTTAAATGTTTGTGGGTTCCCTGAGCCCGCGGCCGCCAACTAAACGGGATGCGTAGAGTAGGGTGTTAAGGTGTGGGAATGTCTCGCTCCCGTCTTAGTTAAGAGACATTTGATTTTCAATTCAAACTCATTAAGATCTTTGTGAGAGAAGTAAAGAGCTGGCATAAGGAATGTATCGGTGGGGCAAATGTGTTGATTGCGTTTATTTTGTTCTGGTCTGACACTCAAAAAGTGGCGTTTCTAAGAATACACTGACGCGTTGGATAACTTCTTTTCAGCTTTCTCTAAAACGACCTTCTTTCCCCCTCTCTTCATTCATTCACTCTTTGTTTCATCTATCCATCCATTCATTCCCTTTTCATTTATTCATCTATCCATCCATTCATTCACTCACCCACCTACCCATTCATTCATTCATTCATTCATTCATTCACTCACTCACGCGCGCACGCAAGCACGCACACACGCATTCACGCACTCACGCACTCAACCACTCACTCACTCAACCACTCAACCACTCACTCTCTCAACCACTCAACCACTCACTCAACCACCCACTCAACCACTCACTCACTCACCCACTCAACCATTCAACCACTCAACCACTCACTCACTCACTCCCTCACTCAACCACTCACTCAACCACTCAACCAACCACTCAACCACTCAACCACTCACTCACTCACTCACTCACTCACTCACTCACTCACTCACTCTCTCACTCACTCACTCACTCACTCACTCAACCACTCACTCAACCACTCAACCACCCACCCATTCATTCATTCTTTCATTTTCCAGGTGTTCTTCTTCTGTGGGAAGAACTGGAAAGCGACAAGATATTAATCTTGCTTTCGGGTGCTGGACCAGGGGAATTGTTGCTCATGAGATCGGTAAGTGTCATCACTTTTAATAGTCGCATTAGATAAAGCCACATTAACCGAATAAAGAAAATATTGAGTTCAAGAGCGTCAGTCAAAAGAATGAACAAGCAGAATGCTTTCCCATCATCGTTCAAGGGACTTTTTTTTATTTATGAGCCAGGGAGCTTTATGCATCAGGGGACGGAAGAGCAACGACTTCAACCAGTTCAGTTGTAGCTTTGAGAAAAAACATGAATTTAAAAGGACCAAATGGCAGATGCTGGGTTCCATTTTCAACAATGGTCATTTCCCTTGCAATTTCCTAACTTCCACATTTTTTGCTTCCTAAGTACGATTACCTCGATTTATACGGGTTTTAAGTAAAATAGAATACATTTAATCAATTCAAATTGGCAGATCCAAGAGGGCGGATGGTTCCAGTTCCTTCTTTAATAGTAAATAATGATGTCATCATGACACCATTGCTATTGTTAAAGATTATTAATGTGTTAGCCAAGTTTATGATTTTGTCAGACAGCTTGCTATTTGGGTATTTTTTACTTTATGGTTACTTTAAGGGGAAAAACTGATGAAGTTAGGCTTCTGCCAAGAAATTCAACAATATGACGTGATGATGACTTCAAAATACGTCATTGTGTCAATCAAGTTATACCTAGTTGGTTGGAAATGATGAGCACATTATTTTGTGTAATTTGGTGGCCGTATCATGAGCGGGCGTAAAGTTATAGAGGGGGTCTCCCCAACCCCTCGGGTCACAGGAAGCTGAAAAAAAAAAGCCGGGTCTGAATAGGGTTAAATTGTTAATTTAGGGGTAGAAATTTAATTTCTAATTAAAATGGGTTGGGTTCTTGATGATTGATTGATTGATTGCCTGGTTAATTTCTTCGAAGGTCACGCCCTTGGTTTCTTTCACGAACAGTCCCGTCCTGACAGGGATAACTTTGTGACAATAGTATGGGCAAATATCCCTTCAAGTAAGTTTAAACATTTTGATAACTGGATCGGAGATATCCTATTTACATGGATAATCAACAAATTAAACCAAAAGCCTCATGTTAGCGTAAAAAAGTTTACGTGAGCTTAGTTTCATCCCATAAAATTCTTGACTCATTTGTATGACTTCTGTTAGATAGGAGACATAACTTTAAGAAGTATCCAAGGTCTACCATTGACTCACTTGGAACACCATACGATTACGGAAGCTTGATGCATTATGGAAAGAAAGCATTCAGCAATAATGGACAGCCCACTATTCTGGTTAAGAGATCAGGGGTATGTTCCGTTGAGTTTTTATCAGCCATAGACACTCTCCTCCGCAGAGGCTCCTGCTGGGATTTCAACTGAAAAAAAAATGGTCAGCGCGCGGGGAAGTGCTCTTTCCACTTTGCATTATCCGCCGCGCGCGTTCTTTTTCTCCCTTTCCAATCTTCCTACGTTACAAAAAGGCCTCCGCGGAGGAGAGTGAGCCATAGAGGTAACTTAAAGGCGCACCCTAGGATGACCAAACGAAGAAAGGAAAAAAAATGCAGTTTAAATTGAGAAGGCGCCCTCCTTCTTTTATTGAATATCATGTACCATTCATTAGGCACGTAGCACCTTGCCCGGGTTGTTCTCTCACCTACATTGAAGCTAAATTTTGAACAATATTTTTTTCGTCTAAGAATGTATAACTGGACCTTTTACAGTAAAATATCGTTGGGCTTTTTTCAAGAGACTTCATCTTGTCATAGTTTGCAGAGGAGACAAAAAAGATGACAACGACGGTGCTTTAGTTTATATTGGGATCTTTCTTACCGTGCACAATCCTTTTTTAGCGGTTGACAAATTGTGACTGAATATATGAGTTAATGCAACGTTTCTAATGGTCACTAAGTTAAAAAAGGTAGGAATGCTATTTGTATAGGTAATGACATGATTTCGAGTGCAATTTGTAATAAATAGGCATGAGTAAATTTTTCAAAGACCAACAAAAGTGCACGAGCCCGTAGGGCGAGTGCACTTTGTGGTCTTTAAAAAAATTACAAGTGCTTATTTATTCCAAATCCACGAGAAAAATCGTGTGATTACTTATTAATGATATACACGAAAAACATAACTTCAACAACAAATTTTGACAGCGCGTGTGCTTTTAGTTCATTCAACTGATTGGCTGAAAAAGACTACTACCTTTGTCAAATTCAAACTTTTTCAAGACCAACGCTTTAAAAATCTTTCAGCTAAGAACATGGAATAGTGCAAGGATCAATTTTACACCAGCCTGTTAAAGATAACTTCGTTTACAATAATCAGCAAAAGTTAGTGTTTTTAGAATCATCAGTCCTCGATTATGAAAGCTCGGCGTTTAGATACAAGAAGTATATTGCCGTTTTGAAATCAGGAAAACGCTTCGAGCAGCCAAAGATGAAAGACACTTGCTGAGTTGTTTTACGACTGTTCATCATTGTCTGTTCCTGAGACCCCATCATGACTGGATTCATGAAGAAATCTTTGAGATTTAAAACCCAAAAATGAAGGAGGCAATTTGTTTTCTTTCGACGCTGCCATCGATGGGCGAGTGTAGTCACTGTTGGTGTGATGTCGGAAACTACCAATATTTGCTTTTTCTCGTAATTTCATTTGGATATAGCACTAGAGAGTCGTCGTCGCTCTTCTTCGTCGGCTTCGTCGTAGTCGTTGAGGAAATTTATACTTCTGTGGTCTGTGACTTTTGCGATATCTGTGCGTGAATTTTTGTTTGCTTTCTTCAGCTTGCTGACTGTTGTTTTTCTTGCACTATGATTCGTAAACTTTTTTCTCACTTACCTCAAGGCTAGTACGAGCTATGGATTGTTTTCATTATGTTACTTATGGTATTTTAACCCTTTGGTTTAGTTTGAACCAGATACTTGTCTTTAAATTTTCGGTTTCGTTCGCTACTGTGGTACAAAGAAACAGACCATCGCATGTTTTCATAGAGGTCTCCGCTCGACAAAAAACTTAAAGAGAGCAACCGTACACCTTTCTCCTCCAAAGGACAACACACGTGGCTTGAAATCCCTGTTGTTTAATATGGTGGAAAACTTGTATCTTTGTTCATTTAATGCCTAACAAGTGTAGCTGTCATCACTTGCATATGGTTGTCACCGTTTTTGTTCTTTTTTTTTTTTTTTTTTACTTCACCGTAGTCTGCCTTTGGTAGCAAGTTTAATTTCTCTGGCTCATTTTCCTCGATTTTGTTGACAGTATTTTTCTCTAATTTAGCCAGAAAGACGTACTTTTTACTTTGTTCGGGTTTTTGGAATACTTTTTTAACTTTTCTATTGTTGTTTGGCTAAAAAATCAAATCGTTATTTGCTGAAAACCACGGCCATTTTCTTAAATTTTGTTGTTAAAACATCTCAATCTGATTGGTTATCGTTGGTTTCTTCTGCGTTTTTAGCCAATCAGAAACCATTTATAATTTGCACTCGTCTTACAAATTTGCACTCGTGTTACAGGAGAACTGCACTCCTTTCTCAGCCAATCAGAATTGAGTAATTTTTTCGTGTAAGTTACACATTGTACACGGTCAAGTCCAAAATAGCTTACTAAGAGATATAACAAAAAGTCTGCACTGGCTTTATAACCATTGCTATTTACAAACTAGCCATGAGCTCTGAACGTCCGACTAGGTAGCCATTATACTGCCACCACACTTCAATTGAATGCATCTTGAATACTGATTAGTAAAAATTTCCTGACATTGTTACCTTTTCCTTGTCACTATACCAACTCGTGATTAAAATGGCACTTTAAAAGTTGCCTTCGGTATCTGAAATTCATGCATACCCTAATCGACCCACTTACGTTTATTTACCTAATCCCCGACGACAAGTTTTAAATAATTTCAACATTTTTAGGCCACCATTGGTCAGCGAAATGGTTTGAGTGTAATAGATGCCAAGCAGGCGAATCTTCTGTATAAGAAAGAATGCGAAAGTAAGTAAAAAGAGTAAAAGGTCTCGCTGGGAATGGTGGACAAGGGTAAAGGAAGGAGGGGGGTGTAGGGGTCGGTGTCGGGTATTCCTTACCTCCTACCAACATCGCAAAATATCCGATATTTTGTGAACTTTAATGCTTTTTATTTTCCGGGAAGGTTCTCTGCGGGGTCCAATAATGTTTAAGTATTTGCCAAAGCAATTTCATTACCATTATTCAATTTTTTAATCACCTTTTGCACATCTCTCATATTGACTATTGAATTAATTTCATTCCCTTACAAACCGATAAAATTGAAGCACGATTATCCCATTATTATTATTATTATTGTTATTATTATTATTATTATTATTATTAATTCTTCAAATATTTTTGTAAATTATGTACATATTTTTTAAAGTTCAATAAAATTATCATTATTATTATTACTATTATTTCTGTTTTACCAAGACATTTAGCCTGCGAAGCGCAGACGCATTTCCGGTCGTCGCTTCTCTCCCTCCGGAGGGAGAGAAGCGACGACCGGAAATGCGTCTGCGCTTCGCAGGCTACAAGACATTCCGTATTCCAAAGCCATAAACCCTAACAGGAAAATATGTAAAACTGAATGGTTCTCGCAAAACTAAGGGCAGGGTGATTTGTGAATTGCATTTACCAATTTTATATTGTTGTATCATACAACTTTTAATATCAGATATTTTTATTTATTTATGTATTTACTTATTTATTTTCAGAGAGAACACCAGCTCCAGGTAAGGAAGGAATTAAAAGAGGAAATAAATTAAAAAGGAAAGAGAATAACATGTCAAGAAGATTCAAACTTGTTAGGGTCCTTGCAATAGTTATGAGGAGGGGGGGCCCTGAAATGAGCAAAATACGGCTAAAAGTTAACTTGAACCCCCTGTACAAACTTCTTACCCTCCCCCGCCGCCCTCATGTTAAAGCCGATAATTTAAGTACACCCCCTCCCCGCTTGGTCATGTAAAAATCCTTCAACACATACACAAAAAAATCAAAATTCCGGATAGGGAATCACCTGTGACGAATTGAAAGTTGACGTTTTACGATCCCGATGACCCCAGAAAATCAAAGATATCTCTCTTCATTGTTGAAGATAAAAGACCATTCCTTTTTTATTGTAAGTATTATGAACATCTTAGAAAGACGCTCCCGGACAAGATCCTGTAACCGAACATGCATTTTCTCAATTTTAATTATTATGAAAAAATATTATATATTTTTTATTAATAACGTTGATCCATATATAAGTAGATTTACGGCTGATTTTGCTTTTAATGCTGAAGAAAGAAAGTGTAATTGACTTTAATTTGCAGATTGACTGATTGATAATTTCCTACAAAAGTTCTAATTAGATTTAACTGTTTTGTATTTCCTTTTTTGTTTGGTCACACCATTTATCCCATGCCATACAAATAGAGAATACAGCCAGTCAGAGAGCTAGAAAGCCGTTGCATAATCTGCGGTATCCAACAGGTGGTATTTCACCAAAAATTTCCGGCGATACTTCTCCCTCCACATTTTTCCGCCGAGAATAGGACGGATATCGACGGTCGATAGCGGCGGCAGGCAAAACTTTTCATTCTACCAAAATCTGGTTTCAGCAGAAATTTTGTAAACAACACTATAAAATCCGAGTTTAATGACTAGCATTCGGATTTCATTAGAAGTCAAAGTTCCAAAGGTCATAAAAAAGGGAATCAAACAGACTACGCACAAAGAAGTTTAGTAATTTGCGAACCGAAAACAACAAAAACAAACCGGTTAGCCAGTTTTGCGAAGACAGAGAAGGATCCACACTTGCACTTCGAAACAACAAGCCTAACTGAAATCCTGTCAGAAAAATTCAACAGCTGTCTTGTCGCGTAGACGGGCATTTCAACAGGCTAGAGCCGCATTCTAGCCACAATATGGCGGAAAAATAGGACTACAGCGACTTTGAAAGATTTTTGTCTCCGATTGTGAGTTACTTGTAACCAATTCTCAATGGGTACCACCGGAATATGGATAACCAGAAATATCAAATTCAAGATCTACCTTCCATTAATGCCAGCTTTTCGGATTTCACTGGGGTTTTCCCGCTAAAAACCAACCAAAAACTCGCCATTTTTGAGTGGATTTTCACGTGCGTGGACTTTCACGGAAAGATTAAAACCAAAGTTTGCAGAAATTGCGAACGATACTACCTGAAATCTTGTCACCTCTGGTCCGCCTTTAAAATCACCTCCAGTGGCGGATCCAAGGGAGGGGCCCGAGGCTCCTGCCTCCTCCCCTCCCTTAGTTTTAGACCAAACTGAGGCCCGAGGGGCCGAAAAAGAATTTTTTTGGAGCCCGCCTCCCCTTTTCTGAGGGTCTGTATGACCGCCCCCCCCCCCCCCATCTCAAGGTCTGGATCCGGCACTGACCACAGTCTTTTAAACTAAGGAATATGATAAAAACTGGGTTTGTTGTTTTCCTTTGAATTGAAGCTGAGTCCGTGAGGGGAAGACAGCGCTAAGGAAATTTCCAGAAAACGTATTGGAAAGCCATAAAAAATTTTTCCACGAATCGGCCGCCACCTTTCCTATTTTCTATTTTTCAAACTTGTTTCCAGTACTCTTTGACCGTTTTGTTCTTTTTACCTCATGTATGCTTCATTTAGAAGTATCACGGCAAAAAACGGCGAAACACTAATCCCTAATCCCTGGACGCGATGTGCCCTTTACAATGCAGGTATTAAGTAGACAGACGTGAAAATGAACTTTATTCATTGACAGGCTGCATGTGCACATGTTTATAACTACATGTAGGATTAAAGGTGACTTTTTTGGAATCTACCTGTGATGACTGTGATGTCGAGTTTTCTTATTTTACGTCGCCATGTTGACTGGCATAGGATAAATTAGTTGTGCGATGCTTTCTCGTGGTATACCGCGAATATCCCACTCGTGAGGAGCTTTGCGTGACGACGCAAAGAACGGCCGTGGAGCAGACAAACTCATGACTTGATTTTTGAGCTTACTGGCTTATAGCCAGAAAGCTTTATGCCGGCATCGGCATAAGAATGATGGCAAGTAAGGTCATTCTATTATTCTCGTACGTGCGGCAAAGCGTAACCTTCAGAGCATATCCTTAGCTTGACCTTTCCGATTTACTCTTGAGAGGGACTTGACCCGAGTCATTTGTCTGTGGCCCAGAGTAACGATAATCGTCGTTTTGAGGGCAAAGAAGATATAACGATAATAGTCATTTCTGTGTCGATGTCTTGTTGTCCATTTTCTGTTTTATAAAGCGTTGTTATGACGAGGAATTTGATACTGATCGTTCTTAGGGCTTTTTTAAAAAGGTTAAATAGGGTATTATGCTTCGTTACATTACAGAAACGCGCCCATTGAAAAACGTCGCCCGTGAAAAGTGGGGTACCCATTAGGCTTTGCGAGCAAAAACGAAGTTTCAAAGACTACCGTCGTTTTCGGTCTCTTATGAACTTCATAGCGGTTAACTATTCTCACACTTTCAAGAGACAATGCAGAAACAATAGAAGTAGGTTGCCATTGTTTTAAGTGTTGGAATGTCTTTGTCATTGCTACAAAGAATTAAGAAAATGTTTATGCAAAGAGAAGCATTTTTCTTCCTCGTGCACTAACATAAAACCCTCGCGAATTCGGTAGTCTCGTGCGAATCGTTTTGGCGGCAAAACATTTAAAGCTAATCAGAAACCAAAGTATTCTTCACTTAAAAACTCTTCTTCACGAAAATCACTCGATAAGATTGAATAAAAATGTTTGCAGCGTTTATAAATATTGTTATCAGAAGCGGTATTGTAGTTGTTTTCAAGAGACGGATTAGATCGCTGTTTAGGTTTGGCCGTTAAATATGTAGTAATAAGTAATAGCGTTCTTAAGGAAAGTATCGCTCTTAATTTTGCCTTATACTTTGCTAAAATCAATATCTTAAATGAAGAATGTAAGTGAGAGTGCTTTTTCGTCGAATTTGCCCGTAAATTCTAAGGTTTATGATGTTATCCCAAACCCGTGACAAAATGTAAACAAACTATTAACGCATCGGTTGCGCTCACATTTCATCGATCGATTCGAACACCAAGAAGTTTGTAAAAGGTAGAAATGCATTTTAAGTCAGTGCATTGAATTATTTACGGCAAAATCAACAACAATCATCGAGGATTTTTCAATTTTGAAGCGTTTAACAGCAAAAAGTCACATGCTAATTCGGAGTAAATTTAGACAGTTTTTAAACAGACTGAGCTATTGTTAGTCGCGTGAAGTTCTATTCTTCATCGAAGAATAGGCAAATGTTGCGGATGTCTGAGCAGGAACAATAACCAGGAAAGGGATATACCCAGGGGATTTCTTGATTGACACTAAATTAACGTGATTTTTCACTTATTTGCATTTTCACGATCGACGTTTTTGAATGGGCGCGTTTCTGTAATGTTGTACGAACGTAAGACGTTTGCGTTCGTGCGGAATGGCCTTTCAAATATCATATTACAAGAAACATGCTCTGTTATGATAATTCTCGAATCGAGTTTAGCCAGATTAATTTCTTTACTTTTTCTATCCATTAGTACCCTGGGTGCCACAGACTTTTCTAGCGCGGTTTCCGGTTTCTGTCAAGTCTTTATAGTCTTTTTTCTGTCTTCGCCGCTCGTAGCTTCGGCCTACGGCCGAAGATGTGTCGGCCTTCGGCCAACACCGAAAGTCCCCACCGCACGCTTGATGTGTTGATTGAGTTTTACTAGTAATGAATATTTTTTAATCGTTTGTAGTGTTAAACACCGAAAATCAGCACAAACATATTGGCAATAGAAAACAAAAAAACTATTAAATAATTTGAATTTCTCTTTGGAAAATAATTGTCCTCGTAGCACACGGCGTTATACGTATGTTCTTCCGGCCAGAGGTATCCGTCATTGTCCTTTTTTTCGCACAGAGGTCTATTCATTGCCAGTAAGGTCATTAGTGCTCCTAGAGGACTATTCTTCTTTGAATATGTTGTGGTTCAATTTTGTCCTAGGTTTAAATTTAATTTCCCTTTGTTGCTGCGGAGCGACCGAAGGGAGCGAGCAGCAACATAATCAGGATTTAAAGGAAATATATAAGGTGGGACGAATTCTCGAATTCATCACTTTTTACCACAATGCATTGCATTTAACCAGAGTGCATTGCGCCACGAACAACTCAAATGAAAACACGGGGAAGTTCGGTGGGTGAGATCGAGAGTGCATCGTTCGCTGCTCAGACTTAGAGTTTTCTTTGTGGCGAATTTTCTACAGCACGGTTAGATATCTTACCAAATTTTAAGACACGCAGGAGTCTTTCAGATGAGTACGATGGTTAACTTGGGGATTGGATTTCAATTCAAGAGCCTTTGACTAGTCCAGGTGTTAAACCTGACGAGAAGATGAGCATTTGCTCATCGACTCCGCAACACGGGGGATATACAAATTCCAGCTTGCTAGAAGGTGATGTGAAAGTGAGAAAATGTCATGCAATGCTATTCTTAAGAAACTGTATGAGCCGAAAATGGACTGCGGTGATTTTGACCATTCGCTTCAAAATAACAGCGGAAATCGAGATGACAAAACATATGTTTTGTGTCCTACTTTGCAGACGAGGACGTGTATCGGCGTTTTGAAAGGCATAATTATGTTGTTTCATTCATTCATTGCCATGGAATATGCGTTTACATTGTTTTTTTCACTGTTAACAGCTCGGTTAAAGCGGCTGGCGATCATCTTGCCGGCGGAAGTTTCATGGAAAAGGAATAAAGTGAAAGATTTTTCCTAAAGCTTACGTATTCAGCCTCTGTGGTGTAGTGGTTAGGTGTAGACGCGTCGTGTCGAAGGTGCTGGGTTCGAGTCCTACCGAATTATTTATTCCTACTTCCTTTTTTTTCCGTTTTTGTGATGTTGTTTTCTATAAATGTATAGCTAAATAACTGTTACTTAATAAAGTGCATCAAACAGCAAGAAAAGTATTGTGTTTCCAGTGAAAATATCGTGCACCGTATATTAAATATATGGATAAACAATCTGAATTTCTATTATTTCCTACAATTTACTGTGGGAAAACCAGAGTTGATAACCACTTGATCATTTTCTAAACAACGTTCCCACGAGTTCTTTCTATAGACTGATAGCAATTATTCTAGTACTTTCCAACATGTAACTAGGACATTCAATGTCATTTTTGATTCTTTTTAAGTCTCACTGCCTAACTAATGCCAGTATCAACAGAATGTGCCGCAGCATTACTATCTTTTAGATACCCTAGTTTTAAACTCATTATCGTACATTACCATACCCCACAACAAAGGGATATAAAATTAAAACCCAGGATAAAATTGAACCACAACATAGATACACTCGCCTAAAGGCGATAATCAAGTCACTCGTGGGATATTAATCATATTTCACGGTAACTAGCTTGACAAGAATGCAAAAATGAACATGCCTAATGGAATTTAACTTAATTGAAAACGTACTATTAATGGCTGTAATGTGCTCTGTTGTATTTTCCATCTATAGTCGTCTGTCTTTTTTCAAAGATTTTCTATTTATGTATTTTCCATTTGAAAGTTTGATAAATCGTTGTTGAAAATTAGATATCACCCCCACCCCCCACCCCCCACCCCCTTTCCACTGAATAATTTAGACCCTGCCATTCTCTCTTGGTCTATTACTTTACACTCTGCCCCCTTTCTCAACTTACATCCCTACTCCTGATAATTATTGCAGAGTCCCTACTTATTTCAAACATACATCCCGAGATTATATGGAGTAAAGACTTCGCTACTCAGCTTAAGTAAATAAAAACAATGATTATTATTTCCAGCATGGTATATTGTGCTGAATTTAATAGTTTATAGATCTCGTGTTCCTTGTACAAAACAAACTACATAAATGCTGTTAAACTTATAAATTAAAAATACTATTTAAAATAGGTTCATATCAGGAATTAACGATTAACCTTCACTTAAAGAATGTAGAAACTACCAATGGCTCAACGACGCAACAAGAGCACAGGGATACAACAGGGCGCCTTTCAGATGTGATAATGCACTAGCAACTAAATGGTACAGATTAACAGGAAGATCAGGAAACCAGATGCCCACCTCATGTGTCCCACGTAACCGCTGTGGAACCCATGCACCAGGTTGGCTTTCAGGACGTCATCCTTCCGCTGGTCAAATCAGCACTGTCAAAGTTTGTTTTCACTGGTATAGGATGGTCGGTCGTAGTAGGCGTGATGATTGCTGCCGCTGGCAGACTTTCATCCGTGTCCGCAACTGTGGTGGATTCTTCGTCTACGAATTCAAGAAGCCACCAGTTTGCCGTTTGCGTTACTGTGGAAATTCAGGTTAGGAATAAACGATAAAATAATGGATTACATAAAAAGATTATTAATTGAAAGCTTTAAAATTGTTTGTTTGTTTTCTTACCTTCAGTTTATTCTAGGTTCTTATGTTCAGGGAGGGGTTTTTCCTACATTTCTATAATTTAACGCTTAACAGGAGGTTCAAACGCTTAGGAGAAATCACTTGAACTACAACTTTAAGTTGAATGATCAAACATTTGAGACAAAAAAAAAAAAGGTGGTATAAATAACCTAAATTTAAACGTATGCAGTTCAGCCCAGTGACACCGTTTATTTTAACGCCAGATTTTAGCAGTTCTAGCGTTTTTCTACCTGACGCCTTGAGAATTAAATTCCACAAAAGCTCATCTTAACACATATTTTTTCTTACTTGTTTTTTTCTTTTACAGCTGCCGCACCGCTCCCACCACCAGGTAATACTTTCACTCCAATTAACGATATCAGTTAAACAAATAAATAAATTAATAAATAAATTAATTAATTAATGATAACCGATTTAGAAGAAGCACATTTACATAGTGTTTCTTTGTCAACCTGATTCTTGGTCGAATTAGAATTTGGAAATGTTGGTTTTAGGGGAGAGGGGAAAACCTTAGTACCCGGAGAAAAACCTCTTGGAACAAGGGAAAGAACCAACAATAAACTCAACCCACGTATGTCGTCGACGCCTGGATTTAGTCCCGAGCCACACGTCACAGGGTGGGAGGCATGCAAGTGCTCTCAACACTTCGCCATCCCTGTTCACCGAACAAGGGGAATGAATATGCTCTATAGACGACTTTTTTTCCCTTTATTTTATACTAAAAAAATAGGTTCTTTATGTTTGCAGAGATCCATGCCACTTTTTATATGTGAAATTGACGATCGTCATTACTTCAAAAGCGACGAAATGCAGGAGATTTTAATTTGATGAAATATATTTTTAAGACTCAATTTTCGTCGCATACAATCATGAAACTAAGGCTGCTGTCAACACAAAAACTAAAAAAATTACCATCAACGGAAACAAGAATCATGTTAAAAAGTAGCAAAAATAAGATGTAGAAGAGATGCGATGGTGCAGGACTAGAAAGAAGCATGCGAACCTCAAGAGACAGTCCACCCAAAGAGAACCTCTCTGTAAAGTTATTAAAAAACAAGAAAAAACCCACTTGCCTGATTTATTCTAGGATTTGAGCTCTTTGTTTAAGATTTTTTGTTGCCAATTTTTAACTGACACATCGTGTTAATTTGGTTTAAAAACATAAAGAAAGAAAGAAAAAAACACTGCAGCAGCTACTTACACGACTGGTCATCCTACTTTCTATTTTAATTAATTCCTTAGTCAATCTTTATTTAAAGAATGTAGAAACTATCAATGGCTCAACGACGCAACAAGAGCACAGGGATACAACAGGGCGCCTTTCAGATGTGATAATGCACTAGCAACTAAATGGTACAGATTAACAGGAGGATCAGGAAACCAGATGCCCACCTCATGTGTCCCACGTAACCGCTGTGGAACCCATGCACCAGGTTGGCTTTCAGGACGTCATCCTTCCGCTGGTCAAATCAGCACTGTCAAAGTTTGTTTTCACTGGTATAGGATGGTCGGTCGTAGTAGGCGTGATGATTGCTGCCGCTGGCAGACTTTCATCCGTGTCCGCAACTGTGGTGGATTCTTCGTCTACGAATTCAAGAAGCCACCAGTTTGCCGTTTGCGTTACTGTGGAAAGTGAGGTGAGTAATTATGATATATTGCAAAATTAAGGTAAAAAACCACTGCAAAAACCGTGTACGATCAATCTTGCTCAACGTCGGATCCAAAAAGATCGTGATCAGTCAAAATATATTAAATTGAAAACGTTACAGTCAAGAAGACTTTTGCAGGGACTGATCAAACAATGTGAAGTAAAGTTTAGTTGCGATATTTCGACTGGCCAATAGCAGTCTTCATAAGGTTTATTGAGATATCACGAATTTACAGAAATATATATGAAGTAAAATAATGACGGGAAATTACATATAGTATGACGTGGTATGGTGTGGCTACTTTAAAAAGACAAGATAACAAAAAAATAAAAGATATACTATTAATATATAGTTACAGTTCATCACGTTTATTAATGCCCAGAGACTCAATTGTCTTAGCTTTGTGGATAAGGTGGGCTTCACGTGCTTTCCTGAAAGAATAACGCCCATTTTTAAGTTTTTCAATAGGAATCAAAAGCATATGATTGTCGGAATGATTACTGGTTGAGAAAGTGTTCTGAAACTGCAGTATGGATGTAATTACCAGTAGGGTTGAGTATAGGTCGTCTGTGTTCATTAAAACGGTCTTTGAGGCGAAGTTTAGTTTCTCCAATATCCTGTAGATTACACAGGCGACATTGAATCAAATAGATAACATTAAAAGTTTCACAAGCTAAGTGATATGAGATTTGATGTGGTGGGTCTCACCTGTAGAATGAAAAGTGTATTGATTACGGCCATGTTCAATATAGGGACAGGTGGTGCAATTCCTGTTGTTGCACCGAAAGGAACCGGGGGTGGGTCGGGAGTTACTGGTATCGGCACTGTTAGTTAACTGGGATCTAACGAGGATGTCGCTAATATTTTTTACAACGGCGATAAGCTACTAACGGAAGGTTTTTAAAAACATTTCTACAACGATCTGATGACTACAGCGTGTTAGAATGCTTGTGAATGATATGCGCGAGGTTAGGTAATGCTGGATTATAAGTAATGACGAAAGGGGTGGTTTCAGTCTGTGTCTTCGGTTTTTTGTAAGTGCGTCATTTTGAAGAATGTCGGAAGCTTGTTGTATTTGGATCTTAAGAAAGGTTTTGTCGTAGCCGCGATTAGCAAGGTAATCTATAAGTTCGTTAGTACGTAGTTTGTAATTGTCTGGGTTAGAGCATATGCGACGGAGGCGAAGTGCAAGGCTAAAAGGAATAGCCCGTTTGGTATGTTGAGGGTGACGGGATGAAACTAGTAAATACTGGTGTTTGTCAGTAGGTTTAGTATAAAGATCTGTTTCTATGGAGCCATCCTTGACTAAAACCATGACATCAAGGAATGATATGTTACTAGGTGAATGCGAACAAGTGAACTTGAGGGTGGAGTGTAAGTTATTATTTAATCAACAAATGTTTTCAGTTTCTCTGGACCTTCAGTCTAGATCATGAAAATATCGTCGAAAAATCTAAGCCACAAGTATGGTTGATGGGGTGAGTTAAGGAGAGCGTCGCGTTCAAATTTACCAAAAAAAAATTAGCGTAGGAAGGAGCCATACACGTGCATACTCAACCCTACTGGTAATTACATCCATACTGCAGTTTCAGAACACTTTCTGACCAGTAATCATTCCGACAATTATATGCTCTTGATTCCTATTGAAAAACTTAAAAATGGGCGTTATTCTTTCAGGAAAGCACGTGAAGCCCACAAAGCTAAGACAATTGAGTCTCTGGGCATTAATAAACGTGATGAACTGTAACTATACATAGAATATGTTTAATTTTTTTGTTATCTTGTCTTTTTTAAAGTAGCCGCCCCGGCGTCATATTATATGTAATTTCCGGTCATTATTTTACTTCATATATATTTCTGTAAATTTGTGATATCTCAATAAACCTGATGAAGACTGGTTTTGGCCATTCGAATATCGCAACTAAACTCTATTTCACGTTGTTTGATCAGTCCCTGCAAAAGTCTTTATGATATGTTATCAATCTGAATGAAAATCATCAGCATCATCATCATACTTCGACTTCTTTCGAGCGTATTGCCAAACCGTCTCTCTCTTTACAGGGTGTCATTTGCTTCCTGTTTCAATTTAATGTAATGAATACCCTACCGCCTGTTAAGTTAATAGCTCCCTTAAGTTATTTTCAGCATGGATGTGGTATTTCTTCATTATTATTATCCTTATTATTATCATCATCATAAGCATTTTTTAGCATTAACATTAAAATTAGCATTAGCATTATTATTTTTATTATTATTATTATTATTATTATTATTATTATTATTATTATTATTATCATTGTCACTATTATTTATTGTCATATTTTTTTAGTAAGCTTATTACAAAAACTCATCTGCTCTTCTTTGTTTCTTCTCTGTAGATTACGATGCACATGAGTGAGATCTCACTATATTATAGTTGTATGAGTTATTGCTTCTGCTTTAATGTAAGGTTAAAACTTGTCACTAAGGGCTTAGTTTGTCCACTAAGAATATGCCAGTCGCTTTTTGTATTTTTGAATTTAGAAACATTGAGTAGGAAAGTAGTTAATAGGCGAAGGGGATTCATGGGCAGGGACGCAGGAATAATTCGCCACTCCATAAAGGACGAGGAGAGTGGGTACAAACATTTTTAGGTTGGAACGTTTGGGTGGATAGACGTTAGCTGCGGTTAGTTAATGGTATCTTAAGGAAACCTTAAATAATCAGTGCCTTAGCTGTTGTCCACCCGACAATCCCAGAAAAATTTGCGCCAAAGGCTTGTCCCAAAACAATAACAGCCGAATAGAAACTAGTCAACAAACCTGCGTATAATCATGCATTTCTCTTAAGTCGCTATTGAGTGATTTTCATAACATTTTTTGTGATTTCTAGTGGCATGAAATAAAATTGCTTTTATTTTAGAATTTAAGTAGTTCTGTTTTTCCAGTTGTTTTCCCAGCTTGACAAACATGTGCAATCTAGACTTTTGTGTTAATAGAATTTTGCTGGGCAGTAAATGTTCTTTCTTGTTCCTTGTTTGGCACATAAATATAAAGTACGTGTCGTAAGCTTGACCTCGCGTTTATTATTTCCCTACTTTCAGCAAAGCGAAGTATTTCGGTATAGTAATATCGTATAGTAATCTCGTACCCAAATCTTTTCAGCTTAAGACAGAGTGAGATCTGGGTAACAGATTTCTACAAACTGGACTGAAATAATTTGTTTGCTGAGATTAGTTGGTAGAAGACTGTTCAGACTAGGGAAGATGAAAGCCGGAAAAAAAGTCAAAGATCACGAGAACGGTTCTGCAGCTTATGTTGGGTGCTCCCTGATCGTGCCCGCACGATCGTTGGTTTTCCGCGTTTACAAATTGTAGCTGTAAAAATGGAGCGAATTTTTCTATTGGTCGGTAATTCAAAATATTAGCGGATCCCCATACCTAAAAGAAAATGGAAACCTATCGATGGCAGAAAATTTGGTTATGACGTCAACGTATAACCTGAATTTCATCCGATTACTTCGAGTCGTTATTCCTTGCTGAGACGAGAAAACGACTCGAAGCAATCGGATGAAATTCAGGCTAGTCAGCGTACGCCCGTAGGTCCGTACAGACTCTGGAGTAGGGGTAAAAAACTCAGCGGGGTAGGGAAAGGAGTCCCAGACATGTACGTTGCGTTTCGTTTTGGCCCAAAACCAACCATTTTATGGGTAACCAACGGAATTGCTCGAGTGAAAATCTAGATTAAACTTTCTTTTGTTCGATTAACGACAAAATTTTCGGAAAGAAGGCTTTGCTTTTCGGGGCTTGGTCGGGCTTTTGTTTAAACTCCAGGGCCGAGTTGTTCAAAGCTGGGTTAAGATAACCCGGGGTTAGCGCGAGATTTGAATTCAGATTTGAAAGCTTAAAAGACATTTCAGTTTTAGTTCTTTTTGTCTACAAGTTGATTATTGGAAGCTCTAAAATAGTACAGAAAAATATGCGAGAAAATGCTTTTGAACACAAGAAAAAGAAACCCAGGTTAAATTTAACCCCGGGTTAAGCGTTAATCGGCCTTCGAACAACTGGGCCCAGGAACAACCTAGTGTCCTCCCCTACTCAGGCCACTTAAGAGCGGATGTCTGTAAATATCGACCAGGGGTGGGAAAAATAAAAATTTCGAAAAATCCAAAAAAAATTCAGTGGACTACCCTAGGTACCTTATTTATGAAAATATAAATTTTACTTTCATCGGTTAAATATTTTTGCAATACAGCGAGTGTAAAGATTGACCGCTTCATGGCCTCCACCGGGCCGCTTTTTCGGGACGCGCGACAGGGTAACGAAAAGAGCTCGATTTTAGTCTAATCCAAACATCATTCAATTCACAATGCTTATCATCGTATTAAAGGGTTTTTAAGATACTTTTTGAGTGGTAATAGGCTTCAATTGATTGCAACCAGAATATTTTACAGATTTTAAGATTCTTGAATAATTTTGAGGATTTCACCCGAGCAAAATTTTGTCGAAATTCGAAGGCCTAAAATTCAATCCGATACATCGTTTTAAGAAGAAATAGATATCTGACATTAAAAAGCAATCTTTAAGCTTTCGAAATATGGGTTCAAAACTTTGGGCAACATGTGAAATGAGTTTTTGGGAAAGCGAAATTCAGGGAGCACTTGAGTGAAATTTGACCTATCTGACTTGACAGTTATGAGCATCGGCGTGACACGGTGAATTCTAAAACAAATCTTTCAGCCAAGATACGTTTAATTCAGGCGATTCCAAGTGCCACAATGATACACACGTAATTGAAAAAAAGTAAGATGGAAAATTGTATCTCAATGTTTAGCCAAAAAGAAGGTCAAATCCCGGCTTTTTATTGTAACGTGGCTTCACACTATAAATGTAAACATGAAGGTCAAGTACTCGTATCACGACTCAGCAGAGTGTTTAAACTTTACACCAAATATCGATCCTGTTTAGCAAATAATCAGGTGAGCAATATTTTTGTTTGTACCTTATGTCCTTGCTTGTCTTTATGACCGCAAAACTAAGGAAAACTCAGAAAACTGCAGCGATACGCCCGCGCGCTCGACGGGGCACTCGACGTGTGTCAAGGAATGCTGTTAGGTGAGTCGAGAATGCGTTACATAACATAACACGTGCAAAAGGATCACAGAGATTCTTTATAGCAAAACTTCTAGATTAAAAAAAAAAGTACCGTTGTGATAGGTACGAAAGAGATGCCTTTTCTGTATATGTGTAAGTGGTAGTTAAGCTTTTGCACATTGTGCTAACATGCTTGGAACAAGTTTATAGTGAGGAACAAGCAGTTTTAAAGCACTATTAGAGCATCTAAGTGGTAGTTTCCTTATTTTTCAAAGAAAATAGACATCAAAATGTAAAAAAAAAAAAGATTTAAGAAACAAATTCGGACTGCCACGCTTAATATACAGTTGTTTAGAGGACACCGTTGTTGTTATAACACTCGTTTTATACTTCTTGTCAGCGTATAAAATAAATAAAAAGGCCTCATGAGAAAATTTATCTTAGCGTTTTTTTTTTGGTGGGGGTGGGTGGGTGGGTGTGTGAGACCGAGAATATCAATAGCGAAACAAACCGGAAAACGGAAGGAGTTGCGGGAATGTTCCAGCTCTGTGCCTACGTTTTTCGGGTGGGCTTCCCCTTTGTTCGTTTCCTCTTTTTTTCTTTCGAGTTTTCAGGCGAGCGGAGGCAGGTGATAACCTCGTCCCCAGGAGAAGAGTAAACAGCAGAAAAAAAATATAATTACGTCATTTTTTTCCCGCTCCTTTCCCTGTAGCCTGCGTGGCAAGCGTTTCCGTGCTGTTTCGGAGAAAAGGGCGAGGATCGAGAGTCAAAGAGCGCGCCGAAAATGGCGCGAGTAAAAGAACGGAAGGAAACTTCCTTCCTTCCCCTTCCCTCCCCTTTTTACATCTCGTTCCATTTTTCTCGCGGAGAAAATCCCGTTCCTCGTCTTTGCTCCGAAAACAAACGGAAACGCTTGCTACGTGGGCTACTTTCCCTGTCGCTTCAAGCCGGCGCCCACTTTGTCTTTCGTTCGCCTGCAAAACGCGAAAAATAGTGCATGTTTTGTAGGTTAGTTTTCTCTTAGTTTGTGTGTAATTTTTCTTATATTAGTTTTTTCATATATGGATTATTTTGTCTACTTTCCACCCAACCCCGACTTCACATTTCTATTGGTCAACCCCTTACTAAAAGTATTAGCTCGTGTTCTTTTTTCCCTTTTCAAGAGTCACACTTTTTCCACTAAGATTAGCCCAAGGATGTGCAAGAGCGGGCAGCCACAAGTTCTGAAATAAAATCCAGATATGGCTTTTTCCTGTGCCTAGATGATGTATCCTCCATGTTGAAGTGATAGCAGATCTCACGAAGCTGAGCTACAGTCAGCTTACTGAGCTTTTTGGTCGAGCTCATCGCACAGAGGTTCCACGTGTCGTATACTATGGGGTGCACCGATGTGCATTGCATCAGGATTGTGTTGCGTGTAATTAAGAAAGCTTCTTCGTCTTCGGCTGCTTGGTTGTCAGTTTCTTCCTCTTCGTCGTCCTCCGCCGGAGTAGCAGCATGGCGAAGTTTCGCGGCTGTTCTGGAGAAAAAGCTCTGGATCTGCCCCGCGGTTAAGAACTCGTCCACCTTGAATCGGCGCTCGCCTCTTTCGTTGCGCGCATACCGCATTTCCCGTGCTACTTGTTCAGGGTCAGCCTTATGGCCCGTCTCCTGACCAATTCTAAACTTATCCCCCAAGTACTTCCTCTGGTCTTCCGTAAATCTCGCTGTTTTCTTAGATCCTTTTAGGGCCCAGCCTTTCTGTAGTGACTCAACAGCTTCACATTGTTCAGCCTGGACGACGAGAGTAGGCTGAGCACTGTCTCCGACGGTAAGCTTCTCTGCATAAAGAAGGACCGCTTGATCTAACAAGTTGTATTTCCTGTGCGGTCGCAAGCAGCACTGACCAAACATGATGTGGTTTTCGAGGTTCGAATACCTTTGATAGCTCTTTATGCAGCCATCCACTGGGCAACAGAAAAGGCCACTGTCTTCAGCAATCTCTTCATCGACCCTCTTACTGCTGATCTGCGATTCTGTCGCTTTTGCCGACGGTTTCTTTTCCCAGCATAGGACAAAGTCTCCAGGTGACAATTCGAACACGTACGACAGACAAGGTAGCTTACTCGGTACTGAAAGAAGAAAAAGGGGATGAATACCATTAGTAAGCATCATCACGTGGCAACCTCCCTATGAAAAAAGGTAATGGATGTTTAGCTAACCTTGTAGTCGGGACCAGGGGACAGATTTTCCAGGTCCAACGTCAAAGGCCTTCCATACGGTTACTTGATTGTCATCTCCGTAAGCAAAGTTATTAATGGTGCTGATTCCTTCCCAGCGTCCTGGTCCCTCCACCTGTAATAGTCATAATAGCACGTGATGCTTTAGATAGTCTGTCCTACAACAATTATAGTAACTTTTTACCTATAATTCTGAGTAGTCGGATGCAATTACCTGCTGGCTCTGATCTGAGGAACTGGTGACAAGAGCCACTCGCACACCGTTTATGCCCCTGTGAGACAACATAGCGTCATGGAATTCCCGCGCAGTAACCACATTATGGCCTTCGTTGACATAGCGGCGAACATGCGCCTTCACAGTTGCTGCTTTACGATCGCACGCACCCTTCCCACCTTGGGGATCGCTGAAGTCTACCCTTTTTACGCGGATGCCGGTTTCCCCTGCCATCAGGCGACATGCTGATACCATGGCAACGCTGTGATAACAGCCGGCGTTATCTTGCCTCAGCGCTGCTGTCTCAATCTCTGGGTGCTCACGTTTGAGGGTCTCCAGGGTGTGGCGTAAAAGCTGGATCACGCTGTTTGCATCTTGGCTACAGTCTTCCACGATGTGGACAAAGGTCTGGTGCTGTAACGTCGCATTAACTCTTCGCACAACCACACTAATATGCCAAGAGATACCTCGTTTCCCAAACCAGTCGGCTTGGGTTTCTCGATATCTCTGTGGCAGCCACTTCATAGCCCAGTCTTGGGTTATAAGTACCTTTGTCTCGTCTAGGTCCTCAAGGACGGTTGTGCGCGCCTTGTCTTGTTGCAGAGACCTCAGCTGATGCGCTTTCCAAGCTTGTATCGCTTGTACTGCATTCTGGTGAGTGTAGAGAAGGTCGTCACGCATATCCTCGGGGATGGTGGAATTCTTAGACAGAGCTTCTTCTATTTCCTTCAATGCAGATTTCAGCTCCTCGCACTGGAGACAGCTGTTTCCATGATCGTGTTGACACTCAACGCAGAGAGATTTATCATTTGGGTCACTCAGTGCGTAAGCGATACAGTGGTCAGGTACATTTGCTTCAGCTGTCAGGTGCACCTGTGTTTGAATAAATAAATTAATAAATTAATTAATAAGAGAAATGTAATTAAATTCATCTCCACTGGAAAATCTATAAGCGGGTTGACATTATCATAGAAGTACTATGGCCCTTTAATATCAGTCATCTATTGTATCATCTTTAACATCACCTAGTTTTGTCGATATCTTTTGACGTCTTTTCGTAGCGCATTTCAAGCTCGGCAGTGCATAAAAGAAAATAAAACTGACAAGGGCTACTGCAAACGCCCCTGTTATAATGATTCGTTCGTGATACGAATGAGATTATACAGTATTGTTTGTTTATTTGCATCAGGCACGGCTCACACTATAAGAACGTTGTTTATACTATACTATATTAGGGCTTAGTCGTAAGTAACGCAGAGAGTCACGTCACCTTGTAATCAGACTTGATGTACTGCTTTGCCTCCATGAGTGCTCTCTGCCAACGTTCAACCCAAGTACGATCACTGCTCACTTTGGGAAGCATAGCAATAAGCTCGTCGAACGCTTTTCCACCGTCTGCTGCAATATAGTCTAACCCATGAAGTGACCGTCTAACAGTTGCAGAGCACGAGGAAAGTATGCGTAGCATCGTTGACCTACTGAATGGGGTGAACTCGATTTCCCCGCAGTATTGCTTGTATTGCGCCACAATACGCTCAGGAACGAGTGTTCGTATAATGTTTGGCGTCTCAACAACCGTTCCGTCCGCAAGAACTAACGTTTTCTCGCCAAAAGGGAGGTCCTGTATGACGTGAGGACTTGTGATAAATGTTAAGAAATGGTCAAGCTGCTCCTCATTGACTCTCATTCGAGGACTCTTTGAAATGGTTACAGGCGTCCCCCTACCAAACATTATAGCGTGCTGTCTAGCTGTCTTCACCCGGTACTCTGTGATGTCTGGCAAGTACCTCTGTATGACAGTGTAGGGCACCATGTCAGCCATTACGGACAGGATCTGTCTTTGAGTGTCCCATGTTGAAGCGGACCTATAAGCCTCCGCGAGAGAGGTCAGATACTTATCCTCGCCGGAAGAGACTGGAGATGGTAACCCGAGGGACTTCTCAACTTCACCAGAGTTGAGTAAAGCCTCCCATAAACTGCCGCTGTCTTCAGGACTTATGATTTCCAGTGTTGAGACTATGGTATCGTTCGCGGTTGCAATATACTGACGCCTGGCTTTGGAGGACGTCAGTTGGCTCCAGGGCTTTTTCTGGACGGTAAGGATCGGTCTGTCACAAGCAATAAGGAACTCATTGAGCTTCACGCGACGTATTGCTAAATTTGCACTTCTGCCCCTGTCATCACTGGAAGACAGTTCACTGCTGCTTGGGTCTGTTGCCTCTGGTACATACAAACTGGTAATGGACATATTCGACATAGCCTGGCAAAGGTCACTCACAGGGGCTTCAGGTTTCTGTTTGAAAACGAAAAGATAAAACTCAATGTTTTCTATTACTATATCAGTTTTGAACCCTATAGCCTGCATAGTCTCAGTTTGTTGGTCATTACCTATACTGGCTTGTCGTATAGCTCAGTCGTGTTTTATTGCTCCGATGTTTTGATTTTGCGATAACAACAATAACAATAATGAAAATTACAATAACAAATCAATTTCCATACTGAAACTTCTATTCGAGTGAGCAAATATTGTTGCTGTTGTTGTTGCCTTTGTTAACACAAAAACAACCGCGAAGCTCTACTAAAGTTTTTTTCGTTATTAACAATATATTGCTTACCGTCCCATTACTCTCCTCACTCGAAGGGGAAACCGATTCTTCCTGCACATAGACCTTACGAGGGAGCGTGCGCCGTACTTCTCTGTAACAGGTGGTGTCAATTTCCTCTGGTGGTTGAGGCTTTGCCTCCTCCGTCAGCGAGCCACGACACGCCCTACATATTGCTGACAAAGAACATAGAAAAGTCATTATAATGGAGGAAGGTAGTCTTCCATTTATAGCGCTGGATTTCCTTTTACGGGAAGGCAAGTTTATGCTTAGTCTGGTCCTCAGTTTGAAATAATTTGTGGCTTGCCAATGACAAATGTACACGCCAAAAAAGTATGATAATTCGAAAAGACACAGAGTAGACATAAGTATTTGAGTTAATCAGAAAGTATGCACTACTAAATATTTCAGTGTCGTTCAAAAGCGCTATCATCACTTAGAGTACTATACTTACGAGATCCAATTGGTACAAGTATCTTCGTAAGGCTGTAGATCAACTTTGACTGTGCGAAAGAAAGCGTCCTTTCTTTCCTCCTTCTCTTTTCAACATGATGGGGGGCCAGAGCCAGGGGAACTTTACATAACATTTGCCGGCAGCGCCATCCAATGCCAAATTCGTCACGGTGCTTCGGGCAAATGGTCATTTGAAATTTTGAGTGATCAAATTCAAATACACCTGCGACAAAAGTGAAAATGACGATAAAACAAAAAAAATTTTATCTCCTATCCCCTTAAGATTGAGAGCAAACTGCGCTTGGTCTGCCGAGTTCTGTTAGGGACTGGGGATAGCCATTAGTTTGAGGATCGGAGAAATCCCCAAATTAAAACCTTTCAAGCCAAAATTCCAAGGAAAACGTTCTTGTGAGGAAAAGACAACATAACTAACAATATCAAGCATAAAAAAGAGAAAGGTGAGTTTTTAAAAGATATATATGTATAATCATGTCTCAAACTTACCCGCCCTGGCTAATAACAGCTCTGCTTCAGTGTTTAAACCACAGTTGGCAAAACTGGCTTGCAGTGTTTCTGTAATGTGGCGCTCAATTGATCGGCTACATTCCCTGATCGGTACGTACTCTGTGCTCAAGTATCTGGCACTTGAACCGCACTCACCCCCGACCAGCGCTCCATAATCACACTCTTTGTGGTCGCACATCAGCGAGCAGTGGACGTCTGCTGATTATAGCTCTCGGAACCAAAAACTTTATATCTAACGAAAACCGTGCTAACAAAGAAATTGATGACTCCGGGAGACGTTCTCACTAATAATAAGGTGTTGCGAAAGCAGTCTCCGTGACCCGCTTCTACACAACGCTTAGGATATTTCGCAATCGTTTAAAATTAGAACTAATACGGGGAACGGAAAAGTTACGTATGACTTAAAGCAAACAAACAAAATGATGTATTTACATAGCGCTAATCTTGACACGTTTCATGACGTTTGGGTTCACATGTTTGCGATCACAAAACTGCGAGGTAAATGGGGAGAAAAAAGAGTATAGTTATAACATGTTGATAAGACATTTTTTGGCGACGAAAGAAAATCGAATGAAAAAAGCGCTTGGTGTGTCATGTTATGTAACGCATTCTCGACTCACGTAACAACATTCCTTGACACACGTCGAGTGCGCCAGGATTTCGCTGCAGTTTACCTTAGTTTTTGCGGTAATGAAGACAAGCAAGGACGTAAGGTACAAACAAAAATATTGCCGATCTCATATTTACTAGAAAGGATCGATCTTTGCTGTAAAGTTTAAACACTTTGCTGAGTCGTGATACGAGTACTTGACCTTCATGTTTACATTTACAGTGTGAAGCCAGGTTACAATAAAAAGCCGGGATTTGACCTTCTTTTTGACTAAACATTGAGATACAATTTTTCCATCTTACTTTTTTTCAATTACGTGTGTATCATTGTGGGACTTGGGATCGCCTGAATTAAACGTATCGTGGCTGAAAGATTTGTTTTAGAATTCACCGTGTCGCGCCGATGCTCATAACTGTCAAGTCAGATAGGTCAAATTTCACTCAAGTGCTCCCTGAATTTCGCTTTCCCAAAAACTCATTTCACATGTTGCCCAAAGTTTTGAACCCATATTTCGAAAGCTTAAGGATTGCTTTTTAATGTCAGATATCTATTTCTTCTTAAAACGATGTATCGGATTGAATTTTAGGCTTTCGAATTTCGACAAAATTTTGCTCGGGTGAAATCCTCAAAATTATTCAAAAATCTTAAAATCTGTAGAATATTCTGGTTGCAATCAAATGAAGCGTATTAGCACTCAAAATGTATGTTGAAATCCCTTTAATACAATCAGAAACATTGTGAATTGAATGATCCTTGAATTAGACTAAAATCTAGTTCTTTTCGTTACCCTGTCGCGCGTCCCGAAAAAGCGGCCCGGTGGAGGCCGTGAAGCGGTCAATCTTTACACTCGCTGTATTGCAAAAATATTTAACTGATGAAAGTAAAAGTTATATTTTCATAAATAAGGTACCTAGGGTAGTCCACTGAATTTTTTTTGGATTTTTCGAAATTTTTATTTTTCTCACCCCTGGTCGATATTTACAGACATCCGCTCTTAAGGCATGACTACCTAATTAAATATGCATATTTTAGTAAATGCTATTTAGAACGGTTTGCTTCCATCAGTGCTCCTGAAAAGTGAACTACGAATGTGGCTCAACGAAAAAAACACGCGAAACATGATGTCAAATAACACGTGACATCGCTTCGTCAATGACGTCACAAACACGTTTCCCTAAAGGGAAATTTTAGGAATTTTCACTACCAAAATGCTACATAAACAGTGTAAATCGTAAATTCGCCTTGTATGATTGAAAATGCTATTTATCCTATTAGGTATTTAACTAATTAATAAGTCACGTGACACTTTTTCCTTTATTTACCGATTCCTAAAACACACATAAACACACATGCAACGCGAATTTATAAGAACCTTTTTAATAGCCTCTGAGATGTACCTATAAGAACTTGGTGCTCTTTCATTATCCTTTCCCCATTTTAGAGTAAATATTTTGACCGTTAATTATCAGTTATCAGTAACGTGACGAAAATTTGAGCTTCTAAAATGCACTCATATTGCCAAGGCCAGTAAGCTACATTTGTAGTTTAATGTTCAGGATCATTGATAGAAGCTACCCGTTCTAAATAGCATTTTATCAAAATATGTATATTTAATTAGATAGTCATGCCTTAAGTGGCCTGAGCAACTTGGTAAAAATTTTGACAAGTGAATTCATGCGTGAAAACTTACGCAACATCTAGAAATTTGTTTTCCTACAGAGTACTCGCCGACAACTGAAGCCTTCTTTCATTTCAGTTAAGTTTAAAAAGTTTCGTACTCTTGTACTGCCGCCACAAAATGAAATACAACTCAGCTGTCAAGTTTCTTATACTGTTTTTCAAAACTGAATTGTTTATTTGGAAAGTGTCGCAAATGGTTCATCGATGGCTGCGTTTGCGATAGTTCATGCAAGCTTTTACAGGCGGACTACAGGAAAATTCTTTTAACATTTCAAATTTTTGGTATTCTTATTCTTCCACTGCCGCCATAAAATGAAATAAAGTTGCTATCAAGACTCTTCTTTTATTCGAAGCTGGTTTGCTTTATTTGGTTTTGGGTTGAGGAAAACTTCGCCACGGGATTTCAACGAAAGTTAAAGTTGCAGGCTTTTATAGTAGAGTACAGGAAAAGTTTTTGACCTCACTTAGTCGCTTTCAGAAGCTGATCCAAGGTGAGCCTAAGTAATTATTACAGTTTTTTGTCTGATGCAGACGTATGGTAAGAATTCTTGTTCCAAGACCATTACTGTGATTGAACTTGATTTAAAATTTTTTCTCAGTTAATCAGTTAAGTATGAATTTTTTTGGTTTTTAATACGTACTTACGAATGTATAAAGGGACGCTTCGCTTTTAACAAAATCATACAGTAAACAAAATCATACAGTAAAGAAATCTGACGGGCTTCATGATCATTCCATTTTAATTTCTCGGTTTTCACATGACATAACCAAAATTCAAACTAAGGAATTATCGATTCTTCTGGCTGTTTACTTTCTTGAGGTATTACAGCAGCCAAACAACTTTATTTATACAAAATTTCGGTTCGAAAGGCTTCTTCGTTTTGCGATAGAGGATGTTTGAATTTCAAAGCTTTTGCGAAACGCGGTATTTAGATGGCGGCTGGGAACGAAAGCTCTCATATAATAAGTTAAGAACGTTACTTAGCAATTTTTTGAGATTTTGCCTGCTATCTAAAAATTTCTTGTCTCAGAATAAGTATTACTTTATTTTTATGAGTTCCTTAAGCGATGAATTCACGTTTTTATACAAAAACTCAAAAACAGATGCTTCTGCTGGTTTCCGGCCGCCATTTGTGCTCCTCAAAGGGACACCAACGTGTGGCGTCTCCATACAAAGCCTTATACATTTGGGTAAAACATTTACCTTAGTATCTTTCATATGAAATACCGCACCGACCTGATTCTTGGCGAGGCCTTTTGCATATTTATCTTCTTTCATTTCCCATATTCTGTACTTTCTGTATTGAATGGTTTCGATTTTAATTTTTGATGGTGTGATAGTGAAAACAGAGAATAAAGTAAGATATCCTTGATACATCTTATCAATCGATCCAGAGTAGTTTAGAAAACGGCTTTACTACAAATAATTTCCAGGCATGATGAAGACAATAAGTATATATCAATTAAGAAATCGGGCAAAAAACTCTCATCGAGGACTCTATAGCTACACAGCTAGTCGAATCTGCTATCCTTCGATCCGCTATATTAGATCGAACGAAAAATACCAGTCGCTATATTTTTCCGCTTGCTTGTGACTCGCTTCATTATCAGCATCATAGGACACTTTAAATAACGACTGGAGATGCGATCTGGCCTGGGATTATTTTCTACAACATTTCTAATTTTTGGAACAATACACGTATGTTGGCTTAGTGCTCTGAACGAGGAAGTGTGTATTCTCGTTATACTCCTACACGCGTGTGGTTGGCTATTAAAAATAAATAAATGAAATAAAATCATAAAGTTCATTAAGTAGCATAAAATAAAAACAGCGCGCGATTAACTAGATTGGCTGCATGGTCAACGTTGTTCTGATCAGTTATATCTACCTAAATGCGCATCGTCATTAATGGTGAGCTGTGATGAAAAAAGCACATTACTGTACATGCGCCCTGATTACGTACGTTTGAATGAATAGTTATCATGCTGGTTCGATTTAATAGACCACCAGTGACCCACTCTCTTCCAGTCATTTTCTTTCTTGTAAGATATAACCCTTTGCGTCCTGAGTACGTGCAAAAATGGATTTTAATTTTGGCTATAAATGGTCAGAAACGCTTACTTTTTTCATATAAGGAGTCGCCATGGAAATACCTGCGTCACATTTGCGTCATAGCAGAGCTCCACGCGCGCGCATCGCGCGAAGCGGAGCACCATGGGTAAGACAATTTGGTAATCTGCAAATCTGCCCATTCGAGAAATTTTGATAATCACGTGACCGTACGCCCGACCGACTGTCCGTCCGCACCACAGGCATACCAATGTAAAATAACTCAACTAACAGGTATGGCAACCCATGTGCAATTCGAGGTTATTTTGGAGGGAAATCGCATAGCCGCCCGCGTCTTGTGAAGCAGATACGAAAACAGAAAGCGGAAATTGTTTCTGTATCCTTGTTTTCTAAAGTATATAGGTTAGACTCACTGTCATATCCACAAATTTGGAATATAGAGAAGAAATAAAGTGGGCGACAGGCCAGCGGAGCTCAACGAGAAAAAGAGCGACAGAGAGCCAGAGTAGAAGATAAGGAGCTATTTGTTGGAAAAACAACATGAAAATTTTTTAGCGGCGGTGAGAAACTGAGAAATCCTCGCGGCCACCAAGGTGAAAATGAGCGACAGGTACGACATTTCCCCCATAAAACGTGTAACTAGGAAGTTTCTGGAAGTTTCACGTGGTCGTACAAAACAACGGCAAAGAAATGAAGAAAAAAAGGGTGCTGCTTGTGCAAAGTTGTTTTTTTTTTGTTGATTAGACCTATTGTCGTTTTTTCACCGTTCTCGTTGCCTTCGCCGCTTAGCATAACATGATTTTTTATTTTGTTTGAGCAAACTATAAATATTATCGAGAGCTTCGCTTTTAGCCCCGGCTAAATCTATTTAGTATATAATAAAACAGTGGATAGTGTTTTTCGGGCGCTATCATTGGCTACTCAATCAGTGAATATCCTGCACTATTCACTGATTCACCTCCAGTTCCTCCGAGCGAGCGACGCCAAACTCGCGCAGGTTGCGAGCAAAATGCTTTCCTGGTTTGCTGCCGTAACAAACTAAGCGGAAATTTCACAACTAATCAAGCAAGCTATTTCCGAAATACATGAAGAAGGTGACGAAGTTCGGTTTGGAAGTTTTAACAGGTAAAGCTTTGTCTTTTTCACTTGAATAGTTATCGATAAAACCGGTAAAAAAAATTTCTGTTTACAAATGCAAATTAAGCTTAGTCTTGCGTTACTTTATTTAGTTGACTTCTTCATAAATAAGCTTAAAACTAAATTTAATATTCTTTTTTACAGAATTATTTTAAATACAAACAGAATTCACAACTCCTTTTGAAGAAACTTCCCCGCAAGATCTAAACAAACGCCTTCAAAAGTTTTATTTGTCGCTAAGAAAAAGCGACGACCGGCCGTTCGGTCATCGCGCGCCAAAATTGTAATCGTTAGCAACAGTAAATGAGTTAAAAATCATCATTTTGTGCTCAATTATCTCACTGTTTTAGTACATACTGAAACAATTATTCACCTCAGTGTCGATGGCTAGTAGTGGCATATTTACCTCGCCGCTTCGCGGCCTCGGTAAATCTCCAATACTAGCCACCTCCACTTTGGTGAATAATTGTTATATATTATGTTTGTAAAATGTGAAGAATGTCATGTACATCAACGGCTGCGGTTCTTTTCGCGGATTCATGGACTTGACTGTTGCAAGTTCATGGCGTTATAAGTGTTTTTCGAGGCCACTTTGCTCTGCAGAAGCCCCCATGTAGGTATCATTAAGCTGGAATGTGGCCACCTCACTGTGAGTGACGAGAGCCAGGAAAGTATACAAGTATACACTCCCGTGGGATACACAGTACCGTTGTTTTGAGGTCCTGTTTAGCGAACCGGAGAAAAAATTCACTTGCGATCATTAAAAAAAGGTGCTGAAGTCCCATGGTGAAATTTATAAGGTTTATGTGTTTTTAGTGCAGGGAAAGACAAAATGCTCAGGGCCCTGTTGATCAAACGTTGGATAGCCCTACCCATCGGAAATCACTATCAAGCGAGTAAGAAGAAGCAATTGCGTTAATTATTGGATAGAGATTTATCCATGGGGATAGCGTTAGTCAACTTTTCGAACATACAGCATCTCAGTCACTCTCCTCCGCAGACTTACCCTGCTTGACCAGGAAAGCGGAATATGATACTCGACCTTTCTCGTACAATTTTTATATATCATGCCTATCTGCGATGAAAACATCATAAATCTTAGTGCCTCTTACATTGAAAATAATCTAAATTGTTATAAATCCGAACTCTAATTAAACGTTCTTACCATACGAGTAGAGGTCGTTCGTAGCCAAGTAATGTTTCTTTTATGATAATATTCAATATATAGAACTTGTTGTTCCTTTTTTTTCTTACTTAACTTTTATTTTGCTTTGTTTCATTTGTCATTGTATTGACTGTTTTGGTACTGAAATCTTCATGTCGAAGATAAAGTCAATAAAGTTGTTGTTGTTGTCGTATCATCGCGGGAGCCTGTAGCCTTCACTTTCTTTTGACTCGTCCCGCAATCCTACCCAATGTTCGTGGGACAGGAACGTCTGCATGCGAGGCTTGGGAATCCAGGGAGCCCACGGTAGTATTGTGGAAATAGCCGGGGTGAGCTACCTTGTCCACACGGACAGGAGGACTGGGTTCGTTCGAAGAAATCATGAGTAGTCGAATACCCACATTCAAGTTTAGAAAGGAACAAAATTTCGTCGTCGCTTTTTTATGTCCTCTTAAAACAGAAAAAATTAGGCAAATTCACAGGCAATTTCAACTCGTAGTCGTGCAAAAATGGCAAAGAAATGTACAAAAAAAGTGAGATGCACGCGCAAAGTTTTTGTTTTGCCTTCTAAACCTGTTGTTGTTTTTGACGTTCTCGTTGCCGTCGCGTCGTTGGATCGCAAAGTCCCCACTAAATCCCAAACCGCGTTGGGAATGTGGTGCTTTGTAGCGCAGCATGCAATCGCTCTCTTTCTCTCTAAACCTATTTTCTATTCATGCTATTTTCGTTTCGCCCGTGAGTAGGCATAAATAGATTGTGCTCGGCAACTTTTGAGCAACTTTACCGTTTTGAGCAACTCTTTGTAGTACCAGCAACCTGGGGCAACTTTTGCCTTCCTTGGCAACTTTTGAGCAACAAATTGATATAAAACTGATCCAAACCATAAAAGGTCGTTTCATTTCAAAGGATTTTATTAAAACTGGTTTTATCAAAACTGATTTTATTAAAACTAAGGATATACAATAAAATGACAATAAAATAACACTTGCATTACGCCCACGAAATCTGGACAGCGGCTATCTATCTAACGGGCGCTTAAATCCAGCATCCATATTTGTCATATAACAACGGCTTTTGGCCTCTTTTTTAAAAGCTTAAAAGCTGTGGTAATTACTATCCTCGAACAGTTAGTTATCATCACCTAACTAAGCAATAAGGCTCTCCAGGAATTCAAGACAAAAACAGTACGTATACATTGAAAACTTTGCAACCATCTTAAATAAGTGTGAGTATGTAAAAGGGTTAACGTCTACTTTGAGTCGATCGACAAGTCCAATTTTTCATAGATTTCAAATATTTAGTGAGTTATACTCACGCCAAGGATATACGAATAATAGTCAAAGGTCATTTATTAGTGCGCACAACAGATGTATTTCAGAAAGAACACATCTCAGTTTTTTTTTTTTTTTTTTTTTTTTACTTTAGGGGTACTAATTATTTTTAAAATTCTGACCATGCAATCTTGCCAAAGTAACACGCATTTAATCAACATTTTCTGGAAAATCGACTGCCAGTTTCGTATGGTGCAATGGTGACTACATGGTCGACCAGCTTGAATCCACACGGTTATCAAGAAAATGTGTCCTTTAAATTAAGCCATTTCCCAGCTAAATGACGAAAAACCGAGCCAAAAAAGATTGAAGCTGTGGCACTAGCCGGGGGTCTCCGAAAGCTTTCAATCCTGCGCATAATAGGTCTATAAGTTGAACGTTTTTTTTTTCTACTGCTTCATAGAACTCGCAATGTTTCCCACTCAATATAACTCAATAGACACAGGAAACCTATACATCACAAACTGAGTGCTATCGTCTCCTCTTTGTACATTTATATCTAGGTTGCCGTGATATAATTATAGAATACCTATAGGCTATTGGATCGTGTTCCTTTTCCTTTATACCTGCTTTTGCTTTCCTTTTCGGGTGAAGTTACTTTATTACTGGGCGTAAAATATAATTTGTAACCGTACATTGTAGCCGTGGTTTCTACCAGTTTACCAAGAGGTTTGTAAATCTTTGGTATCAAACAGCTTACTTTCCTTTACTTTACTGCAAAGAAAACGGAAGTGATACTCAACGGATCATTAATTAGCAGGGTATTTTACAAATACTACGCCAGATTCTGTTAATATAGATAATAGGTCCGCGTTAGATCGCGAGGCTAGTGACTTCTTTCTATTTCTACTGTTACGCATGAAATTTGATGTCACTTTTCATACATCATAAATTTATTGCACCCAATTTTTCTGGGGCGGTTTCCATTCAGCTCAAATATCCGCAACTTTTGGTTAGAAATCAAATGGATCGAACCATTTCCTGTATTTCGGTTCGGTCCCAACTGAATATTTGGGACCACCTTTGAAGGTGGTTCACTTTGACCAGTCCACTCATTTCGGTCGGTCCGACAGAAAAGCCTTCCATTTGACAAAATTGTTGTCCCCAGTACCGCTCTTTTGTATCCTGCTTGCAGCAGGAACAATAAGCAAACACCCTGTGGCTTGGAACGGATCTGTGAAACCGGAATGAACTGTTCCATTTGGCACGTGGAATTTTCGAATTTTCAAACCAAAATTTTTGTTGAATGGAAAACGCCGTGGCACTGGGGTGTCTTTTTCAAATAGCCAATACCAGGGCCTTTTAGTGCCCCTAGATTTCTTGCAGAAAAGTACTGGGGAAGGGGTTGTACACATGAGTGTTTAGGAGTCGGGGCAAAAATAACACTGAATAGTGAGTGGCAATACGAAGAATATCAAATTAAGCTCACTAAAACATGAACACGAATTATCACAGATAGAGAAACGAATAGACTACATATTGAAGAAAAGCCTGGCGCTTATTTGTTAGAAATTATGAAGGCTCCTGCTACTGATGATCTTTAAACCCGGATCACTCGACACATGGCCTGGTCGCCTGGGATACCTGTGGTCCAGCAACACTTCCGTTTCGCATCCTAAGTGTCATGAGCTTTTTTCCCTTTAAATTATATGAAAATCGAGCGGTGACTGTGTCATCATTGATGCCAGCTGCCCACGCCTGAACAATAAGCAAACACGCTGTGGCTTGGACCGGATCTGTGAAACCGGAATGAACCGTTCCATTGGGCACGTGGAATTTTCGACATTTCAAACCAAAATTTTTGTTGAATGGAAAGCGCCCCGGCGCTGGGAAGCACCGGCATGTCTTTTCAAATAGCCGATACCAGGGCCTTTTCAACCCCCGAGATTTCTTGCAGAGAAGTACTGGGGAAGAGGTTGAACACATGAGTGCTTAGGAGTCGGGGTAAAAATAACACTGAATCGTGAGTGGCAATACCTGGAATTGCTGGTTTTCAGTGTCACGCCATTCAAAATAGATCAAAATAAAAATCAAACCGTTCAATAGATAAAGTCCAGAATCTGGGAAATGAAAGGAGGTACATATACAAAGACCCTCGCCAAGATTCAAGTGAGAGGAATATTTCGTATACGAGATATCCGAAGAAATGTTTTACCCAAACTTATAGAGATTTGTATGGAGACGCCATGCTGGCGCTCAGCTGGATGAGCTCCAACATGGCGGACGGAAACCAACAGAAACATCTGTTACCAAGTTTTCCTACAATACCGTGAATTTATTCTTCAAGAAACTCATAAGCATTAAAGCAATACTTTTTCTGATACCTGAACTGTTTAGATAGCAAAATTTCCTGAAATAAGTCATTTTTATACCTACATGACAGCTCTCGTAGCCGTCATGTGAATGCCGTGTCACGTAAAAGTTTAGAAGTTCGAGCGTACTCTATCAAAAAGCCAAGCACCCTTTTGAAGCGAAAATTTGTATGAAAATTAGTTTTCAGCTGCTCTAATGCATCGTGAAAGTAAAATCTTGGTAGGATCGATAGTTTTTTAGTTGGAATTTTAGTGACGTCATGTGAAAACCAATAATATCAAATTAAGCTCACTAAAACACGAACACAAATTATCACAGATAGAGAAACGAATAGACTACATATTGAAGAAAAGCCTGGCATTTATTTGTTAGGGCTGGGCTGCCTGTGGTCAAGCAACACTTCCGCTTCGCATCCTAGGTGTCATAGGTTTTTTTCCTTTTAAATTATATGAAAATCGAGCGGTGACTGTGTCATCATTTATACCAGCTGCCCACGCCTACAGTGTCATTTTTGTCTTTCCATTAGAGACTTCCACAGTGGTTTTTGTCAGTTGCCCTACGCTATGGAAAACGTGACAACCTCATCTGCCACAGTCCCGGACGGTATTCGAATCGGAGTTTGTGGTTTGGTAGGTGCCTTATATCTAAGTGCATCAATCGTCACGGTTACATTCAACGGACTGTTGCTGTACGTGATGTTCAAGGATCCGCTAAAAGGCTTTCGGCGACCATTTGCAGTGTACGTGACGAGATTGGCGATGACCGATTTTCTGTTTGGCTCCGTTCTTGACCCCCTTTCAGCCAGAATAGAATTCTACTGTGTCAAGGACAAAGACGGCGAAACAACTTTCTACCACATCATCGATTACTTTATCGACAACTCTGCTACCGTGTTGACATTTGCCGTGTCAGTTGACAGGCTTCTTGCTGTCGCTTTTCCAATTTTTTACCGCGTCTCCGTCAAGAACACTCACGCGGCCATTTTCATTGTTTGCGCCTGGTTTCATTGCATGGCGTTCAGTTTAATTCAGCTAGCGGACGTCGCTGAAGAAATTTACGACACGATGGATGTTCATATGTTTGTTACCTTTGCCCTAATGGAATTATTTACCTTTTCATCTATCTCATAAAAATGAAAAACAACTTAGGCATCTGAACAGCGAGAAAGAATTGGCCTTCACTGCGTTCCTGATACCTCTTGCTTTGGTAATAACCCAGATCCCCTATCTTGTAATGACAGTTATTGAGGCAAACTGCCAAAGTTGTACTGAAACCACATGGTTTTTCGTATGCCACAAGTTTGCAGACTTCCTTTTATGCCCAAGTGCTATTGCAAACGGCCTTATCTATATGGATGGCGAGTGAAGCAGTCGAGGGATTCATTAATGGCAGTGTTCTGTAGATCACGCTTAGAACCCGTAGATCTGGAAATTCCACAAAATACAAAGGAAACAAGAAATCAAAGATAAAAAAAAATAAGAATATTGATTCTAATGATAATTATTCCTGAAGTACTTGTTTTTCCCCTTCTTAAGACACTGCAAGCCAAGTTCCGTATTTTTGTTTAACACACTGAGCTATAATTTTAGCTTCAAGGAATACCTCATTAGTTAATCGCTTTCCCTTTATTAAATGCCATAATTGTGTGCCTGATGCAGAACCATTTGGTCCTGGCCTAACCTAACTCAGAGCTTCGCCTCTACACCAACATACCACGAGAGGGCGTAACCACGGCAGAGAGAAAGCCCCTATACCTACCAAGTGTCAACTACCTATAGACCCATGGAACAGCCATGGAAATAAAGATGGCCGTTGCTTTTGCTAACATCTTCATGGCCAGAATAGAAAACGTTACCTTCTCATCGATATCTCCCTACTCCCGACATTTCATTTTCTTCTTCCTCCTCACATCTTCGCCTCGATTTCTCCCTCCTCCCTACTTTTCCGGGACATTTCTCCCTCCTTCCTATTCTGCTCTTCTCGGTGCAGATGTTAACCTACAAAGGACGGAAGTGGGGCTATGGAAGTCCACTAACTCCGACGTGAGTTGGCTATGTGAATTTTAGGCTTTTATAGATTGTGCTAGCATAATTTTTGACATAATTCGTCATTGCGAGCATAATTTTCATGTTTTTCCCAAAAAAAAAGCACTGCTAGCATAATTTGCCCTTTTGGCTAGTCAGTGCAGCCTAAAACTGTCATTTATTGATCATGCAACCAATTTTTTTGGACCCGAGATAAGTGTTGCAGGCAGATTTAAGTAACAAAATCAATTTTTTGTCTTCTTTGCAATTTGTTTTATTCATGGGACCTGGGTCCCACAGGAAGTGACCTACGACCTTTTTACACAGGACTCAGTGCATGCACATAACTGACTAGCTCGGTTACCCAAGATCGGCATCCGTGTGCTGGCTTTACAGTTTTCAGAGAATGAATTATGCCCTCTTAAAGTTTCTAGATGTAAATAGGGTTAATGTGTTTGAGATTTACTTGTTTGTTGCATAGTTATCGAGGTATTCTCACCAAATTTAAAATAAAAAGTAGAAGCATAATTTCTGCATATTTCGCTAAAATAAGCAGAATTTACAAAAAACTAGCATAATTGTTGTCATAATTTTAGAAATATTCGAGCACTGTTAGTAGCATATTATGCTACTTTTTCGAGCACAATCTATCAAAGCCTAGGAATGTAGTGAAAAGACGGGAAGGGGAGGCATTGAATTTTTTTCAGTTAAATGATTCTGTATCCCTATACCACCACTCCCATATTAAATCAACGTTCCCTAAGGGACACTTTTTCAATCTGTTAAGGGAATTGAGGCATTTAACAAAATATGACTCTTTGATTTGCACAGGACACCCAATGCTAATCTCGTTTTCAATGGCGGCGTTACCACGTTACCATTGTCAAGCAGACGATGCTATCCTTCGGCTAGGCAAGGGTAGTAAACGCGGCCTCTGGTAACAAGGGCCCCATATAACATCGCGAATTTTCGCTTCCATGAACCTATGAGAGAAATTTGTTTTAAAGCCCAACTGAAAACGGTTAAGTGTCGGCGGGCGCGATACCTGATGTATGATACTCCTGCTGGTTGCAAGGGGCTACCGATAAAACACCACACAGTTCTTGTTACATCCATTTTTATTTTTTCTACACAAGAATGTTTTCATTTCAATAATTAATTAATATTCTTTTCGTCCAGCCTTTTCCTTCTTCTTCCTTTATAGCTGCTTTTGCTTTCCTTTTCGGGCGAAGTTACTTTATTACTGGGCGTAAAATATGATTTGTAACCGTACATTGTAGCCGTGGTTTTTACCAGTTTACCAAGAGGTTTGTAAATCTTTGGTATCAAACAGCTTACTTTCCTTTACTTTACTGCAAAGAAAACTGAAGTGATACTCAACGGTTCATTAAGGCTTGATCTTTTACAAATAGTGCGTAAGACTCTGTTAAGATAGATAATAGGTCGGCGTTAGATCGTGAGGCCAGTGACTTCTTTCTATTTCTACTGTTACGCATGAACCTTGATGTCAGTTTTCTTACATCATAAATTTATTGCACCCAATTTTTCTGGGGCGGTTTCCATTCACCCCAAATATCCGCAACTTTTGGTCACAAATCAAATGGAATGAACCATTCCGGTTCCGCCCGACCGGAATATTTGGGACCACCTTTGAAGGTGGTTCACTTTGACCAGTCCACTCATTTCGGTCGGTCCGACCGAAAAGTCCCTTCCATTTGACAAAATTGTTGTCCCCAGTACCGCTCTTTGGATCCTGCTTGCAGCAGGAACAATAAGCAAACACCCTGTGGCTTGGAACGGATCTGTGAAACCGGAATGAACCGTTCCATTTGGCACGTGGAATTTTCGAATTTTCAAACCAAAATTTTTGTTGAATGGAAAACGCCGCGGTACTGGAGTGTCTTTTTCAAATAGCCAATACCAGGGCCTTCTAGTGCCCCGAGATTTCTTGAAGACAAGTACTGGGGAAGAGGTTGTACACATGAGTGCTTAGGAGTAGGGGTAAAAATAACACTGAGTCGTGAGTGGCAATACGAGGAATATCAAATTAAGCTCACTAAAACACGAACACCTATTATCACAGATAGAGAAACGAATAGACTAGATATTAAAGAAAAGCCTGGCATTTATTTGTTAGAAATTATGAAGGGTTCTGCTACTGATGATCTTTAAACTCGGATCACTCGACACATGGCCTGGTTGCCTGGGATACCTGTGGTCAAGCAACACTTCCGCTTCGCATCCTAAGTGTCATAGGCTTCGTTCCTTTTAAATTATATGAAAATCGAGCGGTGACTGTGTCATCATTTATACCAGCTGTCCACGCCTACAGTGTCATTTTTTTTCTTTCTATTAGAGACTTCCACAGTGGTTTTTGTCAGTTGCCCTACGCTATGAAAAACGTGACAACCTCATCTGCCACAGTCCCGGACGGTATTCGAATCGGAGTTTGTGGTTTGGTAGGTGCCTTATATCTAAGTGCATCAATCGTCACGGTTACATTCAACGGACTGTTGCTGTACGTGATGTTCAAGGATCCGCTAAAATGCTTTCGGCGACCACTTTCAGTGTACATGACGAGATTGGCGATGACCGATTTTCTGTTTGGCTCCGTTCTTGACCCCCCTTTCAGCAAGAATAGAATTCTACTGTGTCAATTACAAAGACGGGGAAACAACTTTCTACCACATCATCCATTATTTTATCGATAACTCTGCTACCGTGTTGATATTTGTCGTGTCAGTTGGCAAGCTTCTTGCTGTCGCTCTTTCAATTTTTTACCGCTCCTCCGTCGAGAACACTCACGCGGCCATTTTCATTGTTTGCGCCTGGTTTTATTGCATGGCGTTCAGTTTAATTCAGCTAGCGGACGTCGCTGAAGAAATTTACGACACGATGGATGTTCATTTGTTTGTTACCATTGCCATAACGGCTGATGGAATTATTTACCTTTTCATCTATCTCATTTTCCGCAAAAGAAGAAAAGTCTTTCCAATAGGACTGAAGAAACGTCTCAAAAAGATGAAAAACAAATTAGGCGTCTGAACAGCGAGAAAGAATTGGCTTTCACTGCGTTCCTGATACTTCTTGCTTTGGTAATAACCCAGATCCCCTATCTTGTAATGACAGTTATTGAGGCAAACTGCCAAAGTTGTACTGAAACCACATGGTTTTTCGTATGCCACAAGTTTGCAGACTTCCTTTTATGCCTAAGTGCTATTGCAAACCCTTATCTATATGGGTGGCTAGTGAAGCAGTCGAGGGATTCATTAATGGCAGTGTTCTGTAGATCACGCTTAGAACCCGTAGATCTGGAAATTCCACAAAATACAAAGGAAACAAGAAATCAAAGATAAAAAAAAATAAGAATAATGATTCTAATGATAATTACTGCTGAAGTACTTGTTTTTCCCTTTCTTAAGACATTGCAATTGAAGTTTCTTATTTTTGTTTAATACACTGAACTGTAATTTTAGCTTAATAGTTAATGACTTTCCGTTTATTAATTTTTAATGTCTATTGCTTGTGAATAGCCCTCTGTACACAATCTCAAGAAAAAGAATAAAACTTTATTTAAACTAGAATGCTATAGCTGGGTGCCTGATGCAGAACCATTTGGTGCTGGCCTAACTTATCATCCATTTTGCTCATCGCCTAGCTGTATCAGGACACAAGTTCAGTCCTGTTTCCGAAAATATATGTAAATTATATAACAGTCAATTCAAATTTTGAATAAGCTGATAATAGCAATTTAGCGATTTATGATACGCAGGCTATGAGAAGCCTTTGTAAAATTATATTAAGCGGGCCGTCTGTCATTATTGTTAAGCCTGCTCTTGGTCCCTAATTGCCGGTTTAGCTTGCTGCTTTTAATGTATGAAATAATTTTTTTAATTAGTCTTCAAACAAAATCGAATCGTAACTGTAAGTTACTATAGGACTGCAGATATATTGAACATTTTCGAATCAGAACTGTTTTAAGTCGTTTTTTTAATCTAATTTCGCTATTGTCCCTGAATCATTTTAAAATATCAGTATCTTTATTTCCTTTAGCGCAATTCTATTCAAATTAGAAGACCAATTTTCCTGCTTTTAATTTTCATCAGTTTGCTAGTGGCATAAAATTTATTCATAGTTTAGAAGCTGTGTAAATATTTCTTAAAATGACTCTACAGTCGTTTATCATCTACACCGTTTTCAGTTAGTGAAACTGATCAGTTCTGCCAGTCGTATTCAAATTAAAGTACCCACCGAAGTACGCTTACTCTGCTAGGCTAGCCATAACAGACCGTATAGTTTAGTATTATTTAAAGTGTTTTCTGGCGTGTAACAGCAAGCAAGGAAACGAAATAAATTAGTGTATTCGATGGGACTTTCAAATTTTTGACAGGTTAAACAGGAAGTTTTAACATTACATGGAGAGACCATGACTTAAGAATTCAGTTGCTGTCTGACGCTGAGAGATCGGTATTAAAAGAAAAAGGAACAAATACGGTGGAACGTCGATGTAACAAAGGGCCAAGGGACTGATATGTTCGCTGTAAGGGGGCTTCGTAATATCGAGGTTCTCATTTCCATCAGTAGTTTACTGTCAGTGTTACTGAGGCTAGGAATATCTTTCGTTATACCAAGGACTTCGTTGGTTTCGAGGTTCCACTGTAACCATATATTGTGACAATATATATCATTATCAAGCTAAGTGCAGTATTAGGAAATAATGACGAAAAAAAGAAAACACTATTAATTTAGTTGACAGATGGCCATAATTAGTGCTTTTCCTTTTCCCGGCGGAGGTATGTGTCCCAACCGAATACTGTACCAATATATAGACCGTAGTTTATTACGGCGATTGTCATTTCTTTCCCTCGTCCTAACACAGGCGGCCCAAGCGATTAAACTCACACACTGAGCTTGGGCCGCCTGTGAACTAATGCTTCACAATAGTACGCGCGGGGAAAAGGATTGCCTGTCCGAGCTGAGAGGACTATAAACCTGTTCTTCGCCCTCTCTCGTTTAGCGCGTGTTATCATCTCTCTTGCACGATTCTTCTGTCTCAAAAACGCCCGCCAATTTGTCTGGGATTTAGATTGTCTTTTAGAGATTGTCTCTGATTCTACATTTAAAGCTTTTAACAAACAGGCCGGAGAAAAACGCAAAAAAAAAAAAAATATATATATATATATATATATATATATATATATAAATACTTGTATTCTGGGTAGAACGTATTCCGTAGAGCGCTCAATTCATTTAATTGAAGAGCATTGATTATTAATAATCACAGGATTTTAGGCTTCAGGAGTACTCGAAGTCCTTCACTTGGAAATTCATTCTTGACAGCGCTCAACTGCAGGGCAGGAGCTATGTAAATACTTGTATTCTGGGTAGAACGTATTCCGTAGAGCGCTCAATTCATTTAATTGAAGAGCATTGATTATTAATAATCACAGGAGTTCAGGCTTCAGGAGTACTCGAAGTCCTTCACTTGGAAATTCATTCTTGACAGCGCTCAACTGCAGGGCAATGCTCTTCAATTAAATGAATTGAGCGCTCTACGGAATACGTTCTACCCAGAATACAAGTATTTACATAGCTCCTGCCCTGCAGTTGAGCGCTGTCAAGAATGAATTTCCAAGTGAAGGACTTCGAGTACTCCTGAAGCCTGAACTCCTGTGATTATTAATATATATATATATACGTATGGTTGACGGAAGAAAACAAGTAACTACATAAGTATCCCTACAAGCCTCTATCGCCTGGCGCATTCTATCTTCACACCTGCCGTACAACAGCTCAAGCAAACGATGCAACTTATGTCTTAAAGAAAAATTCCTTATCATCTGCCGACCTGAACTCTCTACACTTAACAAACGTAATGAACTCGTGTCTTCCTGCCGCCACAGAAACAAAGCCCTCTTGCGCAACAACTGATGTAACGAACCTCGCACTGAATAAATTATGTAAATCAGTCTAGTATATAAGTAATGGTAAAGTTATTCTCATTAAAATCCCCTGATGAGTGGGCAACCACGAAACAGGCTTGTAGGGATACTTATGTAGTTACTTGTTTTCTTCCGTCAACCATACGTATACTCGCTCTACTTTATGTATTGAGCACTGTTTTACGGATTTCAAGTTCAAACCTCTTATATATATATATATATATATATATATATATATGCCGACATTTTGCATCAGGAATAGAAGGCAGTGTGTGTAATACACACTTCCCGTTTTACAGAAAGGAAGAAAGCAAACTCAGAGAAGTCAAGAACTGAAGTTGTCTTGAGTAGAGTATTACTATTTCGACATAGACATTTCTATTAGTATACGGTACCGAGTCTGTTTGTTATTTATACCGCTCTTCAGAGCCGAGTTTTGCTTTTCGCAAATGTGTTTGTTGGCTGTTAAGAAAATGAGAAGCAAACAACGAAATTGCAAGTCATGGTTATTACAAAATGAAAATCCTACCCTGTTCGGATATACATACAGAGAACACCCGCTAATAAGAAACTACTTTTTTAAAGTCTGGCAAAATGGGTTCTCGTATTAATTTTGGGGTACTTAATGGCAATTTAGGCAAAGTAGGTTCTTAATTTTTATGAGGGAGATAATAGATTGTTGATTATATACCAGAAAAATAAATAAACTTTTTATTTCTTCAGAATTAACTGAACTAACAAAACTGAACTAACACAACTGATTTCCGAATCCATGTGCAGTTTAGTAGTCTTTTCTTGTTATTTAAATTTACAACTCAAAGTTACGCTCCCTTGTTGACTGAATTATTTATCATCATTTAATATCAACCAATATATAAGAACCTGCTTGATCTTGCTTGGCTAAACAGGTTCTTGTATTTTGGGGTATTAAAGTGGCAAATTTCTGCCAGCTGTTTCTTAATCCACCGGTTCTTATTAACGGGAGTTTACTCGTGAAAGGTCCGCTAACATCTTACGCTGTATGGTTATATGCACACCCCATGGCCAGATAGGTGGGGTAACACGCGGCGGGTCACCCCACCTGTCACTTATCATGTACGCCTTGAAGAACCAAATTTTAACATGAAAACTTATGGCCAGCGAGCGTTTTGCGTTACTGCCCCCCGCCTATGGAACAAGCTCTCCTTTGAAATTCGAGCTTGTTCTGATGTTAATCTTCTTAAACCTAAGTTGAAAATGTTTCTTTTTAAAAAGGTATATGACATTTAGTTTCATCATATTTGTTTTTGTTTTCTTTCCCTATATGTACAGTAGGGTTATATGTAAGCTTGTGATTAATGATATTGATATTCTTATGTCCTTTTTTACATTGTAAAGCGCTTAGAACAGCGATGTGTAAGCGCTATATAAATTCCATTATTATTATTATTATTATTATTGTTATTATTGTTATTATTATTATTAATATTATTATTATGTAAACGTGATCAAATTAGAATGAGAGATTAATGTGGACAGGTGGGTTACCCCACCGAAGCGGGTTACCTCACCTACCTGAGGTCCCCCACCTCCGTGGAAACAGGTCCTTAAGGTCGACCCAGTTTTTGGGGGGGGGTACCATCCTACTTTGAAGCTCTCTGGTATCCCCACCTTTACTTTTATCGTAAGTCTAACACATAGAATGGATAACATATAGATCAATCTATAATATAACATAAAATGTTTGGCGATCGGATTAAATGTCACGTGGTTATAATGCCACGCCCCTTTGAGGTCTGACTCGAAAATCTGCTGTTGCCAGCATTTTTTCGTGAAAATCTCTCGGCTACACATAGTGCGCATTAGTGCCTTGCGCTGAACAGAGTTTCATCAAAATCGCAAAGACCCAATTCGAGAAATTCAGCGGTTTCCAAATTTAGGTCATAATTTATGCGAAAATGATAAGCAAACTTTACACGGATTATATCTAATAAAGTATGAGATTCATCTCTGTATTTTGGACATCCTTATAACAGATGGGTCCTTGCAAGTCAGCAAAAAGCTTTAGGGTCTTGTAAATGCGCGCGATTTCGAGCAAAGCAAACATATAGAAATTATAGTTTTCGCTATTTGTTGACGTTTGTCAGCGTTTAAGAGTCAATCTCACGAAAAAAGCATTTTCTTAAAAATTCGTAGTTTTTTTTCCCTCAAATTTTTTCAGGGCCACAATTGATTAACTAACAACCCGGACTCTGAATTTCATGGTCATTGAAAAACTGTGACATTATCTTCTATAAGCCCAAACTTGAGCAAACATTGAAGATTCTTAGCGTTTTGGCTGAGTTTGTGCTTTGGGAATTGTCTATTGTTTCTAGTCTGTCATTATACAGCATTCTTGTTCAGCACGCGTGCAATGACCGCGTTTGGCTGACTTCCGAATATGATAACTTTGGTACAGTGAGACAGGCCATCGCGTGATACATAGAGGTTTAACTAACAATTTTAATCAATTCTCGTGCTTCTTGTGCCTTTGCAAAACAAATCAAGAAGTGCTACACACTAAATCTACTTACTATTAAAAAATATGTCATTTTTTCATAGGTTTAATGCAAGCCAATAATTAAACCAACTCGTAACGGGAATCCCTTCTATTTTCTTATACCTAATTATCATATCTCGGTGAGCATTCGGAAGTCAGCCAAGCGTGATCATTGCAAGTGTGCTGAACAAGAATGCTGTATAATGACAGACTAGAAACAATAGACGACTCCCAAAGCACAAACTCAGCCAAAACACTAAAAATCTTCAATGTTTACTCAAGTTTGGGCTTATAGAAGGTAATGTCAGAGTTTTTCAATGACCATGAAATTCAGAGTCCAGGTAGTTAGTAAATCAATTGTGTGAAAAAATTTAAAGGAAAAAAAAACGAATTTTTAAGAAAATGCTTTTTTCTTGAGATTCAATCTTAAACGCTGACAAACGTCAACAAATAGCGAAAACTATAATTTCTATATGTTTGCTTTGCTCGAAATCGCGCGCATTTACAAGGCTCTAAAGCGGAAACCGCTGAATTTCTCGAATTGGGTCTTTGCGATTTTGGTGAAACTCTGTTCAGGGCAAGGCACTAATGCGCACTATGTGTAGCCGAGAGATTTTCACGAAAAAATGCTGGCAACAGTAGATTTTCGACTCAGACCTTAAAAGGGCGTGGCATTATAACCACGTGACATTTAATCCGATCACCAAACATTTTATGTTATATTGTAGATTGATCTATATGTTATCCATTCTCTGTGTTATACTTACGATAAAAGTAAAGGTGGGGATACCAGAGAGCTTCAAAGTAGGATGGTACCCCCTAAAAAAGACTGGGTCGAGTCACCTTAATATTTAATTTGCACTTTATATCAATACAGAAATAATTCAAAACAAGACACTTTGGGGGCGTATATTTGGGCGTCGTTTTACGACGTTTACGAGATGTCTTTTATGTGTAGAGTTGTACAGTCGAAGCTCTTCTTACCACCACTCTCGTAAGCATCCAGCACTTGTTACGACCACATTTGTGAAACCCCGTTTGAACTGGGTTCGGAGAGCTTTGAAAAATCGGTGAGGTCAAGGGAGAGGGCGTAAAATCTGGCTAAAAAACTAAAATGTCAGCAACCACGCAAAATCGAAAATTTGATTTTAAAGAATGGCAGATTTAAGGAAAGAAAACATTTGAGGCTTCTTTTGCAGTGACTGAAGCAAAGATTACGTAAAACATCACTCGCAAAACATCACAAACGTACAAAAGAACCAAACGATGAAACTCACAAGGGCACTGTTTGCTACTTGCTTTGATCTGACGGAAACTGCATAAAGACCCGAAAATTAAGCGCAAGCTGACCCGTTATAAGCAAATTGGTTACTCTTGCAGTTTGCAGAAGAGATATACAAGAACAGAAAAAAGGAGAAACAAGAATTATGGTCCGTGTAAGAATCGAACTCACAGCCTTTGCGTTATCAGACCACGCTCTGCCCGCTGAGCTAAAGGACCCGACAAGATAGTTAAAAACGCTGAAGCATGGTATCATGCAGATGGAGGAGGGTATTTTCCGCCACAAAAAGCTGAGGAAGATAACACACTCCACTATCTGCATAATTCTACAAATATAGCCGATTTCAATATTGTTGCTATTATTCATTTAAAACATTTCCAAGCTCACACAGTTTTTACAAGAATTTCCGTCAACAAAACATTTGTCTGTTCCTTGACTGTTGCAGAACGGATGTTTTTTCGGCATAACGGCTGATCCTGTCACTCTGCTATATCAACGTGGCGTCGGTCAATCCTGTTTCAATCTTCTGTTTTTACTATCGGCGTCGATCGTAAAATAATATAAAAATGATGATAAAAGTATCATTATTAATAGTAATATCAAATATTTTCACACTGATGTTCGATGATGTCACATGTTAACGATCATAAAGCCGGTTTATGGACGTAATATGGCAACTTGAAAGTTGATGTGGACCTGCTACAGCAAAATACACATGGCCACAGAACTAAACATCGCATATCCAAAAAGACTAGAATGTCTAACCATTTGAAGATTTTAAATAATAATAACAATTGTTTTACTAATAATAATCATCATGATCGTAATCATCATCATCATCATATTAATAATAATCATAATAATAATAATAATAATAATAATAAATGGCAGCACAATCTCATCAGTTATTTTAAGACCATGAGTGATGACCTGGCCAGTGCAAAACTACACTCGGCATACCGGGCGCATTATCCAATTAAACAAACCGGGCTAAGTCAGATAATTTTTTACCTGGAAATATTAATTGTCTTTTTAGCGGAGCTCCCGCGCGCGAAGCGCGCGCAGCGGAGCACCATGGGTAACAAAATTTGGTAAACTATCCATCCGAGAAAATTGGTTCTGACGTAGCGTACGCTCACCTGTACACACATTTCATGTAAGCCAATGTCAAATGTCACAATAGATCTTGCACAACTTGATTAGCCTTTCAGTTTTGTAAGCCATCCTTAAGAGTACGATTAGATTGACAGCTGTCAAAATCAGACATCCGCTGACAATTATCACATGACCATCTCGCGGCCTCAGATGAAAGACCAGTCGTTTTGCTCCTACATATAAGCTGATATAACATGTCACACCTACCAATTCAACATAAAAACGAAACTACCCCGGGCAGAGCTATCAGTCGGCTGACAGTCGTTTAAAATTTTATTGGCAAGCCAAATTAAGGTCAATTGACAGCTGCCAAAATGGGATATGTGCAGACCACTATCAGAAAACTAATAACGTGGGCTCAGGTTCGCTCAGGTACACGATTTGGCATTTTCCGCTACAAGCCGGACGGATATGTCTTACTCACACTCGTAGTCTGTTAATTCGAATATTCGCCATTCTAATGAAGGTTAATTGAGAGCTATCAAACTAGAGTATACGCTGACCATCATCACCTCACTGTATCGCGGGCTCATTTTTCTATCCATTGTGGTCAAGCAGTCTTTAAAGTTTTCCCCTGATATTTTATTTGATCACGGGCTCAATTCGAAGCCCCATAGCTTAGAAAATCTGTCCATCCTAGAAAATTCGGCAATCACCGTACACCGACCACCCGACCTTCCGTCCGTCTGCACCAGAGGCATACCAATGTTTAATCTCACACTTTCTAGCTAGTTTGGGAGCCTGCAACCTGATATTGAACATCCGTGTTTTGATTAATTCACAGCTGTCAAAATAGTGTTTCTGCTGACCAGTATCGCCTGACCGTATCGAGAGTTCAGGTATCGACCCAATGAGTTCGAGTGTTTTTTGAAGTTATCCGCTGACGAGTGAAAAAAATTTTATTGACAACAATGCCAACTATTAAAATCCTATTTACAATTAATTCCCTTAAAAAAAAGAAAAAACTATTCATTTAAAACCACTATTTACAATTCCTGTCGATTTAAAAAGCACTTAATTTAGCTTAAAAAGAGTTAATTTAACAAAGAAAAATTTATTCGAATTAAAAACATTTCATTTCAATAAAAAAAAACTGTCAACCTCTAAAATTCAAAAGTTTCTTTCAACTGCTAAAAACAAAAAAATAATAATAATAATAATGAAATAAAAAGATATATATGAAGTAAGGAAACACATCAATAGTCCGATTTAATAGCTCCTTCAACAACTTCTACGTCGATATCAACATTCTTAATGTCACATGGCACTCTTCTTGTCCTAGAACCTCGAAGACAAACCAACGCAAATCTCAAGAGTGCGAATGAGGTTCTGGTTCTGATCCATGAGATGGTTTTGGCATACTGCTCCCCTTTCTTGATGGCAATCAGCTGTGTTAAACGGCTATGATACTTCAAGCACTCCTTTCCCATTCCCATGTGGTGAAGACCAAAGGTGTAAATGTTCCATGCTCGATGTCCAGGACTCTCTCCGAGTAGAGACGCTTTTTCTCGTTCTCGTGGATACGATAGATTTGTTGTGGCTCCAGGTCCCTATACGATACAGCATTAGGGTGACAGACCTTCACATCGAAGAATGCTGATCGATGTCGCTCCCAGAAACCACGCGCGTGGATATCTAACCTCGCATCCTGAGCTTTGTTAGATCCTCTGTTTAAATGTTCGCCGGAGATGTCTTGAAGTACTGGTTCGATCTCGACATCGCTACACACCATACTCAGAAATTCAGCTTCGAGATCTCTTAGCTCGTTGTGGCGTTGAGTAATAAAACCTCCTAGTTTGCAAATCATAGAGTGATCAACCGTAAAGGCTTCCCCACAAGCACATGTGGAGGGGATATCTTCCACTGGCCAGTCGTAGCTTAGTTTCACAGCATCACGGAATTCCCTTTTATTCAGGTTAAAGCCCAAATCCTGGGGGGAAGCACTGTAAGCCATGCTGAAGATCCCTTTTCTGTCGCCAGATCTGATGCTCGCTGAGTCTTTCTTGGTACCATCTCCTTAATACGCTCTGCTGACAAGTTGCTACTCTTCAAATGATCGCAGGCTCAAGTTCATTTTTTTTTTAATGCATGTTTCATAGGTCGTGTTCATGAGCCGCACTTTTAAAATTTTGATTTCGAACTGACCTCGGACACGAAAATTCAACCGGCTTTTACATGTAGGGAAGGCAATCGCTTTTGACTTTTCTCACTGTCACGTGTTGATCACGCTCTACGTCCAAGTTTTATGTTCTGATTGGTCAAAATCTGACAGGTGAGTACATGCGGAAAATTTGTGCAGCGTTTACAGCGTCTGGAAACTTGCTTACTAATAGCTGAAGCTGACCGAGTTTTGTGTTATTTCGTGATGTTTTAAAGTGTCTTTTTCTACTTGATGTACAAAATGAAATACAGCTGCTATCAAGATTGTTCTGTAATTCATGGCTGGTTTGTTTATTGCCCTTTTTGTTGACAAATGCACCGCTTCTCAAAGTCATGGAAATCCGATTTCGGATGGCATCGTTTTGAAAAATGAGCTTACTCACTTGCCCTTGCTTGAGGCGTAAGAGGGTTGAAAAGTCTCAAGCGATTCTGCAACACTTGATGACCTTCAGAAGCAGCATCTCGACTGGTAAATCTGAGCAATTATTGTCTTTGATGTGTTTTTTTTTTTCGGTTTCCTGAAGTCAAGCGTATGGTTTATGCGGCTTAAGTTTATACACGAGCAATGATCTAACCTTAAATAGTGTCAGGTTTAAAAAGCCTTTAGACATTTTTTGACCGCAAATTCAAAGAAAAGGTTCCGAAGAATATTTAGTTATGATTTTGGCTGTAAACAGGAAGCTCTGAGCGATTTTCTCGCCACGAGTTCATCTTGTAAAAGCGCAAACACCGGGAAGCTGGCTTAAAACATAAATAAGCTTATGGTTACCTGACTCATGATTTTCAGAGACACTTTACTTTCAATACTTGTCTTCGTGAATGAAAATTATTATCTCCGTACATGTTTCACCAAATTATATTTATTTTATTGATTGTTAGTAGTCCCTCTCGCAATTTTTATCGCTGCACCGGTTGTTTCCAGTCGAACATAAACATCGCATGCAGGAGTACTCAAAACGCCGCGCGTAAATTATCACTCGCTTTTAAAGAACCATAAACAGTTTTATAAATAAAGGGAAATAAAACCTAAGCATAACAAATTCTCTACCATGTTGAAGCGTAAATGGTAACTTTATTAATCGCACTGCAAATTTGGTGCCTGTCAAAAGTGAGAACTCGTCAGGCTGGCCGAAAAGGTGATTTTGGGAATTTTTTATCGTTTTCACTAAAAGCCCATAATTATTACCCTGCATATCACATGGGACCAGATTTTTCTAACTGAAAAGTCCCGGCATTATGGAATTCTCTTCTCTTTTATAATGTGGTTAATGCTATAATTTGTTGTGCAAAGGAAGCGCGTGCTTTGATCACAGGCAACCCAGGCTCACGGTTAGTGTCACGAACATATGGCGCGAAGTTTAGGTCTGGAAATTTGCTAGAAAATGGAAATAAAAATCGATGAAACTTACCATGTGGCGAGTTGTTGTTGTCCTTAATGTGTACACAAAGTTTCGAGAAAAATAGTCTGCTTCACCGTTCCTTCATAGTATTGTATTTCGGAGTTGTCCAATTATCCATAGTCTCTCAAACGGAGCAATGTTGGAGAGACTGGTGAATGCCACATTATGATGCAACAGCTAATGCAAATACAATACACTTTCCAGGCCTAATCTACTGTGATCGAACATGATTGCTATTTTTGGGTGTACAAATAAGACTATTAACTCGCTATAAAATTTGTTTCACTCTTGGACTGTAAAATTATTTTTCTCTAAAATCACTTAGCCTTTGCCTCAAAAGTCACATGAATATGCCCTGATCTGTGGACTACAAGTTTATTGTTTGATTTAAATTATGAATTTATTAACGGGAGCTTCGCTTTTAGCCCTGGCTAAATCTATATATTAATTAAAAGAAAAATCAACGATAAAAAAAGTAACACGACCTTTCGATGACTCCATGTCATCATTATCAAATGCGAAGAAAATTAGCATGAATTGGTGATATATATACAAAAAAAGAAAGTGTCAGGAATATGTAAAGTTAAATTGAGGCGTGAAAATGGAGCAACTAACAGTTAACTAAAAAGTTTCCCCCAGATGGAGTCCCCTTTAGTGTTTAATGTTGGTCTTTTGTTTATATTGATGAGAAAGCATTTCGAAGATTAATCACTCAAGCTTCCCTCGGCATTTCTTCAGGACCGACCGTAAAGTTTGTGTTAAGATTCATCCGTTTCAAGTTGTGTTGAAATGCTTGCCAATAACGGAAAGTTTTTGTTCCTCTACAGGCTAATGGAGGTCACGGCACGTGTAACCGATATAATTTGCATCGCACAAATCACATTTGAATTCATAAACAACATTCTGCTGGTTCACTAGCGTAGGCTTTAATTCCGTTTCTCGTAGATCATCGATGATCTTTTTGCTTGTAAAGACTGGCTGCAAAGGGTGATTGATCTTCCTTTCAAGATCGCACAACTGTCTCCGAAGTTGGTCGGCAGATTTCTGATCCTTGTAGGGCAAGGTAATCCGAAGGGGGCTGTCAGTGGGCGTGTGGTTAAGGTCTCGGGGTTGTTGGGCACTGTTAATGGCTGATTCGATGAGCTACCTGGGATATTTTAATATCAAGAATATCCCTTTCGAGGTTTTACATTCCTGCGAGAAGACATCTTGGAAAAACACAACTTAAAACGGATGAATCTTAACACAAACTTTAAGGTCCTCAAGAGATGCTGAGGGAACATTGAGTGATTGATCTTCGACATGCTTATCATCAGAAACAAAAGACCTACATTAAACACTCAAGCTGACTCCATCGGGGCGAAACTTTTTTTTTAATTGTTAGTTTGCTCCATTTTCACGCCTCAATTTAACTTTACATATTCCTGACACTTTATTTTTCTGTATATATATCACCAATTCATGCTAATTTTCTTCCCATTTGATAATGATGACATGGGGTCATCGAAAGGTCGTGTTACTGTTTTATCGTTGATTTTTCTTTTAAAATGTATGTCGAAATCGATCGTTATCGGAAATATTGTCTGCTCTTTTTTTAGTCTCTCTCCTTCTGATTGTAAGGTTTCAATATATCACTATCTTTCAATCACTTGCAAATGTCTAAATGTATTTTCTTAACCCTATTTTATTATAATATCACTATAAAAGTGGCCTTTGAATGATTTCTCATCCGTGTGCATGTGCGAAAAATGAGGAAGTATTGCCTCGCCTTCCAAACCTGAATACTGATGTTGAAAACTGATATAGATTTAAGACCCGAAAAATTGACCAATCACAACGCGCATACGTATTAAAAGATATACTAAATATTGTTCAGAACTTACTCGAAAATCAAAAGATACAAAACTGGCAAAATCAGATATTTATGGCTATTTACAGGAAACGTAATATATTCTAAACCGCTGACTTTCATCTTTTTTAACGCCAAGAATGATGCTACATTTTATATTTAAAAAAGTATTAACGTTCACATTCTTGTTTCCATGTATTCTTATGCGTTTCTTATGCAGGTCAACTCTAAAAAGGCTGAAGAGGCTTGATGATGGCAACAAGAGTGGGAAAAAAATAGAAGCGTATCTGTTTAATTAAATACAAGTAATATATCATTTTTCGCAGCTGACGCTGTGCTGTTAATTGATCTACCCTCATGAGGTGTTTTTATGAAGTAGTGAACTATTTTCTACAAATGTCGTCAAATTAAATGCTCGAAACCTAGAAGTAATTACTGAAAAGTTCAATTCAACTTAAGATTGAAGACTGTGTCGTCGTCGCCGAGAAAAATCGCAAATGGTTTCCAGGAAGTCGCGTAGCAACTAAAGTACACCATCAAATGCACCGTCAACAAGAAAATAATGTATATGATGATGTGATTATGTTATTGATCATAAAGCAGGTTATTTACGACATTTACTTATATGGCAGCTTAAAAATTGATGTCGACCTGCTACAGCAATATACAGACAGCACATCGCATTCCTGTTTTTGCTTACGGTTTTCATTCTTATCCGTAAAGGATAGAATGTCCAACCAGTTGTAGATGTCAAAACCAGGCGGTAGAATCTCATCGTCAGTTGTTTTAATACCCTGGGTATTGACCGGAAAGTTCAATTCAACATAAGATTAAAGGCTCAGTGTCGTTTTCGCCAAGAAAAATTGCAACTGGTTTCTAGGAAGTCGTAACAGCTAAAGTACACCCTCAAATGCACCGTCAACAAGAAAATATGTGATTATGTCATTATTTCATTGATCATAAAGCAGGTTATTTACGTATATGGCAACTTAAAAATTGATGTTGACCTGCTACAGCAATATACAGACGGCACATCGCATTTCTGTTTTTGCCTAAGGTTTTCATTCTTATCCGAAAAGAATAGAATGTCTAACCATTTGTAGATGTCAAAACATGGCAGTACAATCTCATCAGTTGTTTTATTACCCTGGCTATTGACCTGGCTAGTGCCAACCTTACGATAGGGCAGACCGGTGCTATATCTAATTAAGCTAACCGGACTGAGGCAGCTAATTAATTCAGTAAAAATACTGTTTGCTTGTTTTCCTCTCTCCTTCTTATCATAAAGGTTTCAATTAATGTATAACTGTCTTTCAATCGCTGGCAAACTTCTACATGTATTCTTGTTAACCTACATGTAACTTTATATCGACCTTCTATTTCTTTACATATTTTAAAACTGGCCTTTGAGTGATTTGTCATTCGTGGGCCGGAATAATTAATTGTAAGGAAGTACGGTACTCTGTTTCCAAAACTGGATATTGATGTTCAAGGTTCAAAGGAAGACCGATTGATGAACCGATGATCAATTCAGCTCTCTTCTCTACCTTGACAACAAAATATTTGTAAGGCATAATATAAATAGCTTTGTTTGATTAAGAGTATATATTAAGCTGTGGTAATTACTATCCTCGAACAGTTAGTTATCATCACCTAACTAAGCAATAAGGCTCTCCACGCAGGAATTCAAGACAAAAACAGTACGTATACATTGAAGAATTTTGCAACCATCTTAAATAAGTGTGAGTATGTAAGAGCGAATCCATGCAAAAATCGACCAAAATCGCCGATTCGTGGCAAGGTTCAAAAAATCAAAATCGCTCTTCTTTTGCAGACTGATAGACATTAGTAAGTATACAAACGCTGTGTAGTTTTTTCTTCGAAAGATCTGTTCGTTTCCGAGAAAAACGAAAAAAACCGTTTCAAGCCCCACCGTCGATTTCGCAAGCCAAAAACAGGGTTGAAATTCATCATGATTCGCTGGATTCGCGTTCCAATACAGCCCCGCTAGGAAAAAAACTTATTGCTAAAATTTTAAGTTTAACTCGTCGTTGATCAAAATATATAATATTTTTAGCATTACAAGAGTCTAAGTAATTATAAAAAAGCTAAAGCGTACGACTACCTGATGGTTAGCCACGAAAGGGCGTTGAAAACAGCGACGATTTTCATCATGTGCCTTTGATCAGAATTTTTTCAGATTGCAGGCAAATACACTACAGGCATCAAACTATTATGTTATGCAAAAATTATTTTGGGGAAATCATTTTGAGCTTCTCAGAAATTATTTGAAAATCGTTTTACAGACAACATAAAGTAACGCCATCTTTAACATATGCGTGACCATCGTCAGTCGACCAGGCAAAGGTCATGAAACGTCTCTCGGAAAAAGTCTTGGTAATATTCACGCACAAAGTTCTAAATGTTAAAGTACTCACCCTGTTCTTTGTTTCAGGTCTAGTTTTACGGCAAAATGTAAAATGTTTCCCGTTGCCATCTGTTCAAATTTGCCATTCTATATTAAACTCTGTTTGAGACTCATAACCAACACGCATGCTTTCTAACGAAGTTCTCTCAGTAAACACGTAGCAAACCCTCACTTCCTTATCTGTCAACAACTTTTGTCTCAAAATGCTGCTAGACACCGCAGAAGGAAGCGCCAATCTGAAGGATAAAGCGCCCATGCGAACGTTTGTGACTCAGTATGTAAATTACTGTCAACAGTAATATCAGATTACAGCTGTCAAGATCCCGGGGCCCGGGGTCTGGATCCGCTAAAAGCAGGCGAAAAGCAAACGTACAACCTGGTATAATATAAAATTTTTGAAAATGAAGAATTTAATTGGTAGCCTCAATGAAGATTTTCATTGCTTCGAGACGTGGGCATTATCAAATCAACAGATGTCTTAACAAAAAATTGTGTACATGTTTTCTTCCCATCTTCACAGATGGAGTCCCAGTTGTTGGCTGCACGTGGGCAATCCTGGCCCGCACGTGCGGTATTTCAGAGTGCCTTCTTAATATATGACAAATGTAATTTCTGCTGTGCTAAATGCCACTTTTCGTGAATTGAAACAAACATTATTTGGGGGCGGCGGGCGAAGTACAAAAAAATATATATATATATTTAGTATATACACACTCAGTGATCTTGGTGATTTAAGCAATCTGATTGGTTCGCTATCTCGGACTATTCAACAATATTCACCTCCTAGCGAGTGGATAATGTGTGAGCTCGGTGTTCTTCCCGTTTTTTTTAGAGAACGATCTTTTAAAAGTCGACAAAATCCTAGGGCTGACTTTTTTTAAGGCAAGAAAAGACTTGGAAGGATTCAATACGGCGTTTTTCAATTTACTGTAGCAGGAGTTTTGTGCTCGATGGATTGTTTACAACTCCCGTGTATTCGCGTAGAAGAAGCCGTTTCGTGAACTCAGCGTTTTCTAAGAAGAAAATTTTGGCTCAAAAATCGAAGTTTATGTATGACAAACAAATTTAAAAGGAAATGTTTGCAGAAATTCTACATTTCAAGTAAACAGGAAAAAGAATGATACAGGAAGACGACCTCTTACCTCGAGCAACCGAGCCGCCATTTTTGTCAGCACTTCATGCGAAGAACGACACAACATGCCTTTGGCTATAAACTTGGCGAGTCAACAGAAAACAACACAGCTCTACTTTTTTTCTCAGGTAAGGAAACAGTTCAAACTTTCAGCGATTCCATTGAAGCCATTACGCTGTTGTTTGCGAAATGATTAAACTTGTGAATTGCCATGTTTGAAAATTCTGCAAAGATCTATTTTTAAACTTACGCGTGATTTGATCTGTCAATCAAATCCTACTTTTGAATGGTTTCCTTTCTGATTTTGTTGAGATCACTTCGTGTGTATATACTAAAACAATTATTCTTCTCAATCTCGGTGAATAGTGGCTTTGGGAATATTTACCTCGCCGCTTTCGCGGCTCGGTAAATATTTTGCCACTATTCACCTCGATTTCAAAGAATAATTGTTAAATATTCGCGCAAGGGAAAATTAAATGAAAAAAATTTATGCACGCCAATTAACCCTAAAAAATATTCATGCTACGGCCTCAAACTGAAATTCATGAAGGAATTTGATAACGAAAAAAATTTCCGCGGCACAAAAATTCCCCCCCCCCCATAACTCTTCTAATGGTCCGTCCCTAATAGATAAGATTTCTCTTCGTGATCCCCAGTGTCCTGCGTTCTTGTAACATTCTGCAAGCGCATCTGCTACTGAGCTTGAAATCAATGGCTTCGTCATTGGCCATTTCCCCACACGTTGGCTTGAATGAGGAACAAGTCAGTCGTTTGAAGTAAATGTAAAAAAAAAATAACATAAAATGAAACGACAACAACAAATGCCATCAGAACTGGACTTTGATCTTTAAATTTAAAAAAAATAATAAAAAAAAAAATATATATATATATATATTTACTCTGGGGGAAATCGGGTTTAATTTCAAACTAAGAGAAAAAGTGAAAGGTTTATTTTCTCGAACAGATTAGGTGGATTGGTACCGTACCCGGGAGACTCTGGGTTATCTAAGAGAGTTGACAACTATGATAAACTTTATACAGTATTCGTGGATTGAATCTAAGTGACTAATTAGAATATAATACAGTGAATAAACCAAGAGTACCTGAACCTGAAGGAATGAGGATACCGGTTTGTTGATAGATATATTCTGAAATGTTCTTCCTCTAACTCTTTTGTCGGCTTTAACAGGTTTCCCTCTTCTTTCAATTATGTGATTGGCGCTTTCCTGTGCAACTTGGCACGAACTGGAATAACTGTTCCGTCGCCATCCAATACCGAGCTCAGAACGATGGAAAGGGGATATATATATTAAAGGAACTTAGGGCGCTTTCCATTTGTCAGAACTGGCCTGCTGGACCTTTGCCTGAGTTTTGCCTAAAAACGTTCTCTTTCGAGCATACCATTGCGGATTTGACTGATCTAGCTGAAGAGTTTGATTAAAAGGGAAATTATCATTGCGACGGGAATGGTCTGGCTGGTCAGTTCTGAGCTAAAATAAAGTCTGTTTCGCTTTCAATACCAGAAAGAGACCATGTCAACCTATGCCCAGTTACGTCCTTAATAGTTTGACAGCGAAAAGGAACAATCTCAGTTGATCTCTGCTTATCCCTTCTATCAAACGAACACAGAGTACCTACTAGTGACTCGAAGGAGCACGAACCTTCCATAGCTTCATCGAAGAAGAGCGCACACAAACAGTGTTTTTGCAAAGATCTTTTTTCTTTTTCAAGTGGGAATGAACGGTTGAATCAAAATAAACTAAATTTAATTCGATAATGTTAATCAAATGCCTAAAATGTCAACATATTAAAGACAACTCTCAGGTAAAATAATGTCAACTGCAGTATTTTTGAAGAAGGAGGAGTTTAAAAGATGAATCTTCTTCAGTGTACTGGAAGTAACGGGTGAAAGTCGGTGAAGCTCGTAACGTGTATACTCGGCACCGGAAGTAGACCCTTGGCACACTCCTATGCAAATCAGATTACCTTGAAGTGAACGGATCCACGAGCAACTTCGCTTTGTTGACAGTTAAATTACCGAGCTTTGTTTTATAGACGGCTTTTTTAAGGTCCAGGGTTCTCAAAATTTTTAACAATCATGAGATGTTAACGTGAAAACATTAGAGAAAACAGAGGGATGAAGAAATTACCAGGAAGCTTTCACGCACCTCCAACGCACACATTCCAGCGGACTTCACGACTACGGTAAGATAGGTGATAAGGCGGCAAAATGAAACAACTTGGAGCTTGAAGTACAACAGATACAGGTTAAGGTGAGCTTTTTTAAAAAGTTGTTCTATATATCAAGGCTACCAGCGTTGTAAAAGGAAACCTAAAGTCAAATTGTTGGTGGTGGTTGTGTGACTCGTGTGTTGGATGCCGTTATTTTATGTTGTCTGTAACACGAATTTCAAATTATTTCTGAGAAGCTCAAAATGATTTCCCCAAAATAATTTTAACATAACATAATAGTTTGATGCGGGTAGTATTTTCCCCTTCAATCTTGAAAAATTCTGATCAAAGGCACATGACGAAAATCGTCGCTTTTTTCAACTACCTTCCGTGGTTGAACAACAGGTAGACATACGCTTTAGCGTTTTTATAATTACTGAGACTGTTGTAATGCTAAAAATATTATATATTTTGGTCAACGACTAGTTATACTTACAGTTTTAGCAACAAGCCTTTTTTCTAGCGCGGTTGTTTTGAAATGCAAGTCGAGCGAATCATGATGAATTTCAACCCTGTTTTCGGCTTGCGAAATCGACCGCAGGGACTTGAAACGGTTTTCTTGTTTTTCTCGGAAACGAACAGATCTTTCGAAGAAAAAACTACATGGCGTTTGTACACTTACTAAAGTCTATCAGTATGCCAAAGAAGAGCGATTTTTATTTTTTCAGCCTTGCCGCACTTTAGTCGATATTTGCATGGAGTTGCTCGTAATAGCTTTAACGTCTATTATGAGCCGGTTGACAAGTCCAATTTTTCATAGCTTTCCAATATTAGTGGGTTATACTCAAGCTAAGGCTGTACGAATAATGGTCGAAGATCATTTATTAGTGCGTACATTGCCAAAGGAACACGATCGAACAGATTTTTTGGGCTCTGGGCATAGAACTAAGAATTATTCTAAGAAGCTGATATATCATATAGAATACGACAAAAGTTTATTCCCCATCGGCGATCGATGTTTCCTGGAATCTATGTTAAACTTTAGTTGGTAAAAGGGTAGGCTATATACGAACTTAACCTCAAATATTTTTTCATGACAAGTTGAGATCAACATGAAAAGATTTTTTACCATGCGTGGAATTTAGTAAAGTTCAAAAGAGAAAAATATAATAGAGGCTCCTTGGTTTATTTAATTTTTGTGTAGAAAAACGCCAGCCCACGGAACAATTTTGCCCAGCATACCACTTGCTTTGAGGCAAGAGAAATAACTATATAATAGTGTGGAAAGGAGCGATGTAGCATGGCATGGTTCAAATAAACAGGAACAGACCAATTAGCATGTCCCTTGCATTTAGTTTAGATTCACTAAGGTTGGATTCGGCGTCTAACTGGCCATGGAAAGAGGGTTTTTAAGGATTCCATGCGCTTCTCAACGAAATCTTTACCGAATCGAACTGTTGTACTGGTGACCTTTGATTATATTCATGTTTCTTTTCTCTACGTTAGATGGCCATTCGAGTACTGTTCTTGGCAGCTAACCTACCTGTTCTTTTGGGGGGGTTGCTTTGGAAGTGGGAAGTTCCACGCAATGGCGAAGAGTTAACAAAGGGCCTCAAACTTTTGGGATTGAAGCCAGGTCCACTAGGCTACTTCAATTCCTTCTACATGGCCTTTACCAAAGCAGAAGCGGACAGATTTCCCAACCTGGTGTCCTACCACTCGATGTTGAGAAGGATGAAAATCTACAACATAACTCGGGAATCTCAAGTCCTTTTGCATTCAAACAGGAGCAGATTAAGGAGGGATGAGTCTAGTGACAGCGACTCGACGGACGGGTCGACGGGCCCCTCCTTCCCCGTTACTGAACCTAGAGGTCCTTGTGAGTCTAAAACAGAAGGGCTTTGTGACATTTGTCCAGCTACAACTAGACTTGGACCTGATAAGAGACCCGAGTTTATTAACGTGATGGTGTGTAGAGGGCAGCAGTCCTGTGGACAAGGTTCCGTGAGGGGCGAGTGCAAAAATTCTTCCGTGACTCAAACGTTCTTACAGAGAATAGGTGTGGATGAATGGGAAACTTACTTACAGGAAATTACTTTGTGCTGCGAATGTGCACTGTTCGGTTAATATGACGTAATTGTAAAAGAAATTTCATGATTCCTCAGCCTGTAAGCAAGTAATCGTTGACGAATAAAATTCCCAACCAGCGATGTCATGCAACATTCTATGCGTACCAAATTTTGACAGTTTTAGTCACGGCTAACGGTTAACCCTATTCAGATCTGGGAGGGGTCTTTTGAGTCACTCCCCTGCCCTTCGATAGAACGTTGATGACTTCAGTACTGTTTAAGCTATGACCACCAAACTTGGCGACTTTTACTAAAGTTATATGCCTTGGGAACATTTGAAAGTCGTCGTCATGTGTACGTGTAGGTCATTATTGACGTTACCATGGCATCCGAAAGTTTTGACAGCCATGCCTTTCACAATGTGCCTTTTTTTCCTACAAAAAGGCCTAATTTCATCGGCCTATGTCCGTGCTTCCCTTACTCTGCAAAGTTTTAGAGCGACAAGCGTTTAATGAATTATGTAATTATCTAACAGAGCGTGATCTCGATACTGAGAACCAATCCGGATTTCCTAAATACCATTCCTGCCAGTCATTATTGATCAAGGTAACTGATTTTCTACTAGGCAGCATCGATAGTGGAAAGATCGCTGCATGGTTTGTCTATGATATTTCTAAGGAAAGCCTTTGATCTTGTTGATCACCAAATACTCCTAGAAAAGGTAGAGTTATACGACCTCGGTACGACAGTGGTAGCCTGGTTTTAATCGAATCCTATCTCAGCGACAGATATTTTCAAGTCAAAATCGGTAAAGTTCTTTCCTCCAAAACGCCACTTCAATATGATCTAGAGTCCCCAAGGATCAGTACTAGGCCCCCTTATATTTATAATTTATATGAAAGATCTCCCCGCTTCACCTGAATGAAACGCACATTGATTTTTTTGCTGACAATGCTAAACAGTACTCTTCAGATATGACATTTCAAAACGTCGAAGAAAACCTAAACACTGACATTCAGCCTATAGTTGTTTGAAATGCTAAAAATAAAATGGTTCCAAAAAAAAAAGGCCATGATTGTGCAGTAATCAAGTAAAATGTCAAAGCTTCCAGATCATCTCAGTATCACCATTAATGAATCACAAATTGAAACAGTACCATCAGAGAAATTATTGGGTGTTCATATTGACCCAACGCCGAGCTGATCCACGCATATTAATTACATATGCAAAACGTTTTCCCAACGGCTGGGTATACTTCGACGCATTCGACACAACCTGACATATAATGCCCGCTTAGCCTTCTACAATTGCCTTCTACTGTCAGTAATGGATTATTGCTGTGTAGTGTGGGCCAATACATCAAAAGGAAATCTTGATAGGATTTCTCGCTGAGTGAAAAAAGCTGCCAGACTGATGTTAGATCGGGAATCCAAAGCTCCCTCGCTACCTTTGATTTCTGGAACTTGGATGGTTCCCAATTCATGACAGAATTAAACTTATGCATGCTACTATTGTCTTTAAAGAGCTTTAGATGGTCTATCGCCAAGTTATATATTAACTGACTTGACATTACCTTTCACTAAAAGTACATAACATCGATACGTGTGGAGCCAGGGGAAACTTGAAACTCCCGAAAGCCAACGCTAACTCCGACAAACGTACCTTTGCTTTCCTCGCTTCTAGTTAATGGAACTTGCTACCGGATAGTGTTAAAACCTCAACATCGCTTTCCTCGTTTAAAAGAAACTTTTCGAAGATGGCCTTCTCCAATCTCAAAGAAGTCTGACTCTTTTCTGTACAGACTCGTACATGATGTCTATAACTAGGGAATGTCATGTAGAGGCACCTCTTTTGTATTCTGGTGAATAGTCTTGTTGTTATTGTTGTTGATTTCTAGTTTTGCTTATTCATTTATAGCATTACACTTTATTTTGCAATATTTTATCAAATTCATTATAACTGTTAGTGTAATCCAGGCTTTTTACTGGGCGACTGATTTAAGAAAAAAAAACATTTATTTAAAATGACCCGAATGTCAGCCGCTGGCTTCAGTTTGTCGGAATTTCACAACTTGCACATTTTTTGCTTCATACGCATTCTTTTGAACAGGGACCAATTTTTCTATCACGATCACCTCCATTTCCTAGGGTTTTAATCAAAATTGAATAGAATTACATTTATACATAAAATGGCGGATCCCAGATGGTGGACGGTTCCAGATCCTTCTTTAGTAATAAATGACGTCATTATAACATCATTGCTCTTGCTAAAAGTCATCAATGTGTTAGTTAACTTCTGCATTCCAATTTCCCAATGTTGTTCATTCTGTTCAACACCTTACTATTTAAGTATTTATTACTATTCAACATCGATGGAATTTGGGTTCTTCAAATAAAATTAACATTATGACGTCAAAATGACCTGAAATTACATCACCGTGTCAATCAAGTTATGCTTAGAAGTTGGAAATGGAGGGTAATAAATATTCTGTGTAATTTTAGTGGCCGTATTATAAGCGGTTTTGAAGTTATAGAGGAAGAAAAAGACTTTTGAATCGTCTTTCCACGCACAGTTAGTTGCCGAATCCATACCCGTGGCGTTGAACTAATTCTGTTGCAATTAGCTTGATGCTGAACCTCAAAACTGCCTACTTGTAGATTGACTGGACTAAATTGCTATGACGCCTGTCAAACTTCAAATGTTTGGCGGCGTAACATGTCACGTTCACGTGAAAGTGGACCACTCGGGTCACGAAAACAGCAGACAAAAATAACCATCGCAGCACGCGCGCAAACTCCAAATAGATTTCAAATAATTATCATAGGGGCTAGCGATTCGCTCTCTTAGCTCGTTCTTTCTTGTAATTTGTAATTAACTCGAAGTCATTTTCATCAACTGTTATTGAACTCATCACTGAGTTTGCTTACTTCTTCTTCTTTGCCTCGTACATTTTTTTAATCCAATCTGGTATTTTCAGAAGATGGCAAAGTTGTTATTAGTCTCAGTCATTTATTTAAAAATATTAGGCGGATTAACTTCCGACTTAACCCTGGTTTTATATTATTTCTATTCTTTTTCGCGATTTAATTTCAAATAAATTATGATGTCTAGCTTCTGCTTTAGATGGTCAACCAAATTGTTGTCTAAGGTAACATTTATTTTTTTTGCTGTTGAATCATGAGATTTGTACACAAACACGAACTGGTCCAAGGACAAAAACCAAATTAACTGAACCTACATCAAACCTTGAGAAGATTACCAAACACCTTGGTTACGCATGGTGCTCCACGCGCTTAACTCATCCGTAAATGTTAATGTACGCCACCTTTATGCTCGCAAACGGTTTGCTTCCTCTGGCCCGAGCATCCCATGACGAGAAAATAAAGACCCCGACAGCTCTTCATTTGCTTTACCACAGGTTATTTTGCATTTATTAATTTCTTATAACAACCTGTCGAACCACACAAACAAAGGGGCAGCCATTAATCCAATTATGCCCATGTCGGGGCCTGTTGGTCTAGTGGTATGATTCTCGCTTCGGGTGCGAGAGGTCCCGGGTACGACTCCCAGGCCCTTTTTGACAAACATGTGAAATAAAAGACAAAACTTATCTCTTATTTTAACAGACCTAAAAGAAGAAGATTTGGCGGAGAACTCTGTGACAGTAGTTTGTTTTCATTTTTTAGTTTTGTCTTATTTATTTGTTTGTTGTTGTTTGTTTGTTTTTTTTGTTTTCAATCTCTCAGTAGTGAGACTTCGCTTTAACAACATAAATTTAAAGTGATTCAATAATTTTGTGTTGCTTAACTGATGCAGTAAACTGATTACTGAACCTCAGTAGCACCAATCCGTGATACAGAAAAAATACAGTTATAACGACGAGTGATGACTTATTATGATTTATGACTTATTATGATTTATGATTATGATTATAATTTTAAAAGAGTAAAAAAGCAAAAGAATTGTCAATAATTTTATGGAGAATCTCAATATCGGTCTTAGTACCCACACACAAGCTAAACGGGCGCACTATGAGATAAATCCCCAGCACATACCAGTATATCAATATCGGCATCCGCCGAAACCCGCTGAGTGGCATTTTTGCCATTATCTAGTTGACGATGGTCAACTATTTCTTCTTTACACAACGTGCTAATAAGCTGCAACGCCCATTGATGTCCCTTTTACTGTCGATTTCAGTACAGCTGAGGTCATCAGAATTGTTATCCCGCAAGCATCTTCCAAGTTCGGTCAAGGAATCATAGCTGTTTATGAATATTAGCCGCGGAAGATTTTAGCCAATAAGTGACGGAAAAACAATTTGAATGGACAATAGCAAGAGAGGATAGAATAGTTTTAACAATTATTGTGCGAGGTTGAGCAAGATATCCTGATTTGTCAGGGGCGAGCAAATAATTTTTTTGATGCAGAATTCTAGAACCCTGTTAATTTGACTACAACAAAAACTCAAAAATTCAGATGACTTCATTACGGATACGTTGTTACTCAGTAATAGAATGATAGCAACAATCTCGGCCGTACGTCACGTATCGTAATATAAGTCTTAAAAATTTAGGCCACGATTATCATGGTCTAATATCATGAGCAGTGTGTCTCAGTATTTTAGTTTTTGTTACTCAAGAAAATTAACTTAGAGTTTTACAGGCAGGGGTATTAGCTCAAATGGTAGAGCGCCCGCTTAGCATGCGGGAGGTACCGGGATCGATACCCGGATTCTCCAACCATCGTATATTTTTTACCAAGTAACAGCAAAAATGTTCTTCCGTCAGTGTAACTTTAAAACAACATTTTTTGACAGTTCTAAAACGTGGTATTTTAACGCATACCACGTTGATGTACGCTTCGGTTCATGTACGTAGGAAAAGACTCACATCCAAATGCCTATTAAGATCTTTCTGCGTTGTAATATCCCTAATATCATAATGCAAATTCCAATAACGAACTTGTCGATGAGTCACATTCATCATCATTTTCATCATCATCATCATCATCATCGTTATCATCATCATCATCGTCATCATCAGCCATTATTATTACCATCACGCATCCTCCTCGCAATAGTCTGTTATATGTTAACGTTTTTTACTTGAGGTCGCGTAAAGTTTCAACAAGACCTCCCCAAGCTAAACAATAGTGTCTCGTCGAAAACCAGGATAAATCTTACGCTTATCGCTGGGAGATGGCTTAAACTAATAAAAAAGGAGGGAAAATCAACTGAATTATCCCACTTAACTAACGTTAACGTTAATCAATTTCATTTTTATCCTTTACAGTAAAATACCAAAACATGAATAATTTAACCACGTTATACTTTTCTCAGGACAAAGAGCTACATAGAGCAAGATGATCAAGAAATTTATCGTGAATTCTAGTCCATAAGTTAAGTCCTAAAATCAAAAATCAAAGCTGAACCCCTTTTTTAGGTCTCTTTTGAAAACTATAAAAATATAACAACAATAACGACAAATCACAACACAACATAAAAACAAATTATCCGTGAACAAGCAAGCTTTCAAACAGACAGGCAAATAATGATTTTCCCGTTAATTTATACTGGTCTTTGGATTTTATAAGGTAAGTTATGCCGATCTGACTACCTAAACCGCCATGGGTGTAAAGTAAAAACGTTCCGCTGTTTGTACTCCTAAAGTCAGTCGACTCCCAATTCAGAACTGTTGCAAGTAAAAGGCTTCGAAAATCCTGGTTCTGTGGCTTTATATGGTCACTTTAAATGAAGCAATTCCGCCAAAGGCAGATACATGTATTTGTTCAGCCAACGAATTTCACATGACGAACACGAATCCGACACTAACTACGCGGGTTACCCCACCTTGAAAAGTTTACATGGCAAAATTTGAATAGCGGGAAGATAAATAGATTTGTTTCAGGTTTAATTTAATTTACAGCTTAGCTTCTAGGCTGAGGTTAAGCTGAATTCACAAATTATTTGTTTTAGCGGATAAAGTGCAAGACATGACAGATCGGTATGATTACACATTGCTGCAAACACGTTCAGTTAAAAAAAAATGGAGAATCGGTATCGATCCCAGTACCCGCCCGCATACAAAGCGGGCGCTCTAAAATTTGAGCTAATCTCCCTGCCCGGAAAGCCAGCGTGAATAATTAGCTAAACTTTCATTAAGCTATAAACGAGGGCCAGGATAAATCTGTGCTACCTTTAACTAAAGAAAACGAGAAAAATTCACGTTTATCAAAGTGTTTTCAGCAGATAGTACAAGATGTTAGCGAAGAAAATGAACAGCTATTTGGAAATAAAACTTGAAATCACGAGTTAGTTTCAGATACATTTTTCAGAGACACCGTACAGGTACTCAAACGAACAGGTTGAAATTTAATGTTGAGACTAGTAGTCATTAGCTAAAAAGAAGCCAATTTATCAAGAATGGCCTGTTGGTCTAGTGGCATGATTCTCGCTTAGGGTGCGAGAAGTCCCGGGTTCGACTCCCGGACAGGCCCCATTTTATGCTTTTTTGGAAGTTCCAATTTTACAGTCAAATAACAAGAACAGAAAAACCAAACCAAAAAATAAAAACAAAATATTCATCAAGCAAGCATTCAAAAACACTAGCCATACAAGAAAATTTAATTTTCAACTAAATTATGCAGGACTTTGGATCTGACTCCTGCCTCTCTGATTACCAAGAGATTACGAGGGAATAGTATAAAGTCTATAAATTAACCACTGCTTTTACGCCAAAAAGCAACTAATTGGACATGTAAATTGATCGAAGTAAAAAAGGATGGGTGAACAAAACTGATACGCTGTTCGTGACCTGATCAACTTCTTTTTTATTATTGTTAAATCTAAATTTTTTCGCTGTCCAGAGGCGCAAAAATCTCAGTAGTGGTATGTAATTGGTCGTTTGAATTGAAAAGACGCCATATAATAAAATTGCGTTTGAGTTTTTTTAAGTGTTTCTTTTCTTGTTGTCGAACTAAGAAAGCCGGAAATATCAACGAGTAATGTCACTTTACGGTCTTTTCTAAAGCCATGGAACCACCCACTTTTAAGCGCTATCTAACTGTAAACGTCAGTGGCTACATCTCATGCGTCCATATTCAAAAGAAGCCCCAATAAGTACCCTTTCCCCAAGATGCAAAAAAAAAAAGAGCTTTCTTTTTACAGCGGAAAAAGACTGGAGAATCTGGGTACCGACCCCAGTACCTCTCCCTTGCAAACCGAGCGCTCTACCATTTGAGCTAAACCCCCTGTATTAGAAAAGTCTTGGCGAAAAATCAGCTAATGATAAATGTTTCTTATACCACACTTAACACGAAAACCAGAATTAATCTTACGCTTATCGGTTTCAAAGCAGAACTAACAAAATCGGAGGGAAAATCAATTGAACTATCCCGCTGAACTTTCGAAAATCAATTACATTGTTATCCTATACAGTAAAATACCAAACCATGTTTAAGTTAATCTTTCTACAGAAAACGCATTCTCAGGACATAGAGCACAATGATGGTTAAGAAACTGAATACTAGTTTATTAAGTTGATTCCCAACAGGAGATTTAGATTTAGATGTAATAGAAAAACGCCTTTTTCTAGTTTAGTATTAGAAATATGGTCTTTCACTGTATATTTCTCGGCAAAAAGGCGATCATTATTATATCCAAACACGGCACAAGGATCTTTTTTTCCCATCACAATCTTATTCTAAGAAAACTTTAAGAAAAAATGTCCCGAAAAGCGAAAGAAAATACAAACGAAATTTATTCACGCCCCCTGGGCATCCTTTAATACTCCTTAAATCGAATTAATTCAATATGGTCGCCGTATCGGTAAAAAGGTCTATTCATTACTCCTTTGTGGCTGTCGTGTTGTTAAGTCCTGCCCAACAGCTTATACCAGGAGCCTATTACTAAGTAAGTAATCGACTCCTGCTTGCACTACATGTATGAAGCAGGGGGGATTAGCTCAAATGGTAGAGCGCCTACTTAGCATGCGGGAGGTACTCGGATCGATACCCGGATTCTCCAAATTAACAATTATTTCTTTTTGTACGTAAACGCTACCTTATTTTGAACCGTGTTAGCAGCAGTTAAAACGTCGTATTTCACGAACAGCCCTGACTTTAAAAGGAATAAGCAAGAAATCATGAGGGGCTAAGATTTTTCTCACGGTTTCTATGATGCAGGGTCCATTGCTTCGGTTTACTTTTTGAAAAAAAAAAAATGGGTTGCTAATTAATAGCAAATAAGTCCGCTGCCATAGTAGCGAAAGTGTAAAAAATGATAGATCGGTATTTTAAATTCGCAGTTTTACAATTTTTTTACTTTCTTATACACATTGCTGCCAACACAGTCAGTTTAAAAAGCCTGAAAACAAAATGGAGAATCTGGGTATCGATCCCAGTACCTCCCGCATGCAAAGCGGGCGCTCTACCATTTGAGCTAATCCCCCCTGCCCGGAAAACCAGCGTCAATAATTAGGGGTAAAAAATGTTCCTCGAAAAACAGGGGTCTCGGAAAAGTTTGGCCCGATCTCGGAATCTTGGAAGCGTTTGTGATAGCTCTCGAACTCTCGTTTTCGGGTAATTTTACGTCTCGGGGTTTTTACGTCTAGGGACGTCTTTCAGTCTCGCAAAGTCTCGAATTTACCATTCTATACCCCTGTAATTAATTAAACTTAGATTTTTATTACACTAAACTATAAACGAGAGCCAGGATAAATCTGTACTGTCTTTAACTAAAGAAAACGAAGAAAAATCAAAGTTTATCAAAGTGTTCTCAGCAGATAGTACAAGCTGTTAGCGAAGAAAATAGGTAGCTCTTTAAAAAATAAAACTTAAAACCATGACTTAGTTTTAGACGCATTTTTCAGGGACACCGTACAGGTAATCAAAGGAACAAATTGATATTTAATGTTGACTTTCGTAGTGATAAGTTAAAAAGTAGCCATTTTACAGTAAAATACCAAAACATAAATAATTTAACCATGTTATACTTTTCTCAGGACATAGAGCTACATAGAGCAAGATGATCAAGAAATTGATCGTGAATTCTAGTCCATAAGTTAAGTCCTAAAATCAAAAATCAAAGCTAAAACCTGGGATAGTTTGAGCCACAACGAGACAGGTACTTTTTAAGGAGCGGGTGGAAATAGAATGTTGACAATAGTATTGATTAGCTAAAAAGTCGACTTTAGATTAAGAATGGCCTGTTGGTCTAGTGGCATGATTCTCGCTTTGGGTGCGAGAGGTCCCGGGTTCGACTCCCGGACAGGCCCCTTTTTTAGGTCTCTTTTGAAAACCATAAAAATATAGAGTGTTTTCACTCACGTGGCCAGCATCTATGCAAATTTATTGAAACAAAAGAAAGCGTTTGCATAAGAAAAGAGTTCAACTCCCACAGGACTGGTTTGGGACACCAACATGGCCGCCGTTTCGTTGTTTTGGGACACCAATATGGCCGCCGTGACGTCATGTGAAAACACTCTATAACAACAACAACGACAGATCGCAACAAAACATAAAAACAAATTATCAAACAAGCAAGCTTTCAATCAGACGTGCAAATGATAATTTTCCCGTTAACTTATACTAGTCTTTCGATTTTATAAGGTACGTAAGATATGACGCTCTGACGACCCAAAGCGCCCTGAGGGTAAAGTAAAAACGTCCCGCTGTTTGTTCACCTAAACTCAGTCGACTCCCAATTCAGAACTGTTCCTAGTAAAAGGCTTCGAAAATCCCGGTTCTGTGGCTTTATATTGTCACTTTAAATGAAGCAATTCCGCCAAAGGCAGATATTTGTTCAGCCAACGAATTTCACATGACGAGCACGAATCCGACACTGCGGGTTACCCCACCTTGAGACGTTTACATGGCAAAATTTGAATTGCGGGAAGTTAAATAGATTTCTTTCAGGTTTACAGCTCAGCTTCTAGGCTTAGCTTAAGTGGAAGTTACAAATTATTTGATAAAATATTTTATGCGTGAATTTGACTGAATTGTATTGCTAATTTTATCTTTCATATAGCTCGGTCAAACAAGACATACCAAATATCACTCGTTACATTTAGTTGTGGTTCTGTCGGGTTTCGTAAGACTTTTTAGTCTAGTAAAATTAACACATGTTTGTCCAGTTAAATCAAGACACCTTATGTAAACCAGGGGAATTAGCTCAAATGGTAAAGCGCCCGCTTAGCATGCGGGAGGTACCGGGATCGACACCCGGATTCTCCAAACATCTTCTTTTTTTGTACGCCAAACTCCAACTTCTCTTTTCTAATTTTTCAGGTATTATTTTAACCGTCCCGTGTTAAAGTCGTAGTTTACATGTTGTCCTGACTTAAGGTGACTTCCTAGAGAATAGTGATCGTACCAAACGTCCTTGCAAAAATGAAACAAAGCATGGCTTCTCTGTTTCGAAATGTTGCTCGAAGAAACTTTGTTAACTTTCCAGAAGCCTTTAATATAACAAGAACTTTAGTCAGTGAAGGTAAAACATTTATGAGAGGTTGAGACAATGTTATACGAGTTACGAGTCATTTATGTTGAACTATCGATCCCTATAAGCGTAAATGGTATCATAAACAAAGCGGAAACGCGATTATATGCTTCAAAAGTAAGCAATCTTAAAATAGTCCTAGTAAATGGTGAAAGGAAACTTTCCAAAGACAACGAAAAAGTAAGTACACTACCCTTGAAGGAAGCAATGTCGCCGTTGGCAAAACCGTCTAAACGACTCCATGTTTCCATGTCTCGAAATATTTATCAATATCGTTTCTTATAATATCACAAAGATTGAATCATTTCACAGAGGAAAATTGGGAATGACCAAATATGACAAAATTACAGCCTTGTTCATGGAAGCCATGAACAGGCAATAAAAAAAAAAAAAATGAAAAATGAAACTTGATAAATGAGCCTTCTTATATGGGTACCCATAGTGGTGAATCTCTTGAACAAATGCAAGAAGACAAAGTAACCGGTACAGTCTCAATCGAAATTTTTAGGACAATTTGCCATTTTCTTGCCCTCCCAATGTTGGTGTGCAAGATTAGGTAGAGCTAAATGCGATAACCAACATTGGGAGGACCAGGAGACGGGCCAGAAGTGAAAAAACAGCGTTGGGTGGAAGTGTCCCAACAATTTTTGTCTGAGACTGTAGGTATTCTTCTGCAACTTAGAGTTCAACATACGTCACAACGTGCAAGTCTGTTGTTTTCGAACGTTTCAGGGCGGACAGTCGAAAACGCACCAAAACGGTAGTGTGGACGCGAATCGATCGATGCATTTTGGATGAAAACGAAAACGCACACTTTTGAAATCGAATTAGTGTGGGCAAGAAAGAATGATCTATTCTCTCTTGGTGTGGACGATGCCACTATTAGGGGCTAGAGTACAAGACTTGTTTTGACAGCTGTCAATTGACTACAACATAGATGTGCAATATCAGGTTTCAAGTTCCCACACTAGCTAGAAAATGTGACATTTCAAATTGTGTTGAATTTAGTAGTGAATGACTTAAAAGTAGGCCCTTATTCAAGGATGGCCTGTTGGTCTAGTGGCATGATTCTCGCTTTGGGTGGGAGAGGCCCCGGGTTCGACTCCCGGACAGCCCCCTTTTTATCCTTTTTTCCGGCAATTATAAGTCGCTATAAGCTAATAAATCGGCCATTTGTTTTTCTCATTCTCGTAGTGGCGACAGATTTCTAACTTACACAAAGCAGTTCGCTGTCGTCTCTTTAGAGAAACCACGTCATTGCTAAGTCTGTTTTCCTTGTTTGTTTTTGTAATGTTTCAACACACTCCATAAAATTTTCATTTCTAACACAAGGCAGTTTTTAAGGTAAAGCAAGAGAGAATATCCTCTCTTTCTTAAAGTTGGCTCGGTCTGGTGTGGTTTATAGCATTATATAACTTATCTTTTATTATGTAAATCATTTGAGCTTGTGCGAAAAAGACATTTTTGTTCCTGTGATCAAAATAGAAAGGTAAGATCAATTTACAGTTACGGTACTCGCTATGAAACTTGATTACTTGACTACTAGAATTACTTCTAATAAAAGT
>CALNXK010000044.1:430000-465000 GCA_942486035.1 Porites lobata
GATAGATCGGTGGAATTCGCAATTTTACAAAAGCAGATTTTTTGTCTAATTAAAAGAATTTTTCGAGCTCATTGCATTCTATCTTAATTATTTATCATTCATTTAGAAATTTTTGTAGAATTTTTTCTTTCTTATACACATTGCTGCCAACACATTCAGTTTAAAAAGCCTGAAAACAAAATGGAGAATCTGGGTGTCGATCCCAGTACCTCCCACATGCAAAGCGGGCGCTCTACCATTTGAGCTAATACCCCTGCCCGGAAAACCAGCGTGAATAATTAGGGGTATAGAAATTTTCCTCGAAAAACTTGGGTCTCTGATAAGTTTGGCCTGATCTCGAAATCTTGGAAGCGTGTGTGATACCTCTCGAACTCTCGTTTTCGGGTGATTTTTCGTCTCGGAGTTTTTACCTCGAATTTACCATTCTATACCCCTGTAATTAGCTAAACCTAGATTTTTCTTACACTTAACTATGAACGAGAGCCAGGATAAATCTGTGCTGCCTTAAACTAAAGAAACGAAGAAAACTCAAATCCAACTTTATCAAAGTGTTGTCAGCAAATAGTGCAAGATGTTAGCGAAGAAAATAGACTTAGCCGTTTGGAAAATAAAACTGTAAAAATCATGAGTTAGTTTTAGACGCATTTTTCGGGGACACCGTACAGGTACTTAAAGGAACAAATTGATATTTAATGTTGACACTGGTAGTGATAACTTAAAAAGTAGTCATTTTATCAAGAATGGCCTGTTGGTCTAGTGGCATGATTCTCGCTTAGGGTGCGAGAGGTCCCGGGTTCGACTCCCGGACAGGCCCCTTTTTATGCCTTTTTGGGAGTTCCAATTTTACAATATAACAAAAACAGAAAAATCAAACCAAAAAAAAGAACAAACTATTCATCAAGCAAGCAGTCAAACACATTAGCAATATAAGAACATTTTCAACTAAATTATGAAGGACTTTGGATCTTGCATATAGAATGGGACTCCTGCCTCTCTGATAACCAAGAGATTACGAGAAAATGGTATTAAATTTTCCATTGCTTTTACGCCACATATCAAGTACAGAAATTACTCTTATAAATTAAACCGTGAGAGAGGACGGGCGAACAAAACTGATACGTCGTTCATGATTTGAACCGACTTCTTTATTATTATTGTTAAATTTAAATTTTTTCGCTGCCCAAAGGCGCAAGAATCTTAAAAGCGGTATCTTATCGGTCGTTTGCATTGAAATAACGAACTAAGAACTAAGAAAGCCGGAAATATCAACGAGTGATGTCCCTTTACGGTCTTTTGTAAAGCCATGGAATCACCACCCACTTTTAAGCGCTATCTAATTACAAACGTCAGTGGCTACATCTCAATCTCATGCGTCCATGTCCAAAAGAAGCAGTAAGTGCCCTTTTTCCAAGTTGCAAGAAAAAATGAGCTTTCTTTTTTACAGCGGAAAAAGAATGGAGAATTTCGGTATCGATCCCAGTACCTCTCGCATGCAAAACGAAGGCTCTACCATTTGAGCTAATCCCCCCTTCCTAGAAAATCGAGGCGAAAAATAAGCTAATCATGAATGTTTCTTGCACCACACTTAACATGAAACCAAGAGTAAATCTTACGCTTTGCGGCTTTAAAGAGGAGAACTAATAATCAACTGAACTATCCCGCTGAACTATCGAAAATCATTTACATTGTTATCCTTTTCATAAAAATACCAAATCGTGTTTAATTTAATTATTCTACAGAAAAAGTGTTCTCAGGTCATAGAACACGATGATGGTCAAGAAACTGAATACTAATTTATGAAGTTGAGTCTCAACAGGAGATTCAGAAATTATAAATTACCCCTCAGATTTTTTAAGCCAGAGAGTACACGTACTAATCAAAAATTGAGAAATTAAACGAGACTTACCTGTAAGTTGAAGTTTGATTGGAATTCTATCGAGTCATCAAACTGCACCAAGGGATCACATGAGATATGCGCATAATCAGTATTCACAGCTGAATGTGAGTGTCTTACAAACAAACACCCATAAAAGGGGGTAATATCAGAAAGCCAACCGAAGTAAAACCTCGGTAGGACAAACGGTGGGTACGACAAAATCAACCATGACTGGTTGTACAAAGGGTGGGCATGTGATCCCTTGGTGCAGTTTGATGACTCGATAGAATTCCAATAAAACTTCAACTTACAGGTAAGTCTCGTTTAATTTTTCAATTCTATCTCGTCATCACTGCCCCAGGGATCCCATGAGACTTTAAAGCCAAGACAGTCACATGAAGAAAAAACCCAAAGTCCAACTGCAAGGTGTTTAATGCATAAACAACCCTATACAGTACTAACAGTAACACAAACTGTAGCCCATAAAAATAAAGAACAAAAAACGCTTACAAATAATGCTATATGAACACACTGAGTAATAGAAACAACAGGGCTAAAGCACAATAACCCTGAAAAAACCTCTAAGTTGTAGGAACTAATCAACGTTATAGAGAATCACTAAACAGTAGCAACAGGGCAGAGAAGCAAAGGCCCTAGTCCTTGTTCTAATCAGTCTGAAGCACTGCAGAAGCAAAAGTGGAGGTAACGACTGGCTTATTGTAGAAACGGTCAAAACACCTCGAGGACGACCATCCAGCTGTACGCAGGATTTCATCAATGGGGACATTTGAAGCTTTGGCTTTCGACGTAGCTGCAGCTCTTGTACTGTGTGGTTTGAATGCACTGGTGTCAACACCAGGCGACTCCATTATCAAACGAATCCATCTAGAAATAGTTTCCCTGGAAACAGGTTTGTAAGGTTTGATGAAGCTAATAAAAAAGTTTACTTTCCGCTCCCCTTAGTGGCTTGGTTCGCTCAAGATATTCTGCCAAGCAAGTAGACACACAGAGTGACAAATCAGCAGGATAAGCTTGCAGGAGAACAGATGGAGCTCGGTAACCAGGCCTGCTTTGTTTGACATGTTCCATGAACAAGAATTCAAATCCATTAGTCACTTTTTTCATACAACCAAGGTCAAGCAAATTTAAAAACATTGTCCCCTTTGTGCAGAGACCAGGGCTATCAGCATAACCAGCTTTAGAGTGAGTGATTTTAAATCAAGCTTCTCTGGAGGGTGAAGGGAGGAAAGATAAGTTAGGACAGGCTTTACATCCCATGTTGACCGGTAGCGTGGAGTTGGCGGAGAATCCTTGTAAACACCATTCATAAACCTGGAAACAAGTGGGTGACTGCCCACAGTCATGTTACTCTTGGGTATAGTAACTGCTGATACGGCACTCCTGGCAGTATTGATGGTGGTGTAAGTCAATCCCTTTTCATGGAGGCTAACGAGGAATTCTAAAACAACGGTTACAGGTGGATCATAGGGATCAGTCTTCCATTCACTACAAAAGTCCATCCACTGTTTGATGTATGGTTTGTACTGTTTTTGTGTTCCGTCAGACCAGGACTTGAGGATGATTGCTGTAGCCTTGCCTGAAACATTTCTCTGCTGGAGACTTTCCCGGAGACCATGCAAGCCATCAGTCTCAACTGTCGTCGAAGGGGATGTAAGGCATGGTTGTGTGGTTGTGTCAACAGATGAGTCGACTGGGGGAGAAGAACAGGATTGTCTACTAACAGGTGAAGGAGAGGGGTGAACCAAGGTTGTGTCTGCCAAACAGGAACGAGAAAGACATCAGTTGCTTGATCTTGCTCTATTTTCTGTAGGCAGGCTGCTATAACACTAAAAGGGGGGAAAGCATAGAAATAGTACTCCTTCCAACTCATGAAAAATGCATTGACATATTGAGCACCAGGGTCAGGTTTCCATGACACATAACTGGGAACTTTAAAATTAAGACTTAAGTTTTTTTTCTCATTGAAATAAAGTTTGAGCTCATTGTATTTTATTTATTTATTGTATTCTTTATTTGAAAATGATTAAAAGAAATTTTTCTTCCTTATACACATTGCTGCATTCACATTCATTTAAAAAAAATGGATAATCTGCATGAGTATCGATCCCAGTACCTCCCGCATGCTAAGCGGGCGCTCTACCTTTACTCACACTGCGAAAATCATTTAAGTGTTATTATTATCAATACGGTGATTTATAATGTTTTTCCTTGTAATTAGGGATATAAAAGTTTTCAATTATCTCTTCTGAAGTCGTAAAAATCTATTTTAAGACATTTCCGAACCACAATCACAGTAAAACGAAACGTGGCGCTATTAAATTTGGCGGGAAATATTAATACTCGACGCTTATTATTGTACTTTCGCATGCCATTTTCTCCAATTTGCTGCCAAATACCAATTTTAAACAAACTGGAGTTTGATAACAGCACAATAAGTCATCTAGAAGTGTTTTTACTTTTGAAATAAACTGCCGCATCTCGGTAAAACAGTCAACTGAAAATGACTGAAATTTGGGTGACGCTCATTAACGATTCAGGAGCGATTTTTAGCACCAGGTAAAAAATAGAGTATTTAAGCAAAGGAAGTTTAACATATTCCAGTCGACTAACGAAATGATAGGTGTTATGGAAAAAATATAAGAACTATTGGGAGTTTGGCCAAGTATGTTTTAACTTCACCCAAAGTTAGCCAAAATTTGTGCCTTTTTAGGTCGCCGGAGGTCCCAAAATCTCGAAATAGTGATATCTCGAAGAAAATCGAACGGATACTTCTCCAAATGCCATGGTTGTTAATCTTTTCAGATAGCTTTCATACTGTGAAAACATGAAGGTAAACGGCCGACCTCGATCTTTTGCTATTGCCCGGTTTTTTCTGACAATAACACTTAATGTAGTTTCTGCTCGCGAGGTGTAGCAATCGCCCATCGTTCTGCTGATATGATAAGAAACTTGCTTTTTTGCGCCTGATTTAAGATGAGTAGCCAGCCTCCAGTGGGATAAGTGCAATGGCGCCAAACAAAACACTATAGCAAAAGCCACAAGACACATCACAAACAACGGACGGGTAAGGAGGGGGAATCCGTCCACCCAACTCGCCAACGTGTCGAACCTCGCCCACCAGTAAACATTAAACAAAATACGAGGCAGCAAAAACATTAACACAGCAGGAGGAGGTCGAATACATCAACAACGGATCAATCGAGGAACGAAACAAATTACTGTCCAGGGAACTTAGCAGGCCGACCAGAAGGCAGGGGGTCAGCAGCATTTTCAAAAACAGTAAACTCACACCGCATAAAAGATGCTTTCTTCCTCGGAACCTGACGACGAACATATTTCACGAAACGATCGTATACTCAAAGCAGATCGAATCCACTTCTTCAATGGAGCGGGAGAGAGAACCAAAGTCCCAGACGACTTGAGAATTAGGACATTCGAATACAACACAACCAGAACCAGAACGGCGGGAAACCCCCCAGTTGGTAGACAGGCAGTCAGAAGACTTTGCAGTAACAGGAACGGGCTTTTCAGAAGCAGGAAACAACGGACTTTGTAACAAAAGACTTTGCAGATGCAAAATCGGGCTTTGCAGCAGCAGGAACGCGAGGGAGAAGGAGAATCAGAATGACTCTGCAGCTCATCAAGCTCTTTGTCCTGGAGATCGACGGGGGACTCAGCAGAAGACTCGAGAGCCACACGAGAAGACGGAGGGCAGCCGAAGCCGAAGCAGCACGCCTCCTGGAACTGGAAACCAAGACAGAAGTGGGAACAAGACTAAGCACTGTCACCAGAACAGGAAACAGACTCATAGGCGGAAAGATCAAAGAAATCTGGTTCTCTTCTTCATCGGCAGACATTGAAGGATCGGCGCCGGAAACAGAAACAGAATCAGTAGCATGAAGGAACAGGAGGAACGAAATTAGAGGCAGGGGCAGCAGCAGACGGTTGAAGGGAGGCACGCTCGCCAGCCATATGCCCATGCTGACGGCAACGACGTCAGACACCACTAAAAGGATAGTCTTAAATACAATGACCAGGCCAGCAGCACACCGGGAAGACGTGAGGCTGGCCTTGATACCACAAACGAACATCATAACCGGCGATGCGGACTGAAGACGACAGGTCCTTGGCCACACGAGTACCGTTGAGCACATCGGAAATATAAGGGTAGGCCTTAGGATTCAACGAATGGACGACGCCATAACCACAAAGGAAGACTTTGACTGGTTCATCTGGAACCTCGCACGAAAGATCACGCACGTAAACCAGTTGGGTACGGGCATCGGGAGCAAAGAGGAGATTGGCACCCCGGAAACTGATACCACGAGCAAGCGCAGCATCACACTGAGCTGATTCCCGGTACGTTATATCTTGTAATAAAGATATTTATACGAAGTAAATTACTGTCACATGGTTCTGCAGGTGAATGCCATTATGCTCTCAACTGGGAAACAACTTTTACGCCTGCAATCAGTTATTGGATAGCTAGTTTTGTTATCTTAGCAATACGCCGGTGACCGAAAAAAACTATCTTGTTTTAACGTTGGCTGTCGAAGTGACGTTATATTTCACTGTTTATTGAGTAGACAGTTGGTAGTTTTAATTTGTAAAATAATTAATAGCATTTAATCTGCCTTCTTTTCTTTAACCAACTACAGGCGTTCAAATACTGACAAGCGAGCAGAATTGAACTGTTCGCATTATAATCCCAAGTAGACCACGAAAAGAAATTGAATTAATTTTATATTTTTTTCCTTTTTTTTTCCTTTTTTTTTTTTTTTTTAATTTTTATTGTTTTTACAAACATAATGCTGACTTACTTACATAGTACTTACTTACTTACATAAAGCTTTAATACCTACTTACATATAACTTGCTAAGTTAAATACTACATACTTACATAATATAAACTTACAAGATAATGCTTACAAAACAGGAGCCAATGAGTTGGAGTCTGTTACAAAATAATGAAAAAAGAATTCTAATACAACTAATTACTAACTTACTATCTATTAACGAAGAGTAAATACGCAAAAAACGACAAAAAAATAGATAAATAAATAAATATATAACAAACAAACAAACAAAACAAAAAAGCCAAAGAACAAGGGAAATTAGCCAGAATCAAGAAAATTATTTTTACAGCTTGACTTGCACCTTTGCTTTGCTAGTTTCAATTTGTATTTTATTTTTAAGGATAGACAAAAAAGCGTCGAAAAAATAATCTTCCTCATTTTTAGACGCGGTGTAAATATAGTATTTTGCAATTATCAAGCAGAGGTTCAAACCAAGACACTGAGGCACGGTGTCTGTAATGCCATAAAGTGTTTGTGCTTCAGAAAGCGAGATCTCAATGTTGTTTTTTTCGCGCCACCAAACTGAAAAATGTGTCCAAAACAGCTGAGCATTGGGGCAAGTCACAAATAGGTGTGTGATTGTTTGCTTTTCAGCGCATAAATGACAGCGGTCATGTTCCTTAATTCCGAATTTATATAATGTCGCGTTGGTGGGTAAGATGTGGTGTAAGATCTTGAACTGAAACATTGAGAGTTGTATGTCTTTCGTAGCACTGAAAGGCATCTTGTAAATTTGAGAAATTTATTTTTATTTTTTGAAATTTTTTTTTACTTATTCATTGTTTTAGCGGAGCTCCACGCGCGCGCGAAGCGCGCGCACGTGGGCGGAGCCCCATAGCTAAGTAAATGTACCTATCCCAGAAAATTTGGTTATCACGTGACCGTACACCGAACGAACGAACGAACGACCGTCCGTCCGCACCACAGGCATACCAATGTTTACTGTCACACTTTCTAGCTAGTTTGGGAGCCCAGGAGAAAAGTGATTGCACATCAATGTTGTGATCAATTGACAGCTGTCAAAACAGGGTATCCGCTGACCAGTATCACCTGACCGTATCGCGGGCTCAGGTGTCGACCCATCGAGGTCGAGTATTTTTTGAAGTTATCCCCTGACAAGTTACTAGTTTTCAAATGATCGCAAGCTCAATTTTGTTTTTTTAAAAATTTATATGAAATATGTCTGTTTATGTCACTATGGCCCAGCACTATTAAGATTTTGATTTCAAACTTACTTCGGACACGAAAATTCAGTAAAATTATTTAAAAACACAGGCGGAGAAGACCTTTTGTTATCATGAACACGCGTTGGTCACGCTCTACGTCCAATTTTTATGCTCTGATTGGTCAAAATCTGACAGGTGAGTTCATGCGGCAAATTTATGCAGCATCTTGAAACTTGTTTATTTTTGACAGCTGAAGCTGGCAGAGTTTTGTGTCAACTTGTGATGTTTTTTTTATGTCTTTCTCCACTGGATGTACAAAATGAAATACAGCTGCTATCAAGAGTCTTCTGTTATTCATGGCTGGTTTGTTTATTGGGTTTTTGGTTGAGAAATGCAGCATCTTGAAACTTGTTTACTTTGACAGCTGAAGGTGACAGAGTTTTTTGTCAACTTGAGATGTTTTTTACTGTCTTTTCCCACTGGATGCACAAAATGAAATACAGCTGCTATCAACAGTCTTCTTCTGTTATTCATGGCTGGTTTGTTTACTGAATTTTTGGTTGGGAAATGCGCCGCTTGTCAAAGTCACAAATCCGATTTCGGATGACATCGTTTTCATTTTTCACCTTGCTGGATGCGGGTTGAAAAGTCCCTCAAGCGGCTTTCAGGAGCTGCATCTCGAATGGTAAGTCTGAGTAATTATTGTGTTTGTTTTTTGTATATCTAATTTCATGAAGTCGAGCGCAGTTTAAGAGGCTAGTTTATGCACGTTTGTATTAAGATCTGAGACAATGATCTGACCTAGTATGAGATTTGATATAAGCTTACAGAACTTTAAAAAACCTTTAGTGGATATTTTCTCTCCGCAAATAGAAAGAAAAATTGTTCCGAAGAGTATTTAGTTATAATTTTGGCTGTAGAAAGAAAGTTTGAGCGATTTTCTTGCCTCGAGTTCATCTTTGAAAACAGTAAACACGGGGAAGCCGGCTAAAAGCTTTAAGCTTCAGCTTAAGGACTTAGGATTTTTAGAGACGCTTTAATACTTGTCTTCGTGAATGAAAATTTTTGTCTCTGTAAATGTTTCACCGAATCATATTTCTTTTATTGATCGTTAGTAGTCTCTTGCAATTTTAAACACTTTGCCGTTTGTTTTCAGTCGTTCATAAACATCGCTTGCAGGAGTACTCAAAATGCCGCGCGTATCAAATGCTTTTTAAGATTACACATCGTTTTAAAACCATTAAATGAAAAATAAACACAATAAATTCTTTATTATGTTGAAGCGTAACTCTTTTAATGCTTACTGAAAATTTGGCGCTTGTCAAAAGTGAGAACCGGCTGGCCGTATAGGAGTTTTTTGAAATTTTTTGAACGGTTTTGCTAAAAGCCCACGTGTGCTTCGATGGTTCTGAATATTTGTCTTGAAAAATTGAGAAATACTGCATTTTGTCTGGGGTCTGTATGATAAAAACAGCGCCTCATATTACTGTTTCACCTCAGATGTGATTTATAAAAAGTATGAAATGTTGGTTTACACGCACCCAGATTTGTTGGCAAGATTTTGTTAAGTAAACTTGTCGAACGTCAAAAATTCGGCCTGATTTGTTTTCCAAGAATTCGTTTTCCGGGCCTAATCTACTGTGATCAATGATTGCTATTTTTTGGGTGTACATATAAGGCTATCAACTCGATGTAAGATTTTTTTCACTCTAAAATCACTTAGCCTTAGCTTTCCCTAAAAAGTCACATATGTGCGCTTAAGTTAACCGATTTGTAGATTACAGGTTTATTGTTTGATCTAGATTATAAATTTATTAATGGGAGCTTCGCTTTTAGCCCTGGCTAAATCTATATATTAGACTTAATTTTACGTTGGATGGCAACTTATTTGTCGGGCACAAAATACTCTTGAGGCTCTAGTCGCTCTTTTCCTTTCACGATAAGGGTGATGCGTTCACTTTAAAAACGCTTCTTTTTTTCCACACTATTAATAAGTTTAAGTATTGTGAACATAAGGGTACATAATTATAAATTTCAGATGTTTATACGACAGATGGAATTTTGTAATAAAGTGGTTGATTGAAACTATCGTAAACTTTTACTTTGATTATTTTCTTTTTTGAAAGTTTTTTCAATTCTTTTTATTTGAACAGTAAAATCGCTCCTACTAGAAAAAGTGTTACCACTTAAGACAAAAGAGGCTCTGTACCGTTCTCTCATATTGCCTACGTCTTCTTAACAAAATCGTCAGGACGAGCCTGAAAAGTGGAAGGGTAAAAGTCATTAACATCGCCTTTACATGAAGTGCCTTAATAACTTGTTTTTCTTGCCGTGTTTTAATTTTCGGCAGTAATTCCGCTATTTCCTCTTCGCCAAACGTGTGAAATGCTTCCGCCACTTTTGTTTTGCTCTGCCAAAACATTGCAACCTCGTCCCCAGGGCGTCTCGATTACTGTCCCTTTTTCTTCCGTTTTCCAAATTTGGTCAACGCTAGCGACGCTAGCTGGTTAAATATGAAGCCAATAAGCTGTGGGATTTGAACCAATCAGAAACAGTGAAATTTTTTGAATGAATAATAATCGATCTTATTTCTTACTTTTATTTTTCTTCAGGAGTAATTGCGTCAAAATCAATAAGTCGACCAAAAGCTCTCGAGGAATCTTTTAAGTAATGTCTTTCTGGAAACAATTCAACTTTCACCAAAAGCAAGAAGAAAATTAAATTCCTCCCAAAAGAATGGACATGAGCCAGGGGAAAACTTAAAAAGCACGTCACCTCAATGAATCAAAAGCCTGAACCCCGATACAGTCGTGTGACACTGGTCAGGAGATGCGCTATTTTGAAGCTTTCAATTGACCATAGCATGGATGTCCAATATCAAGTTGAAAACAAATTGTATATGTCTTGGACTCCAAGCTAGTAAGTGTGACACTGTCTCACATCCGTTATTTAAAACGGATGTGACACAATAAAAGAGGTGGCGGACGTACGGACAGATTTAGCCACATTTTACTACCGAGGAGGAGGAAGTGCTTCGCGCGCGAAAGAGTTCCGCTAAAATTTGTTCTATGCCTGCTTCCAAGAAATACATTTGTGATAATGGCACCCTTTCACTAACTATAAGGACCTCATTTGGCTAAAAATAGTTAATATCTTGGATTTTTTGGCAAAAAGACTGTGTTTCTAATTTAAAATTTTTGCTATTTTTGGCCTTGGTGTCAACACAATTAACATTTCCGAATCATTTCTTGTACCCTTGTGATGAAAAACAAACAGATCGAGGAAATTTCAGATCGTGACTCGAAGGCTTAACCCTTACGAAAAATCTCACATGTCAGCAACCACGTAAAATCGAAAATTTGATAAAAATGACAGGTTTAAGGAAACAAAACAATTGAGGCTTCTTTTGCAGTGGCTGAAGCACAGATTACGTAAAACATCACTCGCAAACATATCAGAAACGTACAAAAGAACCAAACGATGAAACTCACAAGGACACTGTTTGCCTCCTTACTTTGATCTGACTGAAACTGTATAAAGACCCAAAAATTATTTAATGGAGCGCCAGCAAGCACAAGCTGACCCGTTATGAGCAAATCGGTTACTCTTGCAGATTGCAGAAGAGATATACAAGAAGAGAAAAAAGGGGAAACAAGAATTGTGGTCCCTGTAAGGATTGAACTCACAGCCTTGGCGGTATCAGCACCACGCTCTGCCCACTGAGCTAACGGACCCGACAAAATAATTAAAAACGCTGAAGCATGGTATCATGCAGATGGAGGAGGGTATTTTCCGCCACAAAAACCTGAGGAGGATAACACACTCCACTATCTGCATAAATTCTACAAATATAGCCGATTTCAATATTTTTTCTATTATTCATTTAAAACATTTCCAAGCTCACACAGTTTTCACAAGAATTTCCGGCCCGTCAACAAAACATTTATCTGTCCCTTGACTGTTGCAGAGCGGGTGTTTTTTCGGCAAAACGGCTGATCCTGTCACTCCGCTATATCAGCATGGCGTCGGTAAATCCTATTTCAATCTTCTATTTTTACTATCGGCGTCGATCGTAATAATATAAAAATGATGATAAAAATAACATTATCAATTAGTTAGTAATATCAAATATTTTCGCACTGATATTCGATCGTGTCATCATGTTAACGATCATAAAGCCGGTTATGGACATAATATGGCAACTTGAAAGTTGATGTGGACCTGCTACAGCAAAATACACGTGGCCACAGAACATCGCACATCCAAAAAGACTAGAATGTCTAACCATTTGAAGATTTTAAATAATAATAACAATTGTTGTGCTAATAATAATCATCATGATCTTAATAATAATCATAATCATAATCATAATCATAATAAATGGCAGCACAATCTCATCAGTTATTTTAAGACCATGAGTGATGACCTGGCCAGTGCAAAACTACGCTCGGCATACCGGGCACATCATTCAGTTAAACTAACCGGGCTAGATCAGATAATTTTTTCAGTGGAAATATTGTCTTTTAATTAAAAGAAAAATCAACGATAAAAAAGTCTCCATGTCATCATAATCAAATGCGAAGAAAATTAGCATGAATTGGTGATATATATACAAAAAAAGAAAGTGTCAGGAATATGTTAAAAGTTAAATTGAGGCGTGAAAATAGAGCAACCTAACAATTGAATAAAAAGTTTCGCTCGGACGGAGTCTCCTTGAGTGTTTAATGTAGGTCTTTTGTTTCTGATGATAAGCATTTCGAAGATCAATCACTGAAGCTTCCCTCGGCATTTCTTGAGGACCTTAAAGTTTGTGTTAAGATTCATCCGTTTTAAGTTGTGTTTTTCCAAGAAATGCTTGCCAATATCGGAATGTTTGTGTTCCTCTACACGCTAATGGACGTGACGGCACGTGTACGTAACCGATATAATTTGCATCAGACAAATCACATTTAAATTCATAAACAACATTCTGCAGGGGCACCCAACGGCAATTTTCGGGAAAATATCTGTTCGGAAGACGATTTGAGATCTAGAATTTTCGGAGCATTAGTTGTAAAATTTCTTGCTTGCCTGCCTCTCCTAGGATTTTCGAACATCTACAAAATGGTATAATTACCCATTTTTAACGGATTTTGACCCTAAAAAAGGCCACCTAGAATTTTCGGGAGCCTTTTCCTGGCTGAAATTTTCGAGAAGGTAAGTTTTTATCCCTATAATTTTCGGATCACTAGATTTTCAGCTAGGAAATCCGAACAGATGAAAAGTTTTTAGGGGATAAAAATATGCCTATATCTACCGTTAGAATACTAAAATACGTTCAACAATGCTATGTTAAGTGGTTTTGAGCTATATCCTCGTTGGGTGCCCCTGATTCTGCTGGTTCACTAGCGTAGGCTTTAATTCTGTTTCTTGTAGATCATCGATGATCTTTTTGCTTGTTAAGATAGGCTGCAAAGTGTGATTGATCTTCCTTCCGAGGGGGCACAACTGTCCCCGAAGTTGGTCGGCAGATTTCTGATCCTTGTAGGGCAAGGTAATCCGAAGGGGGCTGTCAGCGGGCGTGTGGTTAAGGTCTCGCGGGTGTTGGCCGATTCGATGAGCTTCTTGGGATATTTTAATTTCAAGAATATCCCTTTCAAGGTTTTACATTCCTGCGAGAAGAAATCTTGAAAAAACACAACTTAAAACGGATGAATCTTAACACAAACTTTGAGGTCCTCAAGATATGCCGGGGGAAGATTGAGTGATTGATCTTCGACATGCTTATCATCAGAAACAAAAGACCTACATTAAATACTCAAGCTGACTCCATCTGGGCGAAACTTTTTATTTAATTGTTAGTTTGCTCCATTTTCACGCCTCAATTTAACTGTACATATTCCTGACACTTTATTTTTCTTTATATATATCACCAATTCATGTTAATTTTCTTCGCATGTGATAATGATGACATGGAGACATCGAAAGGCCGTGTTAGTATTTTATAGTTGCTTTTCTTTTAAAATGTATGTCGAAATCGATCGTTATCGGAAATATTGTCTGCTCTTTTATTAGTCTCTCTCCTTCTGATTGTAAGGTTTCAATATATCACTTTCTTTCAATCACTTGCAAATGTCCAAAGGTATTTTCTTAACCTTATCTTATTATGATATCACTATAAAAGTGGCCTTTGAATGATTTGTCATTCGTGTGCGAAAAATGAGGAAGTATTGCCACGCCTTCCAAACCTGAATTCTGATCTTGAAAACTGATATAGATTTAAGACCCGAAAAATTGACCAATCACAACGCGCATACGTATTAAAAGATATACTAAATATTGTTCAGAACTTACTCGATAATAGATACAAAATTGGCAAAATCAGATATTTATAGCTATTTACAGGAAACGAAATGTATGTCCTAAACCGTTGATTTTCATCTTTTTTAATGGCAAGAAATGATGCTACGTTTTATATATAAAAAAGTATTAATGTTCACATTCTTGTTTCTATGTTTTCTTATGCTTTTCTTATGCAGGTCAACTCTAAAAACGCTGAAGAGGCTTGACGGTGGCTACAAGAGTGGAAAAAAAAATAGAAGCATATCTGTTTAATGAAATACATGTAATATATCATTATTAGCAGCTGACGCTGTCCCATTAACTAATCTACCCTCATGAGGTGTTTTTAACTTTTATAACGTATTTTCTATAAATGTCGTCAAATTAAATGTTCGAAACTCAGAAGTAATTACTGAAAAGTTCAATTCAATAAGATTGAATACTGTGTCGTCGTTGCCGAGAAAAATCCCAATGGGTTTCCAGGAAGTCGCGTAGCAGCTAAACTACACCCTCAAATGCACCGTCAACATATGATGATATGATTATGTTATTGATCATAAAGCAGGTTATTTGCGACATTTACGTATATGGCAGCTTAAAAATTGATGTGGACCTGCTACAGCAATATACAGACAGCACATCGCATTTCTGTTTTTGCCTACGGTTTTCTTTCTTATCCGAAAACAATAGAATGTCTAACCATTTGTAGATGTCAAAACAAGGCAGTAGAATCTCATCAGTTGTTTTAATACCCTGGGTATTGACCTGAAAAGTTTAATTCAACTCAAGATTAAAGACAGTGTCATAGTCGCCTAGAAAAATTGAAACTGGTTTCTAGGGAGTCGTAGCAGCTAAAGTACACCCTCAAATAGCACCGTCAACAAGAAAATAATGTATATGATCATGTTATTATGTTATTGATCATAAAGCAGGTTATTTACGTATATGGCAGCTTAAATATTGATGTGGACCTGCTGCAGCAATATACAGACAGCACATCGCATTTCTGTTTTTGCCATTTCGGTTTTCATTCTTATCCGAGAAGAATAGAATGTCTAACCATTTGTAGATGTCAAAACAAGGCAGTACAATCTCATTAATTTAGTTGTTTAAATAACCTGGGTATTAACCTGGCTAGTGCCAACCTTACGATAGGGCAGACCCGGGTGCAATATCTAACTGAGGCAGGAAATTATTTCAGTAGAAATATTGTTTGCATGTTTTCCTTTCTCCTTCTTATTATAATTTTAAGGTATGATAGAAATAGCTTTGTTTGATTAAGAGTATATTAAGCTGTGGTAATTACTATCCTCGAACAGTTAGTTATCATCACCTAACTAAGCAATAAGGCTCTCCAGGAATTCAAGACAAAAACAGTACGTATACATTGAAAACTTTGCAACCATCTTAAATAAGTGTGAGTATGTAAAAGGGTTAACGTCTACTTTGAGTCGATCGACAAGTCCAATTTTTCATAGATTTCAAATATTTAGTGAGTTATGCTCACGCCAAGGATATACGAATAATAGTCAAAGATCATTTATTAGTGCGCACGACAGATGTATTTCAGAAAGAACACATCTCAGTTTTTTTTTTTACTGTAGGGGTAGTAATTATTTTTAAAATTCTGACCATGCAATCTTGCCAAACTAACACGCATTTAATCAACATTTTCTGGAAAATCGACTGCCAGTTTCGTATGGTGCAATGGTGACTACATGGTCGACCAGCTTGAATCCACACGGTTATAAAGAAAATGTGTCCTTTAAATTAAGCCATTTCCCAGCTAAATGATGAAAAACCGAGCCAAAAAAGATTGAAGCTGTGGCATAAAAGACTTTTTTTTTTCGCTACTAGCCGGGGTCTCCGAAAGCTTTCAATCTTGCGCATAATAGGTCAATAAGTAGAACATTTTGTTTTCGCTACTGCTTCATAGAACTCGCAATGTTTCCCACTCAATAGACACGGGAAACCTATACATCACAAACTGAGAGCTATCGTCTCCTCTTTGTACATTTATATCTAGGTTGCCGTGATATAATTATAGAATACCTATAGGCTATTGGATCGTGTTCCTTTTCCTTTATACCTGCTTGTGCTTTCCTTTTCGGGTGAAGTTTCTTTATTACTGGGCGTAAAATATAATTTGTAACCGTACATTGTAGCCGTGGTTTCTACCAGTTTACCAAGAGGTTTGTAAATCTTGGTATCAAACAGCTTACTTTCGTTTACTTTACTGCAAAGAAAACGGAAGTGATACTCAAAGGATCATTAATAAGCAGGGTCTTTTACAAATACTACGTAAGATTCTGTTAAGATAGATAATAGGTCGGCGTTAGATCGCGAGGCTAGTGACTTCTTTCTATTTCTACTGTTACGCATGAACTTTGATGTCACTTTTCATACATCATAAATTTATTGCACCCAATTTTTCTGGGGCGCTTTCCATTCAGCTCAAATATCCGCAACTTTTGGTTAGAAATCAAATGGAACGAACCATTTCCTATATTTCGGTTCGGTCCGACCGGAATATTTGGGACCACCTTTGAAGGTGTTTCACTTTGACCACTCCACCCATTTCGGTCGGTCCGACCGAAAAGTCCCTTCCATTTGACAAAATTGTTGTCCCCAGTACCGCTCTTTTGTATCCTGCTTGCAGCAGGAACAGTAAGCAAACACCCTGGGGCTTGAAACGGATCTGTGAAACCGGAATGAACCGTTCCATTTGGCTCGTGGAATTTTCGAATTTTCAAACCAAAATGTTTGTTGAATGGAAAGCGCCGTGGCACTGGGGAGCACTGGGATGTCTTTTTCAAATAGCCAATACCAGGGCCTTTTAGTGCCCCGAGATTTCTTGCAGAAAAGTACTGGGGAAGAGGTTGTACACATAAGTGCTTAGGAGTCGGGGTAAAAATAACACTGAATCGTGAGTGGCAATACGAGAAATATCAAATTAAGCTCACTAAAACACGAACACGAATTATCACAGATAGAGAAACGAATAGACTCCATATTGAAGACAAGCCTAGGATTTATTTGTTAGAAATTATGTAGGCTCCTGCTACTGATGATCTTTAAACCCGGATTACTCGACACATGGTCTGGTCGCCTGGGATACCTGTGGTCCAGCAACACTTCCGCTTCGCACATAACAGGCCAGAGCCCCAATTTTAAGTACTAGGCGACTTTGAAAGACGCGTGCTTCGCATATTTGTGGCGGATTAGAATGCCGGCTTGGTCAGAGGCCCTTTGTTTAAAACATGGCGGGATACTCGCAGCTTAAGGCGAGCATGTGCCTTGTAGCTGTCAACATAATGCTTTTTAATTACATTCTGTCATAATTAACAAAATCCGATCCATGTTTGATTGAAAGTAATTGTACAAATCTGGTACCAGACAAACCGCTTTTAAAAAACAAAAAAACAAAACTAGTTTAAGGTTATTTCTCATTAATTTCACTTTATATCAAAACAAATATTTACTTTTATCAGTTTTCCCGTTTCTTTCAAAACATCCTTCATTTCCGGGCGTTTCACTGTAGTCAATGAAAGACACGTTTTATCGGTCTTCTTTTACGCGGGAATATCAAAATTTCCATCTTTCAAAACGCGATGAACCAAAGCTCGCAGGGTACCAAAGCGCCAAAGGCGCACGATGCAGTCCCGGTGTTTTGTGAGCACCCGTTAAAAATATTGAACGCCAAAACTATCAAGTTTTGGTACAGCGAGAGGCAGCTAGTTTCTGTACCCAAAGGTTAGTGCATGGACAGGCTATCGAAAGAAAATAAAAGGGATGCTTGCCCAATGGATAGCAGGCCTAACTACGCAAATAAATGTCTCATTGCATCCTTGTCTGCGAGGTTAGTACTAAATTTACACTCTAGAATACATTACACAACTCAATCAGCAACACTTTGCACGTAGAATTGGCGATCAGTGTGGGCACTTTATATTTCTAAGGAACGTCCGTCGCACAAAGGCTTAACGCACGGGGGTTTTTAGTCAATGACTGACATAATAGTTTCCTCACAATCGACCAAGTTAGAGTGCGATAATGTGCGCGTGCAACTGGCAATAAGCTGAATAAACCGGAAGCTGAACACCACGAATAAGTTACTAAATTACATCGCTCAGGTTTTTTTTTCTTTTTTTTTTCAAGTACCGGAGGGGTTTATCGTGCATTCTGTTGCGCAGTTTGGCAGTGATATACCGAACATCAGACAGGTAACGTACCGAAGCCACCATTTTACTCTTCTTCTACCAAACAGTTTTCCTGCAATGGTCTTAGTACTGGTCCCGTTGCCGAAAACTTGCACGAGCAAGATACGGTAATCGAGAATCGAGAATCGAGAATCGATATTGTACTCGGGACAAGAAAAGGTCGCCGTCCAAGGAACAACTGATGCAATGCAAGAGCTTCAAGCTGCTGAGAATCGCCAATTCTGGGTTACAAGCAGTGAAGGAACTCCTGAGAAGCGTCCAAATTATAAAGGAACTTTGAAGGCCAGTCAGCCACGGTGATTGTCGCACTACGCATAAAGTAGAATAAATTTGTTAGCCTGGTCTTGTCTTTGCCAAAAATCACGTAAAACTATAAAGAAGGTAACACTATGAACTCTAGAAAAGGAAAATTCAATAATACTATGGTTGACGACTGACAGTTTAAAAGAGAGACAACCTTCACCTCAGAATCTTGGGCGCGCCGCCTGTAAGCTCTGAGGGACAAGGAGCCCCATAATTTGGCCTATTTAAAAAACAAATGACACTACAAAAATAATCTACAATTATAATTTCAAAAGAGAGACTACCATCACCTCAGAATCTTGGGCGCGCCGCCTGTAAGCTCTGAGCGAGAGGGTAGCCCCATAATTAATTTGGCCTATTTCAAAAATAAATGACACTACAAAAATTATCTACAAAAATAATTTGGATAAATGACCGCCTTTTCAAAAGAAAGACTACCATCACCTCAGAATCTTGGGCGCGCCGCCTGTAAGCTCTGAGGGAGAGGGTAGCCCCATAATTAATTTGGCCTATTTCAAAAATAAATGACACTACAAAAATTACCTACAAAAATAATTTGGATAAATGACCGCCTTTTTAAAAGAAAGACTACCATCACCTCAGAATCTTGGGCGCGCCGCCTGTAAGCTCTGAGGGAGAGGGTAGCCCCATAATTAATTTGGCCTATTTCAAAAAATAAATGACACTACAAAAATTACCTACAAAAATAATTTGGATAAATGACCGCCTTTTTAAAAGAAAGACTACCATCACCTCAGAATCTTGGGCGCGCCGCCTGTAAGCTCTGAGGGAGAGGGTAGCCCCATAATTAATTTGGCCTATTTCAAAAATAAATGACACTACAAAAATTACCTACAAAAATGATTTGGATAAATGACCGCCTTTTTAAAAGAAAGACTACCATCACCTCAGAATCTTGGGCGCGCCGCCTGTAAGCTCTGAGGGAGAGGGTAGCCCCATAATTAATTTGGCCTATTTCAAAAATAAATGACACTACAAAAATTACCTACAAAAATAATTTGGATAAATGACCGCCTTTTTAAAAAGAAAGACTACCATCACCTCAGAATCTTGGGCGCGCCGCCTGTAAGCTCTGAGGGAGAGGGTAGCCCCATAATTAATTTGGCCTATTTCAAAAATAAATGACACTACAAAATTACCTACAAAAATAATTTGGATAAATGACCGCCTTTTTAAAAAAGAGACTACCATCACCTCAGAATCTTGGGCGCGCCGCCTGTAAGCTCTGAGGGAGAGGGTAGCCCCATAATTAATTTGGCCTATTTCAAAAATAAATGACACTACAAAAATTACCTACAAAAATAATTTGGATAAATGACCGCCTTTTTAAAAAAGAGACTACCATCACCTCAGAATCTTGGGCGCGCCGCCTGTAAGCTCTGAGGGAGAGGGTAGCCCCATAATTAATTTGGCCTATTTCAAAAACAAATGACACTACAAAAATAACCTACAAAAATTGTTTGGATTATGACCGACATTTCAAAAAAAAGACTACCTTCACCTCAGAATCTTGGGCGCGCCGCCTGTAAGCTCTGAGGGAGAGGGTGGCCCTATAATTTGGCCTATTAAGTAAAAAACAAGTAACAATACAAAGGTAACCTGTAATAATAATTTTTGGACTATGATTGACATTTCGAGGAGGCTAAAATGACTGATATAGAAACCATACTGTATCTGTGACGTTGATTATACAGATCGCCCAAGCGAACACGAAGATATTCAATTGGAAGCTAGAATATCTGGAGTAATCCACCGTCTTGGGCTCCTGCCAGCGAATAAGATTTTGGCGGGATTGCGACAGTGCTTGGCGGGCTTTTTGGAGAGTGATTTGTCACTGGAGGCACATCGACGCTTACATCGTCTTAAGCCAGAGTAAAAAGACTTGAATCCTTCGCCGTTTGATCAAAAAGGTCGTCCATTGAATCAGATAATCGGTCTTGCTGTTCCTCAAGGAGATGTGAAGTAGAGCTCGAGCTCTCGCATTCGAAAACACCGGCGACTATAAAATGTGCATTGTTGACGGCTTTTCTCAAACGTTCAAATAGAGAAGATTTAAAAATTTCTTTGGTCAGGGTCTTTTCCACGCAGAGTTCCTTCCAACCCGGAGAATGATGTGCCGGCAGAGAGTGTATTCCTACTTGTGATTCCACAGTAAAAACTTGATACGCCGACGCGCCGTTTTCGCTTCGAAGGTCACCAATGTTGACACGGCATACTACTCTTGAAAGAAGTTAAATAAGCCATCGGAGCACTATTTTCTTAAAAGAAAGCACTTGAAAAACCATTGAAAGCGTATCAAGCCTATTTGAATCCAAATGCGGCGAGAAAACTGTAGTTATCAATTGCGAAGCCAGCCGCGAAGATCGACTTCCAAATTTTCAATCGACCGTGAAATGAATTTATAATACCCAAATAGTCTGATCAAATTTCGCGTTTCCTTGAGATGTCTGGTTCGTTTAATCAGAAGTACAAAGTTCCTTGACAGGCAATGTGTCCGGCGCTCTCCAAAGGTGTCTGGAGGAATGCTTAAAACTAATTACGAAAGTAACGCTTGTCTGTTATTGGAAACCGATCTGCGGTGGTTGCTGTGGAGATTAGGCCTCCTCCCGCGCGCATTAAAATCGGGCCTCTGGCCTGTTATGCCTAAGTGTCATGGGCCTTGTTCCTTTTAAATTATATGAAAATCGAGCGGTGACTGTGTCATCATTTATACCAGCTGCCCACGCCTGAACAATAAGCAAACACGCTGTGGCTTGGAACGGATCTGTAAAACCGGAATGGACCGTTCCATTGGGCACGTGGAATTTTCGTCATTTCAAACCAAAATTTTTGTTGAATAGAAAGCGCCCCGGCACTGGGAGGCACCGGGATGTCTTTTTCAAATAGCCGATACCAGGGCCTTTTAAAACCCCCAGATTTCTTGCAGAAAAGTACTGGGGGAGAGGTTGTACACATGAGTGCTTAGGAGTCGGGGTAAAAATAACACTGAATCGTGAGTGACAATACCAGGAATTGCTGGTTTTCAGTGTTACGCCATTCAAAATAGATCAAAATAAAAATCAAACCGTTCAATAGATAAAGTCCAGAATCTGGGAAATGAAAGGAGGTACATATACAAAGACCCTCGCCAAGATTCAAGTGAGAGGAATATTTCGAATACGAGATATCCGAAGAAATGTTTTACCCAAACTTATAGAGATTTGTATGGAGACGCCATGCTGGTGTTCAGCTGGATGAGCTCCAACATGGCGGACGGAAACCAACAGAAACATCTGTTACCGAGTTTTCCTACAATACCGTGAATTTATTCTTCGAGAAACTCATAAGCATTAAAGTAATACTTTTTCTGATACATGAACTGTTTAGATAGCAAAATTTCCTGAAATAAGTCATCTTTTTAACCTACATGGCAGCTCTCGTAGCCGTCATTTAAATGCCGTGTCACGCAAAAGCTTAGAAATTCGAGCGCACTCTATCACAAAACGAAGCACCCTATTGAAGCGAAAATTTGTATGAAAATTAGTTTTCAGCTGCTCCAATGCATCGTGAAAGTAAAATCTCGGTAGGATCGATAGTTTTTTAGTTGGAATTTTAGTGACTTCATGTGAAAACCAACAATATCAAATTAAGCTCACTAAAACACGAACACAAATTATCACAGATAGAGAAACGAATATACTACATATTGAAGAAAAGCCTGGCATTTATTTGTTAGGGCTGGGCTTCCTGTGGTCAAGCAACACTTCCGCTTCGCATCCTAGGTGTCATAGGTTTTTTTCCTTTTAAATTATATGAAAATCATTTATACCAGCTGCCCACGCCTACAGTGTCATTTTTGTCTTTCTATTAGAGACTTCCACAGTGGTTTTTGTCAGTTGCCCTACGCTATGGAAAACGTGACAACCTCATCTGCCACAGTCCCGGAAGGTATCCGAATCGGAGTTTGTGGTTTGGTAGGTGCCTTATATCTAAGTGCATCAATCGTCACGGTTACATTCAACGGCCTGTTGCTGTACGTGATGTTCAAGGATCCGCTAAAATGCTTTCGGCGACCATTTGCAGTGTACGTGACGGGATTGGCGATGACCGATTTTCTGTTTGGCGCCGTTCTTGGCCCCCTTTCAGCCAGAATAGAATTCTACTGTGTCAAGGACAAAGACGGCGAAACAACTTTCTACCACATCATCGATTATTTTATCGATAACTCTGCTACCGTGTTGATATTTTCCGTGTCAGTTGACAGGCTTCTTGCTGTCGCTTTTCCAATTTTTTACCGCGTCTCCGTCAAGAACACTCACGCGGCCATTGTCATTGTTTGCGCCTGGTCTTATTGCATGGCGTTCAGTTTAATTCAGCTAGCGGACGTCGCTGAAGAAATTTACGACACGGTGGATGTTCATATGTTTGTTACCTTTGCCCTAACGGCTAATGGAGTGATTTACCTTTTCATCTATCTCATTTTCCGCAAAAGAAGAAAAGCCTTCCCAATACGAGACGACAAATCTCAAAAAAATGAAAAACAACTTAGGCATCTGAACAGGGAGAAAGAATTGGCCTTCACTGCGTTCCTGATACTTCTTGCTTTGGTAATAACCCAGATCCCCTATCTTGTAATGACAGTTATTGAGGCAAACTGTCAAAGTTGTACTGAAACCACATGGTTTTTCGTATGCCACAAGTTTGCAGACTTCCTTTTATGCCTAAGTGCTATTGCAAACCCTTATCTATATGGATGGCGAGTGAAGCAGTCGAGGGATTCATTAATGGCAGTGTTCTGTAGATCACGCTTAGAACCCGCAGATCCGGAAATTCCACAAAATACAAAGGAAACAAGAAATCAAAGTTAAAAAAAATAAGAAGAATATTGATTCTAATGATAATTATTGCTGAAGCACTTGTTTTTCCCTTTCTCAAGAAACTGCAATTGAAGTTCCTTATGTTTGTTTAATACACTGAACTGTAATTTTAGCTTAATAGTTAATGGCTTTCCCTTTATTAATTTTTAATGCCTATTGCTTGTGAATAGCCCTCTGCACACAATCTCAAGAAAAAGAATAAAACTTTACTTAAACTAGAATGCTATAACTGGGTGCCTGATGCAGAACCATTTGGTGCTGGCCTAACTTATCATCCATTTTGCTCATCGCCTAGCTGTATCAGGACACAAGTTCAGTCCTGTTTCCGAAAATATACGTAAATTATATAACAGTCAATTCAAATTTTGAATAAGCTGATAATAGCAATTTAGCGATTTATGATACGCAGGCTATGAGAAGCCTTTGTAAAATTATATTAAGCGGGCCGTCTGTCATTATTATTAAGCCTGCTTTTGGTCCCTGATTGCCGGTTTAGCTTGCTGCTTTTAATGTATGAAATAATTTTTTAGTCTTCAACCAAATCGAATCGTAACTGTAAGTTACTATAGGACTGCAGATATATTGAACATTTTCGAATCAGAACTGTTTTAAGTCGTTTTTTTAATCTAATTTCGCTATTGTCCCTGAATCATTTTAAAATATCAGTATCTTTATTTCCTTTAGCGCAATTCCATTCAAATTAGAAGACCAATTTTCCTGCTTTTAATTTTCATCAGTTTGCTAGTGGCATAAAATTTATTCATAGTTTAGAAGCTGTGTAAATATTCCTTAAAACGACTCTACAGTCGTTTATCATCTACACCGTTTTCAGTTAGTGAAACTGATCAGTTCTGCCAGTCGAATTCAAATTAAAGTACGCACCAAAGTACGCTTACTCTGCTAGGCTAGCCATAACGGACCGTATAGTTTAGTATTATTTAAAGTGTTTTTTGGCGTGTAACAGCAAGCAAGGAAACGAAATAAATTAGTGTATTCGACGGGACTTTCAAATTTTTGACAGGTTAGACAGGAAGTTTTAACATTACATGGAGAAACCATGACTTAAGAATTCAGTTGCTGTCTGACGCTGAGAGATCGGTATTAAAAGAAAAAGGAACAAATACGGTGGAACGTCGATGTAACGAAGGGCCAAGGGACCGATATGTACGCTGTAAAGGGGCTTCGTAATATCGAGGTTCTCATTTCCATCAGTAGTTTACTGTTACTGAGGCTAGGAATATCTTTCGTTATACCAAGGACTTAGTTGGTTTCGAGGTTCCACTGTAACCATATATTGTGACAATATATATCATTATCAAGCTCAGTGCAGTATTAGGAAATAATGACGAAAAAAAGAAAACACTATTAATTTAGTTGACAGATGGCCATAATTAGCCCTTTTCCTTTACCCGACGGAGGTATGTGTCCCAACCCAATACTGTACCAAAATATAGACCGTAGTTTATTACGGCGATTGTCGTTTCTTTCCCTCGTCCTAACAATAACTTTATGGCTTTTTTCATGATAACTAAAGCTTGGAATGTTAATTAAAAAGAGAGTTCATTCGATTCACTAACAAAAAATGCCTAATAAAATCATTTCGTTTGCAACCTTTTTTTTCGCATAGTGACGACCGTGGAGAAGAGGGGTGCTCAGCATAGTACGGTGAGGCAAAACTTGAAACGAGTACTAGTTTTTAAAGCTTCTGGCTTATAAAAGGGTAAAGATTTGGCGAGTTGAATTGTATGAAAAAGTAGGAAAATCTCCCAATCAAGTATTTAAAATAAAGTATTATATAATTGAAATATTTCAAACCTGAGAAACACTTAAAGGCAGTATAATTTAAATTTATTAAACGCTTCAAGAAAGTGACAAAGAGTCTTGTCCTGTTTAATGATTAATCAGTACTTCCCCACTGTCAAGTACATCTCAGGCGCACTTCTAAGTTGTATTTACTATTAAAGCACCTGCCAAGGGGCTATTTGTGGCTCAGGTGTAAAGTTCCTCTAAGCGAAATTTATTCTTATTGTTATTGTTATTTTGGAAGGTCCGCTTTAGGAGAGATTTCCTTTAAGCTTTTACAGTTTCAAATAACTTATGATTACCAGAGTTTGACGATAACAATAAAGAGAATCAAATTTACGCGCAAACGTAAATTTGTACCACTTGACCAAGTTTTCCCCTTAATTGTCGTTTACTGTTTATTTCTTCTACTCAGAAATAAGTGCAGTTTCGCGCCAGTTTTATCCATGGATAGGAATTGTCCTGGACAGTTTTATCTGCTTATTTTCTATTCTGAGAAATCGTCAACTTGAACCTGACGTTTGGCGTTTGTCGTAGACGTGAATCTTAATATCTCTATTAACTCTAACTAATGCTTCACAATAGCACGCGCGGGGAAAAGGATTGCCTGTCCGAGCTGAGAGGACTATAAAACTGTTCTTCGCCCTCTCTCGTTTAGCGCGTGTTATCATCTCTCTTGCACGATTCTTCCGTCTCAAAAACGCCCGCCAATTTGTCTGGGATTTAGGTTGTCTTTCAGAGATTGTCTCTGATTCTACATTAAAGCTTTTAACAAACAGGCCGGAGAAAAACGCAAAAAAAAAATTATGCCGACATTTTGCATCAGGAATAGAAGGCAGTGTGTGTAATACACACTTCCCGTTTTACAGAAAGGAAGAAAGCAAACTCAGAGAAGTCAAGAACTGAAGTTGTCTTGAGTAGACTATTCCTATTTCGACATAGACATTTCTATTAGTATACGGTACCGAGTCTGTTTGTTATTTATACCGCTCTTCAGAGCCGAGTTTTGCTTTTCGCAAATGAGTTTGTTGGCTGTTAAGAAAATGAGAAGCAAACAACGAAATTGCAAGTCATGGTTATTACAAAATGAAAATCCTACCCTGTTCGGATATACATACAGATAACACCCGCTAATAATAAGAAACTACTTTTTTAAAGTCTGGCAAAATGGGTTCTCGTATTAATTTTGGGGTACTTAATGGCAATTTAGGCTAAGTAGGTTTTTAATTTTTATGAGGGAGATAATAGATTGTTGATTATATACCAGAAAAATAAATAAACTTTTTATTTCTTCAGAATTAACTGAACTAACACAACTGATTTCCGAATCCATGTACAGTTTAGTAGTCTTTTCCTGTTATTTAAATTTACAACTCAAAGTTACGCTCCCTTGTTGACTGAATTATTTATCATCATTTAACATCAACCAATATATAAGAACCTTCTTGATCTTGCTTGGCTAAACAGGTTCTTGTATTTTGGGGTATTAAAGTGGCAAATTTCTGCCAGGTGTTTCTTAATCCACCGGTTCTTATTAACGGGAGTTTACTCGTGAAAGGTCCGCTAACATCTTACGCTGTATGGTTATATGCACACCCCATGGCCAGATAGGTAGGGTAACAAGCGGCGGGTCACCCCACCTATCACTTATCATGTACGCCTTGAAGAACCAAATTTTAACATGAAAACTTATGGCCAGCGAGCGTTTTCCGTTACTGCCCCCCGCCTATGGAATAAGCTCCCCTTTGAAATTCGAGCTTGTTCTGATGTTAATCTTTTTAAATCTAAGTTGAAAACGTTTCTTTTTAAAAAGGTATATGACATTTAGTTTCATCATATTTGTTCTTGTTTTCTTTCCCAATATGTACAGTAGGGTTATATGTAAGCTTGTGATTAATGATATTCTTATGTCCTTTTTTACATTGTAAAGTGCTTAGAACAGCGATGTGTAAGCGTTATATAAATTCCATTATTATTATTATTATTATTATTATTATTATTATTATTATTATTATGTAAACGTGATCAAATTAAAATGAGAGATTAATGTGGACAGGTGGGTTACCCCACCGAAGCAGGTTACCTCACCTACCTGTGGTCCAAACCTCCGTGGAAACAGGCCCTTAATATTTAATTTGCACTTTATATCAATACAGAAATAATTCAAAACAAGACGCTTTGGGAGCGTATATTTGGGCGTCGTTTTACGACGTTTACAAGATGTCTTTTATGTGTAGAGTTGTACAGTCGAAGCTCTTCTTGCCACCACTCTCGTAAGCATCCAGCACTTGTTACGACCACATTTGTGAAACCCCGTTTGAACTGTGACTTAAACGTTTTAATGAAAAGCTATCGTAAGCGACCACGACCACTTTCAGGATTACCCAACGGGACTTTTTTTTGTTTTTAAGCTCTCGTAAGTGACCACTCAGCGACCACTCAGTCTTTCGCATATGAATCAACACTTTCATGAAACTGCACACTGAGGTAATGGTCTAAAAAATTTAGCTTTGTCTATATCAGGTGTAAAGACACTCAGACATTAAACATTCACTAATATGGAGAAAGGGGTATGAAGATGTTTGGAGGGGGGTGAAATTTTGGGTGTGCGGGTTCGGGGAGCTTTGAAAAATCGGTGAGGTCAAGGGAGAGGGCGTAAAATCTGGCTAAAAAACTAAAGTTTTGGTAAAACCGGCAACCTAAACGTGCAACTTGTTTTGCAACATTGCTGAAGAACAAGTTGAAAATCGATGTTACGCGTTTTTCTAGCCACGTTCAATCCTGTTAACAACCTGATTTGTTGCAAGACAGGTTTGATATGGGTGGTAAAACACGCAACATCGCTATTCAACTTGTTTTGCAGTGTTGTTGCATGACAAGTTGCGTGTTTTTTGTTGCCCGTTTTTCCGTACCTTAAGGGCCTGATTATCGAGGCACCTTAGTTATAAACGCAACAAAAACAGTCAACGTTGCGATTTCATGACAACCAAGCCTGCACAGTTAGTTCGAATCCCAGTTTTATGATGCCGAGTCCCGGACGAAAATTTTCTAAGTAATCACGCTTGCCGAGCAGCCCAATTTACATTCAGCGCAATGTAATTGCAACCTTCAGAAGCTCCATCTCTTGCGTCCATGTTCAAAAGAAGCTAGTACTTTGCTTGGTCAAACGTTGGAAAAACCGTGGAAGGGTTTATTCGAAACTGGCCTATTCTTAGTTTGCAATCACGTAACAGGGCTGTCATGTTGGTCGACAAAACAAAACAAAACAAAAATACTTTTGCTCCCGGCGGTAGAAAAACGCTCTCTTTCTTATCAACGAAAATGGTCCCGTGACTTCAACTAACGTATATAATATGCTCGCCCAAGTTTGACCAGACTCACAAATTTAAACTCTTTTAAACCAGAACTAACGTTAACCAACAGCTTATGGCTGGTTTCGCAAGCGGGGTAAGATTAATCGAATCCAGTGTTCTAGCTGCTGGCTATCCCCGGGTAAGAACGGTCGATATTAGCAGACCCTAAAAGTGTTTGGAAGGGGTGTCAGAAAACCATCATTTACTTTGAGCAAAGCGTAGTTTGGTACCCAACATTTCTGATAGCACTAACCATCATTTAACCCCTCAATCCCAGATAACAACGACATATCTGATTAATTTTAAATTGAACATGAAGGCTAAGCCCAACTGCATGGCAAAAAAAAGTGCGATATTTTCCTCAATGCTGTCTTTTTTCAGACCTTACAAAACGAACGCAATTTTTCTACTCTAACTTCGAGCGGTCTCATCGACCATTTTTAAATCCTTTATTACCAAATTCACCATCTATAGCCGCAATTTTTGCTAACTGAATTGGACATGAGTATGCGATAAAATACGACGTTTTAGAAATATCAAAAAAATGTTGTTTTAAAAATTACACTGACGGTAAAACGTTTTTGTTTTTACTTTGCCAAAACCATACGATGGTTGGAGAATCCGGGTATCGACCCCGGTACCTCCCGCATGCTAAGCGGGCGCTCTACCATTTGAGCTAATCCCCCTTCAGTCACACTGCGAAAATCATTTAATGTAGATTCTGCTAGCAGGGTGTAGCAATCGCCCATCGTTCTGCTGATATAATAAGAAACGTGCTTGTTGTTGTTGTTGTTGTTTTTTGTGTGTGTGTGTGTGCGCCTGATTTAAGGTGAGTGGCCGGCCCCCAGTGGGATAAGTGCAATGGCGCCAAACAAAACACTATAGCAAAAGCCACAAGACACATCACAAACAACGGACGGGTATGGAGGGGGAACCAGTCCACCCAACTCGCCAACGTGTCGAACCTCGCCCACCGGCAAACATTAAACAAAATACGAGGCAACAAAAACATTAACACAGCAGGAGGATGTCGAATACATCAACAACGGATCAATCGAGGAACGAAACAAATTACTGTCTGGGGAACTTAGCAGGCCGGCCAGAAGGCAGGGGGTCAGCAGCATTTTCAAAAATAGTAAACTCACACCGCATAAAAGATGCTTTCTTCCTCAGAACCTGACGACGAACATATTTCACGAAACGATCGTATACTCAAAGGAGATCGAATCCACTTCTTCAATGGAGCGGGAGAGAGAACCAAAGTCCCAGAAGACTTGAGAATCAGGACATTCGAATACAACATAACCAGAACCACAACGGCGGGAACCCCCCCGTGAGTTCGTAGACAGGCAGCCAGAAGACTTTGCAGTAACAGGAACGGGCGTTTTAGAAGCAGGAACAGACTTAAAGGAAGCAGGAAACAACGGCCTTTGTAACAGAAGACTTTGCAGCAGCAGGAACGGAGACCGCGAGGGAGAAGGAGAATCAGATTGACTATGCAGCTCATCAAGCTCGTTGTCCTGGAGATCGACGGGGGACTCAGCAGAACACTCGAGAGTCACACGAGAAGACGGAGGAGGTGAAGCCGAAGCAGCACGCCTCCTGGAACTGGAAACCAAGACAGAAGTGGGAACAAGACTGAGCACTCGTTGTCACCAGAACAGGAACCAGACTCATAGGCGGAAAGGTCAAAGAAATCTGGTTCTCTTCTTCATCGGCAGACATTGAAGGATCGGCACCGGAAACAGAATCAGTAGCATGAAGGAACAGGAGGAACGGAATCAGAGGCGGGAGCAGCAGCAGGCGGTTGAAGGGAGGCACGCTCGCGAGCCATATGCCAAGGCTGACGGCAACGACGTCAGACACCACTAAAAGGACGGTCTTAAACGCAATGACCAGGCGAGCAGCACACCGGGAAGACGTGAGGCTGGCCTTGATACCACAAACGAACATCATAACCGGCGATGCGGACTCTAGACGGTGTAGAAGGCCTAAATGTAATAAAGTCCTTTATCATATACATACTGACAAATACTCACCGAAAAGCTATGTCGTAAATTTTCGTACGCAAATTAGTTCTAGCCAATCAGAGGAGCGAACGATGGTTTTTCACACGTGAAAAAAATGATACGTCCAATCAGAATCGTGAACGATGTCTTTTCACGTGTAAAAAAAATGATACGTCCAATCAGAAGCCACAGAGGTGTGTGAGTTTCGCGCCAAAATTCCCGCTTTATATTGCAGCTTGCAGCGCCGCTTCGCACACATTCAACGAGAAAAGTTTTACTCAGAGAGTTTTTCTCGCTAAAAAAGTGAAAAACATTTCGGAAATGGAGTGAAATAGTTTCGTTTGTTTCACTGTCGATAAAGAAAACGATAGAGAGCCGGCGAAACAACAGAGGAAAGGGATAAACAGAACGAGACGTAAGCTTTTGTTGTGCTTTTTGTCGGAGCTACTTTGCCTTAAGCTTATATTAAACCGGCATTTTACCTAAATTCACTCATTTCAATTGTGCATTAAGAACAAACAGTTAAGATTACTTATAGTTCTTGGATTACCTCATATCCTCACCTTCATTTATGTTTTTAACAAACGTTTTTACTAAAAAGCTGATACTTCGTTTTCGTTGTCATTTTGCGGTAAGTGTGTAGCGGCAAATTTTAGCATTTTTGAAAGATTTAAAACAAAAAGGCGGCCAAAATGATGAATGTCTCAGTATGTATATAATAAACACAATACCACATGGAAAGTGCTTTGTACGGTATTTACGCACTCGTTGTTTTTGTATCAGAAATCTTACTCGTTCGCAGCGTTCACTCGTTCGATTTCTGATACGTCAACAACTCGTGCGTAAATACCGCACTCCAGCACTTTCCATGAAGTATTCTCTATAAATGTAATAACATTTTAAAGTCCTAAATGTAATAACAATTTGCCCTAAATGTAATAAACTCTTAAGCTGCCAATTACAGTAATTACATTTAGGACTTTATTACATTTAGGACCGTTTATTACATTTAGGCCTTATACAGACGGCAGGTCCTTGGCCACACGAGTACCGTTGAGAATATAGGAAATATAAGGGTAGGCCTGAGGAGTCAACGAATGGACGACGCTATAACCACAAAGGAAGACTTAGACTGTTTCATCTGGGACCTCGCACGGAAGATCACGCACGTAAACCAGTTGGGTACGGGCATCGGGAGCAAAGAGGAGATTGGCACCCCGGAAACTGATACCACGAGCAAGCGCAGCATCACACTGAGCTGATTCCCGGTACGTTATATGTTGTAATAAAGATATTTAGATGAAGTAAATTACTGTCACGCGGTCCTGCAGGTGAATTCCATTATGCTCTGAACTGGGAAACAACTTTTACCCCTGCAATCAGTTATTGGATAGCTAGTTTTGTTATCTTAGCAAGACGCCGGTGACCGAAAAAACTATTTTGTTTTAAAGTTGGTTGTCGAAGTGACGTTATATATTTCACTGTTTATTGAGTAGACAGTTGGTAGTTTTAATTTGTAAAATAATTAATGGCATTTAATCTGCCTTCTTTTCTTTAACCAACTACAGGCGTTCAAATACTGACAAGCGAACAGAATTGAATTGTTCGGATTATAATCCCAAGTAGACCACGAAAAGAAATTGAATTAATTTTATATTTTTTTCCTTTTTTTACTTAAGAATATATTCTTTGTTTTAGACATAATTTTACGTTGGATGGCAATTTATTTGTCGGGCGCAAAATACTCTTGAGGCTCTAGTCGCTCTTTTCCTTTCACGATAAGGGTGATGCGTTCACTTTAAAAACGCTTTTTTTTTTCAACACTATTAATAGGTTTAAGTATTGTGAACATAAGGGTACATAATTATAAATTTCAGATGTTTATACGACCGATGGAATTTTTTAATAAAGTGGTTGATTGAAACTATCGTAAACTTTTACTTTAATTATTTCCTTTTTGGAAAGTTTTTTCAATTTTTTATTCTTTTTGTTTGAGCAGTAAAATCATTCCTACTAGAAAAAGTGTTACCACTTAAGACAAAAGAGGCTCTGTACCGTTCCCTCATTTTGCCTACGTCTTCTTAACAAGATAGGCAGGACGAGCCTGAAAAGTAGAAGGGTAAAAGTCATTATCATCGCCTTTACATGAACAAGTGCCTTAGTAACTTGTTTTTCTTGCCGTGTTTTAATTTTAGGCAGTAATTCCGCTATTTCCTCTTCGCCAAACGTGTGAAATGCTTCCGCCACTTTTGTTTTCGACTGCCAAAACATTGCAACCTCGTCCCCAGGGCTTCTCGATTACTGTCCCTTTTTCTTCCGTCTTCCAAATTTGGTCGACGCTAGCGACGCTAGCTGGTTAATTATGAAGAATAAGCTGTGGGATTTGAACCAATCAGAAACAGTAAAATATTTTGAATGAATAATAATCGATCTTATTTCTTACTTTTATTTTTCTTCAGGAGTAATTGGGTCAAAACCAAAAGCTCTCGTGGAATCTTTTAAGTAGTGTCAATTCAAACAATTCAGCTTTCACCAAAAGCAAGAAGCAAATTAAATTCCTCCCAAAAGAATGGACATGAGCCAGAGGAAAACTTAAAAAGCACGTCACCTCAATGAATTAAGAACCTGAACCCCGATACAGTCGAGTGACACTGGTCAGGAGATGCGCTATTTTGAAGCTTTCAATTGACCATAGCATGGATGTCCAATATCAAGTTAAAAACAAATTGTATATGTCTTGGACTCCAAGCTAGTAAGTGTGACACTGTCTCACATCCGTTTTTTGTGAGACACTAGAAGAGGTGGCGGACGTACGGACAGATTTAGCCACATTTTACTACCCAGGAGGAGGAAGTGCTTCGCGCGCGAAAGAGTTCGCTAAAATTTGTTCTATGCCTGCTTCCAAGAAATACTTTTGTGATAATGACACCCTTACACTAACTATAAAGACTTCATTTGGCTAAAAATAGCTAATATCTTGGATTTTTTGGCAAAAAGACTGTGTTTCTAAATTTAAAATTTCTGCTATTTTTGGTCTTGGTGTCAACACAATTAACATTTCCGAATCATTTCTTGTACCCTTGTGACGAAAAACAAGCAGATCGAGGAAAATTCAGATTGTGACTCGAAGGCTTAACCCTTACGAAAAATCTCACATGTCAGCAACCACGCAAAATCGAAAATTTGATAAAAAAAAAATGGCAGGTTTAAGGAAAGAAAACAATTGAGGCTTCTTTTGCAGTGACTGAAGCACAGATTACGTAAATCATTACTCGCAAAATATCACAAACGTACAAAAGAACCAAACGATGAAACTCACAAGGACACTGTTTACCTACTTGCTTTGATCTGACGGAAACTGCATAAAGACCCGAAAATTAAGCGCAAGCTGACCCGTTATAAGCAAATTGGTTACTCTTGCAGTTTGCAGAAGAGATATGCAAAAACAGAAAAAAGGAGAAACAAGAATTATGGTTCGTGTAAGAATTGAACTCACAGCCTTTGCGTTATCAGACCACGCTCTGCCCGCTGAACTAACGGACCCGACAAGATAGTTAAAAGCGCTGAAGCATGGTATCATGCAGATGGAGGAGGGTATTTTCCGCCACAAAAAGCTGAGGAGGATAACACACTCCACTATCTGCATAATTCTACAAATATAGCCGATTTCAATATTGTTGCTATTATTCATTTAAAACATTTCCAAGCTCACACAGTTTTTACAAGAATTTCCGTCAACAAAAACATTTGTCTGTTCCTTGACTGTTGCAGAGCGGATGTTTTTTCGGCAAAACGGCTGATCCTGTCACTCTGCTATATCAACGTGGCGTCGGTCAATCCTGTTTTAATCTTCTGTTTTTACTATCGGCGTCGATCGTAAAATAATATAAAAATGATGATAAAAATATCATTATTAATAGTAATATCAAATATTTTCACACTGATATTCGATCTTGTCACATGTTAACGATCATAAAGCCGGTTTATGGACGTAATATGGCAACTTGAAAGTTGATGTGGACCTGCTACAGCAAAATACACATGGCCACAGAACTAAACATCGCATATCCAAAAAGACTAGAATGTCTAACCATATGAAGATTTTAAATAATAATAACAATTGTTTTACTAATAATAATCATCATGATCGTAATCATCATCATCATATTAATAATAATCATAATAATAATAATAA
>CALNXK010000044.1:472500-547500 GCA_942486035.1 Porites lobata
TATCCGTAAAGGATAGAATGTCCAACCAGTTGTAGATGTCAAAACCAGGCGGTAGAATCTCATCGTCAGTTGTTTTAATACCCTGGGTATTGACCTGAAAGTTCAATTCAACATAAGATTAAAGGCTCAGTGTCGTTTTCGCCAAGAAAAATTGCAACTGGTTTCTAGGAAGTCGTAACAGCTAAAGTACACCCTCAAATGCACCGTCAACAAGAAAATATATGATTATGTCATTATTTCATTGATCATAAAGCAGGTTATTTACGTATATGTCAACTTAAAAATTGATGTGGACCTGCTACAGCAATATACAGACGGCACATCGCATTTCTGTTTTTGCCTTAGGTTTTCATTCTTATCCGAAAAGAATAGAATGTCTAACCATTTGTAGTTGTCAAAACAAGGCAGTACAATCTCATCAGTTGTTTTATTACCCTGGGTATTGACCTGGCTAGTGCCAACCTTACGATAGGGCAGACCGGTGCTATATCTAATTAAGCCAACCGGACTGAGGCAGCTAATTAATTCAGTAGAAATATTGTTTGCTTGTTTTCCTCTCTCCTTCTTATTATAAAGGTTTCAATTAATGTATAACTGTCTTTCAATCGCTGGCAAACTTCTACATGTATTCTTGTTAACCTACATGTAACTTTATATCGACCTTCTATTTCTTTACATATTTTAAAACTGGCCTTTGAGTGATTTGTCATTCGTGGGCCGGAATAATTAATTGTAAGGAAGTACGGTACTGTTTCCAAAACTGGATATTGATGTTCAAGGTTCAAAGGAAACAAAATGAACGTTCAAGGTTCAAAATGAACCGATGATCAATTCAGCTCTCTTCTCTACCTTGACAACAAAATATTTGTAAGGTATAATATAAATAGCTTTGTTTGATTAAGAGTATATATTAAGCTGTGGTAATTACTATCCTCGAACAGTTAGTTATCATCACCTAACTAAGCAATAAGGCTCTCCACGCAGGAATTCAAGACAAAAACAGTACGTATACATTGAAGAATTTTGCAACCATCTTAAATAAGTGTGAGTATGTAATAGCTTTAACGTCTATTATGAGTCGGTTGACAAGTCCAATTTTTCATAGCTTTCCAATATTAGTGGGTTATACTCAAGCTAAGACTGTACGAATAATGGTCGAAGATCATTTATTCAGGGTCGTAACATGGTATATGGGCTCAGGGCTCAAAGCCCAAAATATGTCTGGGATCAGGGCTCAGAGGAAAGGGCTCAGGGCTCAGAAGAATGGGATCAGGGATCACAACGCTTTTGAGCCCGAATCAGGGATCAGATTTATTACACGGTCTAAAAATCTCTTAAAAATCTCCATAGAATTTCCTGGCAGAGGTACATTGCCTATTCTTGCTTCCGGCTGGCGGCAGTTCCTGTCATACGAAGTCCTGGTTGTTTAACGAAAACATGGTATCATATTCTTAATTTATTAATTGTTGAGGGCACCTTAATATGAATCTTAAGTCACTTTTCTCGCTTTGTCACGCAACGCCTCAACGCCCTGTCAACGTCAGAAGGTAGAGGAAGCGATTTATACATATCTTTTTCTGCGAGAAATGGGGAAGAAGAAAAAGGACAAAAAGAAATCCTGTGACAGAGCGGTGACAGTGAAAGGTACGTAAGTACTTCCTTGACTGATTTACTCCTGGCAAGGGTCCAAGCATAGAGTGGTTTTTGGGCCGATCAAACATAACAATACCGCCAGGACAATAGACAAACCGATTCATTGAAAGCAGAATTTACTGTATAGGTCCCGATTGTCTCATCGCCTCAAGGAAGTCACAAGGCGACTATAAATCGAGGTTCGTATTTTTTGACCAGTAACTTAACTCTTAAAAGTACTTAAATAATTAGAATCGGCGTCAAAAGTAGTAAACAAAAGTACAATGAATTCGCCCGCTTTGCTGCAAAATAAATGCTTTCTCGCAATTTAATAAATCTGATCTAATTGCATGGAGGTTTAGGGTTATCTCGAACTCTGATGAGAAACCGAAATCAGTTCACCTACCAGTACTAGTATTGGGCCGGGAAAGTAAAGGACACTTTCCATTACTGTATAACTGAAAAACGCTTGTATGATAAATAGTCTGAAATTACAGTGTAGAATTTGTGAAAATAAGTGGAACACCAAAGACTTATCGCGGTGAAATAAAAGTAACAAAACCTTTATAGTTTATTTTCTTTGTTTTTTTTTTTTATAAAATAAAGGGTTGAATTGGGGAAAGGAATGTTGCATACCAGGTCTGCAGGAATTTAATATATTATAGCACTCAGCATGAAGAGCCACCAGTAAGGGGCCCACTATTTGATTTTTGAGCCGGGGATGGGTTACTTTTTTTCCTGCAAGGTTTTTTCAGACCTCATTCGTGCAATGGCTATTTTTTGTTGCACAAAATTTACAGACTTTAAGTGACAATATGTTGGCCCCAAAAAGTATCACCACCTTAGATTTGGAGCCTGAATTTTTTATTGGAGTGAGAACACCCGCTCTGAACGACTACGCATCGCGGCGGCCCAGCTGCCTTTTAGAATCAATAGAGAGGCTCTACCAATCCTCGTTTATCAATTATACCCGTCCTCAAAGCCATTACACACAGAGAAAGCTGGGTCCAAAGGCAACAGTATGGCTTCGAACGTCGCACGGCAAGAGCAAACCTTAAGGAGCATATGGACGAGGAAACGAGCGCGGAGGGAAAGGAGCGACAAAGGAAGGCATTGCAGAGCTTTGCGAAGAATTCGGACGAGGTGTACGACAGCAACTAACGAGAGGGAAGACCAAAGAAAGAGCTGGTACACTTCAACTTACTCTGAGTATGTTCAGAAGGAATGCGTCGGCACATGGAGAAGTCGGCGATCTGCTGAAAGAGGTTCAAGGGAGTGAAAGACAAACTACAGTTCAAGACGCAGCCGAAGAATATGAGATTATCTATTCAAAACACGACGCAGTTGCTCTCAAGCACAATTAAAAGAGGTATATCATTCCTTTCTTCCTTGCAGCTCTTTTAAAAGATCTCCACCGTAACGCCGGGTGACGCATTCCTGGAAGATCACATGGGTTTGAGATGGCTGGAACAGTCAGGAGAAGATCCCCTTGTATACCAGACTGGGCACCGTGACGATAGAAATTCACCTGAGTGTATCATCGGGAATTAAAGTTCAAATAATAAAAGATGGAAACAACTTCTGTTTGAGCTGCCTTGAAGAACAACGCCTAGTTGCATTGCTTTAGGGGTCAGTTGAATCAGATGATTCACCCGCGTCAGGTGGTGACGAAGAGGAAGGGGAGCAAGCTCAAGCGGACAACTTTTCAGAGCCAATTAGATTTGAAGCTGGAAGGAGTAGGTCTGGAAGACCTACAATCAGAAATGTCCTCTAGCTTCCTCTCACAATGTACAATAGTTATTAAGGCAGGAAAAGCCATTAATGGGCTTGACACAGAAAAGCTGTTAAACTCTAGAACCTGTGGCTTGCATCATTTAATTTTTCTACTTCATTTAAAGCAGGTATTTTGCTATTGATCGTGATCCTCACTGTAACACACACAGAGTGAAAGAGGAAATTCACATAAGACTACAACATCAACAGGGATAGCAGAATAGAAAGCTCTGATAGAACCTACAACTTGCACTAAAAATTAAAGTTAATGTTTTTCTCATCAGCCCATTTGAGCATGTTCTATATTCTATATTTGGAGATAAAAAAAGTTGCCTGAGTTAAAATTTTGGGTAAAAACATGGAGGGGATCAATTCTCTTATCAGGGCTCAGGGATCAAACTTTGGGGGAAAATGGGGCTCAGGAATTAAATAACGGCAAGAAAATAGGGATCAATTGGTCCCGGATATACCATGTTACGACCTTGATTTATTAGTGCGTACATTGCCAAAGGAACACGATCGAACAGATTTTTTGGGCTCTGGGCATAGAACTAAGAATTATTCTCAGAAGCTGATGTATCATAGAATACGACAAAAGTTTATTCCCCATCGGCGATCGATGTTTCCTGGAATCTATGTTAAACTTTAGTTGGTAAAAGGGTAGGCTATATACGAACTTAACCTCAAATATTTTTTCATGACAAGTTGAGATCAACATGAAAAGATTTTTTACCATGCGTGGAATTTAGTAAAGTTCAAAAGAGAAAAATATAATAGAGGCTCCTTGGTTTATTTAATTTTTGTGTAGAAAAACGCCAACCCACGGAACAATTTTGCCCAGCATACCACTTGCTTTGAGGCAAGAGAAATAACTATATGATAGTGTGGAAAGGAGCGATGTAGCATGGCATGGTTCAAATAAACAGGAACAGACCAATTAGCATGTCCCTTGCATTTAGTTTAGATTCACTAAGGTTGGATTCGGCGTCTAACTGGCCATGGAAAGAGGGTTTTTAAAGATTCCATGCGCTTCTCAGAGAAATCTTTACCGAATCGAACTGTTGTACTGGTGACCTTTGATTATATTCATGTTTCTTATCTCTCCGTTAGATGGCCATTCGAGTACTGTTCTTGGCAGCTAACCTACCTGTTCTTTTGGGGGGGTTGCTTTGGAAGTGGGAAGTTCCACGCAATGGCGAAGAGTTAACAAAGGGCCTCAAACTTTTGGGATTGAAGCCAGGTCCACTGGGCTACTTCAATTCCTTCTACATGGCCTTTACCAAAGCAGAAGCGGACAGATTTCCCAACCTGGTGTCCTACCACTCGAAGAAGGATGTTGAGAAGGATGAAAATCTACAACATAACTCGGGAATCTCAAGTCCTTTTGCATTCAAACAGGAGCAGATTAAGGAGGGATGAGTCTAGCGACAGCGACTCGACGGACGGGTCGACGGGCCCCTCCTTCCCCGTTACTGAACCTAGAGGTCCTTGTGAGTCTAAAACAGAAGGGCTTTGTGACATTTGTCCAGCTACAACTAGACTTGGACCTGATAAGAGACCCGAGTTTATGAACGTGATGGTGTGTAGAGGACAGCAGTCCTGTGGACAAGGTTCCGTGAGAGGCGAGTGCATAAAAATTCTGCCGTGACTCAAACGTTCTTACAGAGAGTAGGTGTGGATGAATGGGAAACTTACTTACAGGAAATTACTTTGTGCTGCGAATGTGCACTGTTCCGCTAATATGACGTAATTGTAAAAGAAATTTCATGATTCCTCAGCCTGTAAGCAAGTAATCGTTGACGAATAAAATTCCCAACCAGCGATATCATGCAACATTCTATGCGTACCAAATTTTGACAGTTTAGTCACGGCTAACGGTTAACCCTATTCAGATTTGGGAGGGGTCTTTTGAGTCACTCCCCTGCCCTTCGCTAGAAAGTTGATGACTTCAGTACTGTTTAAGCTATGACCACCAAACTTGGCGACTTTTACTAAAGTTATATGCCATGGGAACATTTGAAAGTCGTCGTCATGTGTACGTGTAGGTCATTATTGACGTTACCATGGCATCCGAAAGTTTTGACAGCCATGCCTTTCACAATGTGCCTTTTTTTCCTACAAAAAGGCCTAATTTCATCGGCCTATGTCCGTGCTTCCCTTACTCTGCAAAGTTTTAGAGCGACAAGCGTTTAATGAATTATGTAATTATCTAACAGAGCATGATCTCGATACTGAGAACCAATCCAGATTTCCTAAATACCATTCCTGCCAGTCATTATTGATCAAGGTAACTGATTTTCTACTAGGCAGCATCGATAGTGGGAAGATCGCTGCATGGTTTGTCTATGATATTTCTAAGGAAAGCCTTTGATCTTGTTGATCACCAAATACTCCTAGAAAAGGTAGAGTTATACGACCTCGGTACGACAGTGGTAACCTGGTTTCAATCGAATCCTATCTCAGCGACAGATATTTTCAAGTCAAAATCGGTAAAGTTCTTTCCTCCAAAACGCCACTTCAATATGATCTAGAGTCCCCAGGGATCAGTACTACGCCCCCTTATATTTATAATTTATATGAAAGATCTCCCCGCTTCACCTGAATGAAACGCACATTGATTTTTTTGCTGACAATGCTACACAGTACTCTTCAGATATGACATTTCAAAACGTCGAAGAAAACCTAAACACTGACATTCAGCCTATAGTTCTTTGAAATGCTAAAAATAAAATGGTTCCAAAAAAAAAGAGGCCATGATTGTGCCGTAATCAAGTAAAATTTCAAAGCTTCCAGATCATCTCAGTATCACCATTAATGAATCACAAATTGAAACAGTACCATCAGAGAAATTATTGGGTGTTCATATTGACCCAACGCCGAGCTGATCCACGCATATTAATTACATATGCAAAACGTTTTTCCAACGGCTGGGTATACTTCGACGCATTCGACACAACCTGACATATAATGCCCGCTTAGCCTTCTACAATTGCCTTCTACTGTCAGTAATGGATTATTGCTATGTAGTATGGGCCAATACATCAAAAGGAAATCCTGATAGGATTTCTCGCTGAGAAAAAAGCTGCCAGACTGATGTTAGATCGGGAATCCAAAGCTCCCTCGCTACCTTTGATTTCTGTAACTTGGATGGTTCCCAGTTCATGACAGAATTAAACTTATGCATGCTCCTATTGTCTTTAAAGAGCTTTAGATGGTCTATCGCCAAGTTATATATTAACTGACTTGACATTACCTCTCACTAAAAGTACATAACATCGATACGCATGGAGCCAGGGGAAACTTGAAACTCCCGAAAGCCAACGCTAACTCCGACAAACGTACCTTTGCTTTCCTCGCTTCTAGTTAATGGAACTTGCTACCGGATAGTGTTAAAACCTCAACATCGCTTTCCTCGTTTAAAACAAACTTTTCGAGGATGGCCTTCTCCAATCTCAAAGAAGTCTGACTCTTTTCTGTACAGACTCGTACATGATGTCCATAACTAGGGAATGTCATGTAGAGGCACCTCTTTTGTATTCTGGTGAATAGTCTTGTTGTTGTTGTTGTTGATTTCTAGTTTTGCTTATTCATTTATAGCATTACACTTTATTTTGTAATATTTTATCAAATTCATTATGCAGGCTTGTTAGTGGGTCGACTGATTTAAGAAAAAAAAACATTTATTTAAAATGACCAAATGTCAGACGCTGGCTTCAGTTTGTCCGAATTTCACAACTTGCACAGTTTTTGCTTCATACGCATTCTTTTGAACAAGGACCAATTTTTCTATCACGATCACCTCCATTTCCTAGGGTTTTAATCAAAATTGAATAGAATTACATTTATACATAAAATGGCGGATCCCAGATGGTGGACGGTTCCAGATCCTTCTTTAGTAATAAATGACGTCATTATAACATCATTGCTCTTGCTAAAAGTCATCAATGTGTTAGCCAACTTCTGCATTCCAATTTCCTCATGTTGTTCATTCTGTTTAACACCTTACTATTTAAGTATTTATTACTATTCAACATCGATGGAATTTGGGTTCTTCAAATAAAATTAACATTATGACGTCAAAATGACCTGAAATTACATCACCGTGTCAATCAAGTTATGCTTAGAAGTTGGAAATGGAGGGTAATAAATATTCTGTGTAATTTTAGTGGCAGTATCACAAGCGGTTTTGAAGTTATAGAGGAAGACAAAAGACTTTTGAATCGTCTTTCCACGGACAGTTAGTTGCCGAATCCATACCCGTGGCGTTGAAAATAATTCTGTTTAAGTTTGATGTTGAACCTCAAAACTGCCTACTTGCAGATTGACTGGACTAAATTGCTATGACGCCTGTCAAACTTCAAATGTCTGGCGGCGTAACATGTCACGTTCACGTGAAAGTAGACCATTCGGGTCACGAAAACAGCAGACAAAAATAACCATCGCAGCACGCGCGCAAACTCGAAATAGATTCAAATAATTATCATAGGGGCTAGCGATTCGCTCTCTTAGCTCGTTCTTTCTTGAAATTTGTAATTAACTCGAAGTCATTTTCATCAACTGTTATTGAACTCATCACTGACTTTGCCTACTTCTTCTTCTTTGCCTCGTACATTTTTTTAATGCAATCTAGTATTTTCAGAAGATGGCAAAGTTGTTATTAGTCTCAGTCATTTATTTAAAAATATTAGGCGGATTAACTTCCGATTTATCCTGGTTTTATATTATTTCTATTCTTATTCGCGATTTAATTTCAAAGAAATCATGATGGCTAGCTTCTGCTTTAGATGGTCAACCAAGGTAAGGTAACATTCTTTTTTTTTTTTTTTTTGCTGTTGAATCATGAGATTTGCACACAAACACGAACTGGTCCAAGGACAAAAACCAAATTAACTGAACCTACATCAAACCTTGAGACGATTATCAAACACCTTGGTTACGCATGGTGCTCTACGCGCTTAACTCATCCGTAAATGTTAATGTACGCCACCTTTATGCCCGCAAACGGTTTGCTCCTTCTGGCCCGAGCATCCCATGACGAGAAAATAAAGACCTCAGCAGCTCTTCATTTGCTTTACCACAGGTTATTTTGCATTTATCAATTTATTATAACAACCTGTCGATCCACACAAAGAAAGGGGCAGCCATTATTCCATTTATGTTCTTGTCGGGGCCTGTTGGTCTAGTGGTATGATTCTCGCTTCGGGTGCGAGAGGTCCCGGGTTCGACTCCCGGACAAGCCCTTTTTGACAAACATGTGAAGTAAAAGACAAAACTTATCTCTTATTTTAACAGACCTTAAAGAAGAAGATTTGGCGGAGAACTCTCTGACGGTAGTTTGTTTTCATTTTTTAGTTTTGTCTTATTTATTTGTTTGTTGTTGTTTGTTTGTTTTTTTTTTTGTTTTCAATCTCTCAGTGACCATAGTGAGACTTCGCATTAACAGCATAAATTTAAAGTGATTCAATAATTTCGTGTTGCTTAACTGATGCAGTAAACTGATTACTGAACCTCAGTAGCACCGATCCGTGATACACAAAAAAATACAGTTATAACGCCCATGACTTATTATGTTATATTATATTATATATAATTTTAAAAGAGTAAAAAAGAAAAAGAAATGTCAATAATTTTATGGGGTATCTCGATATCGGTCTTAGTACCCACACACAAGCTAAACGGGCGCACTATGAGATAAATCCCCAGCACATATTATCAGCATATCAATATCAGCATCTGCCGAAACCCGCTGAGTGGCATTTTTGCCATTATCTAGTTGACGATGCTCAACTATTTCTTCTTTACACAACGTACGAAATCTTCTACCATTTTATCCAGCTAATAAGCTGCAACGCCCATTGATGTCCCTTTTACTGTCGATTTCAGTACAGCTGAGGTCATCAGAATTGATATCCCGCAAGCATCTTCCAAGTTCGGTCAAAAAATCATAGCTGCTTATGAATATTAGCCGCGGAAGATTTTAGCCAATAAGAGACGGAAAAACAATTTGAATGGACAATAGCAAGAGAGGATAGAATAGTTAACAATTATTGGACGAGGTTGAGCAAGATATCTTGATTTCTCATGGGCGAGCAAATAATTTTTTTGATGCAGAATTCTAGAACCCTGTTAATTTGACTACAACAAAAACTCAAAAATTCAGATGACTTCATTACGTATACGTTGTTACTCAGTAATAGAATGATACTAACAATCTCGGCCGTACGTAGCGTATCGTAATATAAATCTTAAAAATTTACGCCATGATTATCATGGCCTAATATCACGATCAGTGTGTCTCAGTATTTTAGTGTTTGTTACTGATTAAAATTACCTTGGAGTTTTACAAGCAGGGGGATTAGCTCAAATGGTAGAGCGCCCGCTTAGCATGCGGGAGGTACCAGGATCGATACCCGGATTCTCCAACCATCGTATATTTTTAGCTAAGTAACAACAAAAACGTTTTTCTGTCAGTGTAATTTTAAAACAACATTTTTTTGACAGCTCTAAAACGTCGTATTTTATCGCATACCCTGGTCCAATTCAATTAACAAAAAGTTCGGCTCTTAATGGTGAATTTGTTAAATAAAGGATTTAAAAATGGTCACTAATGAGAGTACCGAAAAGCGAAAGTTTAAAGGAGTTTATTAGAAAGATTCAAGATTTAAATACAACTTAATACTCTGTCGATTTTAGTAACCTATACTAGCCGTGAGAAATTTTAGCTGTCTGATCTAATATTTGTCTAATAAATGTTTGCAAATTGTTTAAAAGGCTTTTTTTCCACCGTCCAGAGATAAATGTTTTTTTTTAACTTTATCGCCGAAATATTTGACGTGTAATTTTAAACGAATAGCCTTACGCCATACTATTCTATTAATTTTTTCAGCTGTAACCCTGGTCAAAACTCTGGGAAAATCAAAGCAATAGCTTGTCAAACTGATGCATAAAAAGGTGTTGCCGGGGTTCGGAAAAGGTATACAGTCATAAAGGTAGAGACAATAAGTACTCAACTGAGTAACATGATTGCCGGCTGGACAAGTGCTACGAGGCGCTAAACTTGACGAGCGAATTTACTTTGCAATATTATGGTAGTCGCGACAGACGTAACGAGTAGTATTTCTTTGCTCCTCTCAGTATGACCTGTATAAGGGTTTCATGCTTCTGTCTAAATTTGAGCTTAAACCCGATTATGATAATCAAACCTTCGCGCCCGCTACTACCCTATACGTTCATGCACGCTTCGGTTCATGAAACGACTCACATCTATATGCCTAAGATCTTTCTACGTCGTAGTATCCCTTATATCATAATGCAAATTCCGACGACGAAGTTGTCGATGAGTCACAATCATCATCATTTTCATCATCATCATCATCATTACTAATCTGAGCCATCATTATTACCATGCATACTCCTTCCAATATTCTGTTAATTATTAGCTTTTGTTACTTAACGTCGCATGATGTTTCAACAAGACCTCCCTAGAAAACGCATGAGATTGATTTAAGCAATAGACAACGTTTTCCGTATTTTCATAGCCTGACTAAAACACGAGAGGGGTTGGAAGAATTCGAGACAGTTATGCAAACACGAGACTAAGTCTAGGGTTTGCATAACCGTCTCGAATTCTCCCAACACCTCGAGTGTTTATATCAGGCTATGCAAACACAGGAAAAAAGTTTTCTATTGCTTTTATAAAATAACTTTCCCGAGAAAAAAACGCAAAACTCTTTGTATGGCACTGATTAAGGTAATTCCCTTGAAATTGTAGATAGATAGATAGAGATATCTATCTATCTATCTATCTATCTATCTATCTATCTATCTATCTATCTGTATGGCACTGATTAAGGTAATTCCCTTGAAATTGTTCTAGTATCAAACTTTTTTTGAAACTTGACATAATCAACATTCATGATATGAACATTGGAAAAATACAATAAAAAGATGGGGTCACCGTGCTTGTTTACGCGTCAGCAGTCTCTTAAACTGGGGTATTTTTACTGGTTGCGCGTTAAACATGCGAATCCCCTTCTTACAGACTTATTTGTTTTAGAAATATTGGTCTCTCCAGTCTCGGAGTTTGAACAACATATGTACAGTAGCGATCCCAGGCCAGATACTGGCTCGTTAAACCACTGCAGAGTTCGGGATCACGCACATTTCTTTCATTTTCTTGGTTTTCGATAGCAAACCAGGAAGCTGTCAGCCGATCTGCGGAATTATTATTTTGAATAAAAGCTTTAGCTCTGCAAAAGCGGCCCATGTTTGTTCTTTTCGCGCTAGTGGGAAGAACCGCCGCTATCTTGGATGTCGCAAGGTTATGCGCAGTAAAGGGTGCGCAGTGCAAAACAAGGGAATTACCTTAAAAGAGAAATTCTTCCCAGTCGCAAAATCTTGTCCACGAAGTCTTGCACGGGTAATCAGTTCTTGTTTTGCAAAAAGATGCTTTGTAAAATACCGATTTTTCTCGCTTAAAATGGCAGCTTAAGCGAAGAAAAATTGACTCACCTTCTTTGTAACGATTTCCCATGTTTCAGCCGACGAAGGAATGGGTAAATAAAGTAAACTTTTTGAGTTTTGAACTCGCAAACTTTTTCAATTTCGTGCTTGCGTGATTAGCGCTCGAAAAACCAAACAACTTGACGCCACAACCATGTTTACATACTCTCATGCAAACCCTCCTCTCGGCCAATCAGAGCGCGCTTACTATCTTAGTTATTTTATAAAACGATTTAATAAACAGTTATAAAGAAACACGCTACGTGTGAAAAGATGGACGCCATGATAATGACAAGGAAATACACCCCACAGTAGTTCCTAGCGTTCTATATACAAACTCAGAACATCCTGTATTAAGAACTTCCGGTATAGAATATCTTCATTAATAGCAAACGTCAGTAGCTGCATCTCAAGCGTCAATATTCGGGTTATACGCGGTGTAATATAATTAATTTTATTCGTTTCCTTTGTTTTATGGACTATTATTAGAGTTAGGTTCATTACTAAAGATGTTTTGTTTCCTTTATTCTACATCAGCTGTGAGTAATAAATTATATTACACCGGAGATGAGCCCAAAGTTTAAGAGAAACATCCTATGCCTGAGTTGCAAGAAAAAAAAAGATTTCTTTTACAGCGGGAAAAAGAATGGAGAATCTGCATGTTAAGCGGGCGCTCTACCATTTAAGCTAATCGCCCCGCGCTATGAAATCTGAAAAAAAAAATAGCTAAACAATAGTGTCTCTTGGAAAACTAGGATAAATCTTACGCTTATCGGTTTTAAAAAGGATGGCTTAAACTAATAAAAAAAGAAGAGAACGTCAACTGCGATCCCACTCAACTAACGTAACTCAATTTCATTGCAGTTATTCTTTACGATAAAATTCCAAAAACATGAATAATTTAACCATATTATACTTTTCTCAGGACATAGAGCTACATAGAGCGAGATGATAAAGTAACTGATCGTAAATTCTAGTCCATAAGTTAAGTCCTAAAACCAAAAATCAAAGCTAAACCCTGAGATAGTTTGAGCCACAAGGAAACAGGTACTTTTTAAGGAGCAGGTGGAAATACAATGTTAACATTGGTAGTGATGATTAGCTACAAAGTCGACATTAGATCAAGAATGGCCTGTTGGTCTAGTGGCATGATTCTCGCTTTGGGTGCGAGAGGTCCCGGGTTCGACTCCCGGACAGGCCCAAACCAAACAAGCAAGCTTTCAATCAGACAAGCAAATAATAATTTTCCCGTTAATTTATACTGGTCTTTGGATTTTATAAGGTAAGAGATGCCTCTCTGACTACCCAAACCGACATGAGGGTAAAGTAAAACCATTCCGCTGTTTGTACACCTAAAGTCAGTCGACTCCCAATTCAGAACTGTTCCCAGTAAAAGGTTTCGAAAGTCATGGCTCTGTGACTTTATATTGTACCTATAAATGAAGCAATTCCGCCAAAGGCCGATATTTGTTCAGCCATCGAATTTCACATGACGAGCACGAATCCGACACTAACTACGCGGGTTACCCCACCTTGAGACGTTTACATGGCAAAATTTGAATTGCGGGAAGTTAAATAGATTTCTTTCAGTTTTACAGCTCAGCTTCTAGGCTTAGCTTCAGTGGAAGTTACAAATTATTAATTTTTTGATAAAATATTTTATTCGTGAATTTGACTGAATTGTATTGCTAATTTTATCTTTCATATAGCTCGGTCAAACAAGAATTAGCAAATACCACTCGTTAAATTTAGTTGTGGTAGTAAAATTAACACATGTTTGTCCAGTTAAATCAAGACACCTTACGCAAAGCAGGGTGATTAGCTCAAATGGTAGAGCGCCCGCTTAGCATGCGGGAGGTACCGGGATCGATACCCGGATTCTCCAAATATCCTCTTTTTTGTACGCCAAAATCCAACTTCTCTTCACACCCTAATGTTTTTGGGCATTATTTTAACCGTCCCGTGTTAAAGTCGTATTTTACAAGTTTTCCTGACTTAAGGTGGCTTCCTAGAGAATAGTGATCGTACCAAACGTCCTTGAAAAAACGAAACAAAGCATGGCTTCTCGTTTCCAAATGTTGCTCGAAGAAACTTGCTAGAAGCCTAATTCAAGAAGTATAGTCAGTGTAGGTAAAACATTTATGAGAGGCTGAGACGATGTTATACGAGTTACGAGTCAGTCATTTATCTTGAACTATCGATCCCCATAAGCGTAAATGGTGTAGTGTCTCACGGTCAGTGAAACATCCGGATTTAATCAAAATAAATGCACCCAACAACAGATTCAACTCGACACTTGACCATGTGCTTTTTAATTACCCATAACTCATTTCGACCGTACACAATTACATCATCGATACTACAATCTCTCCCTTTTTCGAATAAATTGTCCAGTCCGGTTTCTTAAACAAAATAACAATACAAACTATAACAGTCTCTCAATGGCTACTAACTCAAGGAAAAATGATCCAATGTCCAAGACTTAAATCAATACGAAATGACATTTTCATAAAGGTTAAATGTCCTTCGCAAGAACTGTCCATTGTGTAAACAAAGTCTTAACCAAGTTCATAATCCTTTAGTCTCTCAGGTTGACGATTGTGCCTAGGCAGCAACGCATAATGCTGAGTTGAAACTCTTGGTTCCTCTTCCTGATTACTTTCTGGGTCTTTTGACAAAGTCCCTTCAGGATTGCTAGTTTCTGTTTCCTGTGATTTGTCCTCCACATACGTCTGTAGATGGGTAACATTTCTTTTGTAGTGAATGCCAGCAGGAGACTTAATTTCCACATGACCTCCATGTTTGTTGACCACTTCATAGGGTGTGGCTTCAAATGATGGTGACAGCTTGTCTGACTTCGGTTTCTGAAGAAGAACTTTGTCTCCCTCTCTCAGGTTAGACTCACAAGCACCTCTCAGATTATCAGCATAGTCTTTGCGTTTTTGCTTTCTTTCACGATCTCTGTCCAAGACTTCACTGTCATTACTAGCTGAGCGCAACTCTTCCACACCTGGGAGCTTTGAACGAATCTCTCTTCCAAATAACAGTTTAGCAGGACTCTCTCCAGTAATTGTGTGTGGCGTGCTTCTGTAACCGAGCAAGAATTTCTGCAATTCCTTTCGCCAGTCACGTCCTTCGCTGTGCGCAACCCGCATCGCTTTCAGCAGACTTCTATTTTGTCTCTCCACCTCGCCGTTGGCTTGTGGCCACATTGGAGTTGACGTTCTGTGTTCAATGTTGTTGTCTTTGAGGTAGACTTCAAACTCTTGTGACACAAACTGTGGACCATTGTCTGTTTTTATTGACAGCGGTAGTCCATGAGTAGCAAACATTGCTTCCAGACAGCTAATCATTTTGCCAGATGTCACTGATTTGGTTGCAGCTACTTCAAAGAATCGACTAAAATAATCAACAACCACGAGTAGGTATTCGCCCGTCGAAAGGGGTCCTAGCAGATCTACCGCAAGGTCTTGCCATGGCTGTGTAGGCAACTCTGTTCTCTTCATTGGTTCTGGGGGCAAAGGTTTCCCGACAAGCTAGCAACCATGACATGTTCTGCACCTTTGTTATGCTTGACGGTCTATACCGGGCCACCATACTTTGGTACGGAGTCTTTGCTTGGTATTAACGATCCCTTGATGGCCCTCGTGTGCCAGATCCAGTACTTGCTTGCGAAGTTTCATCGGAATGACTAATCTAGTTCCTCTCAACACTAACTTTCCTAGCACAGTTAACTCGTTTCTCACAGCTTTAAAAGCTGGCTCGCCGACAGCCCAATCATTGGTCTGAACACACTTCCTTAACATTGCAATTTCTTCATCTTCAGCAGATGCTTCTTCAATTTCCTGGATAGGTATGGCTCTGGGGGCTGCATTCTCTGCAACGTACCGAATGTATACTTCCGCCACATTTTTGCTTTCGTTTGAAATTTCTTGGGTTAGGCGAGATAAAGCATCAGCTATGTTCTGTGGGCCTGGACGATACATCACTGTAAACTCATATGGCTGAAGTCGTAAGACCCATCTTTGGATTCTCGGAGAGGGCTGAGATTTACTTGAATAGATCACTTCAAGTGGTTTGTGATCAGTTTCCAATTCGAAATGTTTTCCATATAGATAAACATGGAACCTTTCGCAAGCCCAGACTAGAGCCAGAGCTTCTCTTTCTGTTTGAGAATATCTTCTTTCAACTGCTGTTAGACTTCGGCTTGCGTAGTAGACTGGTCTCCAATTGCCATTTTGTTCTTGAGCAAGAACAGCACCCAGTCCAACTGGACTTGCGTCAGCAATGACTCTTGTTTTGGCATCTTTGTCATAGTAAGCTAATGTTTCTGCACTTGCTAGTGTTTCCTTCAGAGCTTTGAACGCTTCTTGTTGCTTCTCACCCCATTTGAAGGTCACACCTTTTCGTGTCAGCTGTCGAAGTGGTTCTGAAACTGTGGCCAGATTTGGAATGAATTTTGCACTGAAATTCACAAGTCCCATAAAACTTCTCACTTCGGCTACAGACTCAGGCTCTCTGGCGTTGACTACTGCTTCAACTTTGGATTCTGTTGGTCCAATACCACGTGTAGACAATAGGTATCCCATAAATTCTAACTGGGGCATCTTGAATTTGCACTTCGCACTATTCAAGGTCAAACCTCTTTGTTGCAATCTTTCTAGCAGCTTCTCGAGCCTCTCATCATGTTGCTGGTCATCTTTACCATGAAGAATGATATCATCAGATATATTACGCACTCCTTCACATCCATGCAGAGCTTGCTGGATAGCATGCTGATAGATATCAGGAGCTGAGGTTACACCAAACATTAATCTCTTGTAACGATAAAGTCCAGCGTGTGTTGTGAATGTTGTGATGTCACGTGATTCTTCACTCAGTTCCAGTTGATGATAGCCCCATTTAAGGTCTAACTTAGAGAACACACTGCTTTGGGTCATGTCCTGGAGGACCTCATCAACAGTGGGAATTGGGTGTCTTTCTCTCACAATAGCTTCATTCGCTCTGCGCATATCAACGCACAATCGAATCTCACCAGAAGGTTTGGGAACTACTACTATTAGGCTGACCCACGGTGTTGGTCCTTTCACTTTCTCAATAATGTCCAGCTGCTCTAACTCATGCAACTTGCTCTCTACTTTCTCTCTCAGACTGAATGGCACTCGCCTGGGATGCTTAACAACTGGATTGACTTCTGTATTCACATGGATCTAAACTTGATAATCAGTTAACTTGCCCACTCCTTCAAAACATGCTTTGTATTTATCAACAAGGTCTGGTGTACTTTCAACATTAACTTGTGGTCCCAGTCTTAGTGCATCTAATTCCATGGCTGTCTTCCTGCCCATTATTGGCCTGCCTTCATTGCAGATGACAATAAATTCAGCTGTGACATCTTTTCCAGCTAGGTTTACTGATGCTTCGAACTTTCCCAGTGTGTCCAGTGGTTCTGAAGTTCCATAAGGATACAATTTCTGATTTGTCTTTTCTGACTTGCACTTTACTCCTTTTTGCTTCAATTCTTCCCACGTCTTCTGATCAATGATATTACATGATGATCCTGAGTCGATGACTTGTAAACTTGTAAATCTTGTAAATCGACTATCTCTGATCCACTCCTGTCCCATGTTTTACCGAGTCCCACAGTAAAAGCATATTCATCGTCTTCACCATCCTCCACGCAGTTGACTTTTCCTCGTCCACCTTAATTCCGTGTGTCCTTTTTCTTCTTCTCTTGTTTACTCTTTGTCCTGCAGACTGAAGCAAAATGGCCTGCCATGTGACACTTTGTACAGGTTTTAGATCTTGCCGGACAATACTTGTCACTTGCGAAATGTCCACTTTGTCCACATCGGTAACATTTCAGACTTTTCTGATCACTTTTCCCATTTCCTCCAGGTTTGTTGTCTTCCTTGATGGCATTAACAGACGCTCCCACATCACCTTCGATCTGTTTGGCTTGGGTTTGAGATAACTCCAACGATCGAGCAATCTTCTGCGTGTCTGCCAATGTTAGCTCTTGTCCCTTTCCCAGAAGTTTTCGCCGAGGCTCTGTGGACTTGCATTTATCAATGATTTGTTCACGTATTTGCTCATTCTTCTTAGCACCAAATTCACAATTCGCAGCTTGATTACTGAGCCTTAAAACAAATTGATCGACTGTTTCATGCTCTTCTTGCTTCATTTGGCGAAAAATTAAATGTGTCTCTCGTATGGTACATTCACTTGTGGTGTAAAGTATGCATCGAGTGTTCGAAGTGCAGCCTTGTATGCATCGTCGTCTTCCCCTGCAGGAGCACCCGGATCCGTTAGGGTTTCAAAGATTTCTTGGACTTCCATCCCTGCGCAATGTAGAAGCAACGCCTTTTTTCGAGCGGCTGCTGTGATTCCACGACCATCGACGTAAAATTGAAATGACTTTCGCCATCGCCGCCATCTTGGCCCCACACTCGTGCTATCTCCTCGACAATCAAATGGCTTAATTCCGCGAAGTTCGTCATTTGTCGCCATAACTTTCCTTCAAACAGACGTATCTTCGTATCACTTTATCCTCGTCGCCAATTGTAGTGTTTCACGGTCAGTGAAACATCCGGATTTAACCAAAATAAATGCACACAACAACAGATTCAACTCGACACTTGACCATGTGCTTTTTAATTACCCATAACTCATTTCGACAGTACACAATTACATCATCGATACTACAAATGGTATCATAAACAAAGCAGAAACGCGATTATTTGCATCAAAAGTAAGCAGTCTTAAAATAATCCTAGTAAATGGTGAAGGGAAACTTTACAAAGAAAACGAAAAAGTAAGTACACTTCCCTTGAAGAAAGCAATGTCGCCGTTGGCAAAACCGTCTTAAAAGATTGAATCATTTCACAGAGGAAAATTGGGAATGACCAAATATGATAAAATTACAACCTTTTTCATGACTGCATGAACAGGGGACTATCCAGAAAATGAAACTTGATACATGAGCCTTCTTATATGGGTACCCATAGTGGTGAATCTCTTGAACAAATGCAAATTTAAAAGACAAAGTAACCGGTACAGTCTCAATCGAAATTTTTGGGACAATTTGCTATTTTCTTGCCCTCCCAATGTTGGTGTGCAAGATTTGGTGAGCTAAATGCGATAACCAACATTGGGAGGACCAGGAGAGGGGCCAGAAGTGACAGAACAGCGTTGGGTGGAAGTGTCCCAACAATTTTTGTCTGAGACTGTAGGTATTCTTCTGTAACTTAAGCTATTTAGCGATATTTATTAAGAAATACTCTAAAGCGCCATCTTAAAAGAATAATTAAGAAATCACGATTGCATGTAAATATTTTGTTCATGGTAAAAGGCATACATTTCGATGCGGCGTTTAGGCCTTTCGTCGACACAAGAGAGAATAATAGATCATTCTCTCTTGGTCCACACTAATACGCTGAGAGTTTTCATCACTACTCGTCGATTTGAAAACGTTCTTAAAGGTTCATCAGAATGAAACGCATACATCGGATAACCTATAAGTGTGGACAGTCGAAAACGTTCGAAAACGATGACCGAAAATATCATAGGCGCGTGTGTTTGCAACGTGCGCATAGAGTTCAACATACGTCACAACGTGCTATTTGAAAACGTACCAAAACGGTAGAGTGGAGGCGAATCGATCGATGCATTTTGGATGAAAACGAAAACGCATACTTTTGAAATCGAATTAGTGTGGACAAAAGAGAATAATCTCTCTTGGTGTGGACGATGCCCCTATTAGGGACTAGAGCACAAGACTTGTTTTAACAGCGGTCAATTGACCACGACATGGATGTGCAATATCAGGTTTCAGGCTCCCACACTGGCTAGACTGTGAAATTTCACTTTGGTTGCCCTGTGATGCAGACGGACTGACGGTCACGTGACTATCAAAATTTCATTGACGGATACATATTCATATTCTCTTAGCTGTGGGGCCCCGCTCACGCGCGTGGAGCTCCGTTATAATTTGGCTGTTATATCAGGTGGCTTAGAAATCATAGCTTAACCCTGGGATATACTTTTAGCCACACCTTGCAAACAGCAACATGAAGGAACAGGTGGACTAAGTTGTGTTGAACTTAGTTCTAGTGGCATGATTCTCGCTTTGGGTGCGAGAGGCCCCGGGTTTGACTCCCGGACAGGCCCATGTTTTTTTTGTTTCTCCTTTTCATATTCTTGCTATTAGAGTTTGAGGATTTATTTCTTTAAGAATCTAAGAGGGGGTTTTGTACCTAGTTTCAAACTAGCTACTTAATTTGGGTAGGTTGTATAACATATAATCCTAAAAAACGCCATCGAAGTAACTCCGCAATATAATACTCGCGACAAAAGAGAGCAGCATTTCTGATTTCTTTGGGTGCGAGAGGCCCCGGGTTCGAGTCCCGGACAGGCCCCTTTTTATCCTTTTATGGCTATTATAAGTCACAAAAAGATAGTAAATCGGCCATTTGCATTGCTTTTCTCGTTCTGGTGGCGGTGACCGATTTCTAACTTAAGCTCAAAGCAGTTCGCTGTCGTCTCTTTAGAGACACAATGTAATTGCTAAGTCTGTGTATTTTCCTTGTTTGTTTTTGTAGCTGTTTCAACACACTCCATAAAAATTTCAATTCTAACACAAGGCAGTTTTTAACTTAAAGCAAGAGAGGATATCCTCTCTTGCTTAAAGTTGGTTCGCTCTGGTGGTTTATAGCATTATATAACTTATCTTTTATCATGTAAATCATCTGAGCTTTTGCGAAAAACATATTTTTGTTCCTGTGATCAAAATCAATAGGTAAGATCAATTTACAGTTACTCGCTATGAAACTTGATTACTTGACTACTACTTCTTCTAGATGCGAAACTCACAGCTTTGCGCCAAACAAATGTCTCGTAAGTATAATATCAAACGTGATGAACAACAACATACAAAGAACTTTGACAAACCGTTAGGCTAACAAGTTGAGAAAAACCACCACTGCAATCAGTTTCAGTCTTCTTCACGTTTGTCCTATGGTATTTAATGTGACATTTATACCCCCTTTTAATAGATGTTTTAACGTTTTAAGCTGTTATTTTTATATTTCACTTAATTTGTCCCCCCAAAAATTTGGTGGAGGTTCCCGAAATTATGATAAATTTCGTGAAACAGCTCCTTTAACATAACTTTAATTCTTATGTGCTTATAGCATTAGGCTTAGAAAAACTTAAACATTTTAATTGTTCATTTTATTTGATAAACCATTTCATCCATGAATTTATTTTCTTGTGTGTAACTTGTATCCTTTATATAGCAATTGAAATGCTTTATTTTATTTTATCGCATGAATAAACATTATTCATTACTGCTTTGTGGCTGTCGTGGTGTTAAGTCTTGCCCAACAGCTTGTACTCTGAGCGTGGCAGGGGGGATTAGCTCAAATGGTAGAGCGCCCGCTTAGCATGCGGGAGGTACCGGGATCGATACCCGGATCCTCCAAATTGACAACAATTTCTTTTTGTACGTAAACGCTAACTTTTTTTAGGCACGTTTTTAACAGTCCCGTGTTAGTGGAAGGTAGAACGTCGTATTCTACGAATAGCCCTGACTTTAAAAAAACAAGAAGTCATAAGGACTTTTCTCACGGTTTCTATGATGTAGGGTCCATAGCCTCGGTTTAATTTTTGAAAAAAATAGGTTGCTAGTTAAAAGCAATAAGTCCGTTGTTTTAGTGGATAAAGTGCAAGACATGAGTGACAGATCGGTATGATTACACATTGCTGCAAACATGTTCAGTTCAAAAAGAAATGGAGAATCTGGGTATCTATCCCAGTACCCGCCTGCATACAAAGCGGGCGCTCTACCATTTGAGCTGATCCCCCTGCCCGGAAAACCAGCGTGAATAATTAGCTAAACTTTCACTAAGCTATAAACGAGTACCAGGATAAATCTGTGCTGCCTTTAACTAAACAAACGAGGAAAATTCACGTTTATCAAAGTGTTCTCAACAGATTGTACAAGATGTTGCCGAAGAAAATGAACAGCTGTTTGGAAAATAGAACTTGAAATCATGAGTTAGTTTCAGGTACATTTTTCAGAGACACCGCACAGGTACTCAAACGAACAGGTTGAAATTTAATGTTGACACTAGAAGTCATTAGCTAAAAAGAATTTAATTTATCAAGCATGGCCTGTTGGTCTAGTGGCATGATTCTCGCTTAGGGTGCGAGAGGTCCCGGGTTCGACTCCCGGACAGGCCCCATTTTCTGCTTTTTTCGAAATTCCAATTTTACAATCAAATAACAAGAACAGAAAAATCAAACCAAAAAATAAAAACAAAATATTCATCAAGCAAGCATTCAAACACACTAGCCATACAAGAAATTTTTCAACTAAACTATGCAGGACTTTGGATCTGACCCCTGCCTCTCTGATTACCGAGAGATTACGAGGGAATAGTACTGAAACCATTGCTTTTACGCAATGCTCAATGCCATGCAAATTGAACGAAGTGAAAAAGGATGGGTGAACAAAACTGATACGCTGTTCTTGACTTGATCAACTTCTTTTTTAATATTGTTAAATCTAAATTTTTTCGCTGTTCAGAAGCGCAAAAATCTAAAGAGCAGTATCTAATTGGTCTTTTGAATAGGCGCCATATAATAAAATTGCGTTCGACGGAGGAGACCGCCTTTCTAGATTAGAAGCCGGATGATTTGAGTGTTTCCTTTCTTGTTGTCGAACTAAGAAAGCCGGAAATATCAACGACTGATGTCACTTTATGGTCTTTTCTAAAGCCATGGAACCACCCACTTTTAAGCGCTATCTAAATGTAAACGTCAGTGGCTACATCTGATGCGTCCATATTCAAAAGAAACCGCAATAAGTACCCTTTTCCCCAAGCTGCAAGAAAAAAATTAGCTTTCTTTTTACAGCGGAGAAAGACTGGAGAATCTGGGTACCGACGCCAGTGCCTCTCCCTTGCAAAGCGAGCGCTCTACCATTTGAGCAAATCTCCCTGTTCTAGAAAATCTTGGCAAAAAATCAGCTAATGATAAATGTTTCTTATACCACACTTAACACGAAAACCAGAATTAATCTTACGCTTATCGGTTTCAAAACTGAACTAACAAAATCGAAGGGAAAATCAAATGAACTATCCCGCTGAACTATCGAAAATCAATTACATTGTTATCCTTTACAGTAAAATACCAAACCATGTTTAAGTTAATCTTTCTACAGAAAACGCATTCTCAGGACATAGAGCACAATGATGTTTAAGAAACTGAATACTAGTTTATTAAGTTGATTCCCAACAGGAGATTTAGATTTAGATGTAATAGAAAAACACCTTTTTCTAGTTTAGTATTAGAAATATGGTCTCTCACTGTATATTTCGTATGAATAAACATTATTCATTACTGCTTTGTGGCTGTCGTGGTGTTAAGTCTTGCCCAACAGCTTGTACTCTGAGCGTGGCAGGGGGGATTAGCTCAAATGGTAGAGCGCCCGCTTAGCATGCGGGAGGTACCGGGATCGATACCCGGATCCTCCAAATTGACAACAATTTCTTTTTGTACGTAAACGCTAACTTTTTTTAGGCACGTTTTTAACAGTCCCGTGTTAGTGGAAGGTAGAACGTCGTATTCTTCTAGTTTAGTATTAGAAATATGGTCTCTCACTGTATATTTCTCGGCAAAAAGGCGATCATTATTATATCCAAACACGGCACAAGGATCTTTTTTCCCATCACAATCTTATTCTAAAAAAACTTTAAGAAAAAATGTCCCGAAAAGCGAAAGAAAATACAAACGAAATTTATTCACGCCCCCTGGGCATCCTTTAATACTCCTTAAGGTCTCGGTAAAGGAAAACGAGGTGCCCACAGAAAAAAATTCTAGTCGCGCGAGTATTTTCGCTACAAAGGCAAGTTTAAATCAAATTAAAGCTAAAAGACTAAATTACCTTATGAAGGATTTTATTTCATCGAATTTCAAAAGGCGCTTAAGTTTTTTGCTCTCGAACTCAGAGGTATCGAGTTTACTGCTGAAGCTCCAGCCCTTTCGCGTTGTTAAATATTCACTTCCTTTTTATTGCATCTGATTGACAGATAAAAGACCTAAAAAAGGGTGTGAGGAAATTTGCATATGTCTCGTATTAGCGGAATTATTGCATTTCAAACTAAAAAGTCGAATCTCGAGCGCGATTTACGCAAAGAAACTGGCATAATATGAGTTACAAAGGGAAATCGGAAAATTCCTCACACTCTTTTTGAGTCTATATCATTATCCATCATATCTGAAAGTTTCAAAGCGATAGCTTAAAACCTGTCCCGACTGGAGGTCGGAGAATTTTGATTTTTGCGTCTAAAATAGAGTGAGAGAAAATCAGCTCTAAAGATTTAGCGCGAGGTCCACGCTTGGCTGGTTAGCTCAGAAAAGGCTCATTTTAGAAGGGTTAAAAAGCACTTTCTGATTTTCTTTTTCTTCCAAAATAAAATTTAGGACCCACTCATGCCAAAAATCCCAAAAAAACAAAATCGAGCAATGTACTAAAATTTTCATTTACCGAGATCTTAAATCGAATTAATTCAATATGGTCGCCGTATCGGTAAAAAGGTCTATTCATCACTTTTTTGTGGCTGTCGTGTTGTTAAGACCTGCCCAACAGCTTGTACCAGGAGCCTATTACTAAGTAAGTAATCGACTCCTGCTTGCACTACATGTATGAAGCAGGGGGGATTAGCTCAAATGGTAGAGCGCCTACTTAGCATGCGGGAGGTACTGGGATCGATACCCTGATTCTCCAAATTAACAATTATTTCTTTTTGAACGTAAACGCTACCTTACTGTAGGCATGTTTGAATAGAACCGTGTTAGCAGTAGTTAAAACGTCGTATTTCACGAACAGCCCTGACTTTAAAAGGAATAAACAAGAAATCATGAGGGCTGAGATTTTTCTCACGGTTTCTATGATGTAGGGTCCATTGCTTCGGTTTACTTTTTGAAAAAAAAAAAATGGGTTGCTAATTAATAGCAAATAAGTCCGCTGCCATAGTGGCGAAAGTGTAAAAATGATAGATCGGTATTTTAAATTCGCAGTTTTACAATTTTTTTACTTTCTTATACACATTGCTGCCAACACAGTCAGTTTAAAAAGAAAACAAAATGGAGAATCTGGGTATCGATCCCAGTATCTCCCGCATGCAAAGCGGGCGCTCTACCATTTGAGCTAATCCCCCCTGCCCGGAAAACCAGCGTGAATAATTAGCGGTAAAAAATGTTCCTCGAAAAACTTGGGTCTCGCAAAAGTTTGGCCCGATCTCGGAATCTTGGAAGCGTTTGTGATAGCTCTCGAACTCTCGTTTTCGGGTGATTTTACGTCTCGGGGTTTTTACGTCCAGGGACGTCTTTCAGTCTCGCAAAGTCTCGAATTTACCATTCTATACCCCTGTAATTAATTAAACTTAGATTTTTATTACACTAAACTATAAACGAGAGCCAGGATAAATCTGTACTGTCTTTAACTAAAGAAAACGAAGAAAAATCAAAGTTTATCAAAGTGCTCTCAGCAGATAGTACAAGCTGTTAGCGAAGAAAATAGATAGCTCTTTAAAAAATAAAACTTAAAATCATGAGTTAGTTTTAGACGCATTTCTCAGGGACACCGTACAGGTACTCAAAGGAACAAATTGATATTTAATGTTGACTTTGGTAGTGATAAGTTAAAAAGTGGCCATTTTACGGTAAAAGACCAAAACATAAATAATTTAACCATGTTATACTTTTCTCAGGACATAGAGCTACATAGAGCAAGATGATCAAGAAATTGATCGTGAATTATAGTCCATAAGTTAAGTCCTAAAATCAAAAATCAAAGCTAAACGCTGGGATAGTTTGAGCCGCAACGAGACAGCTACTTTTTAAGGAGCAGGTGGAAATAGATTTTTGACAATAGTATTGATTAGCTAAAGAGTCGACTTTAGATTAAGAATGGCCTGTTGGTCTAGTGGCATGATTCTCGCTTTGGGTGCGAGAGGTCCCGGGTTCGACTCCCGGACAGGCCCCTTTTTTAGGTCTCTTTTGAAAACCATAAAAATATAACAACAATAACAACAAATCACAACACAACATAACATAAAAACAAATTATCAAACAAGCAAGCTTTCAATCAGACATGCAAATAATAATTTTCCCGTTAATTTATACTAGTCTTTGGATTTTATAAGGTAAGATATGCCGCTCTGATGACCCAAACCGACATGAGGGTAAAGTAAAAACGTCCCGCTGTTTGTTCACCTAAAGTCAGTCGACTCCCAATTCAGAACTGTTCCTAGTATAAGGCTTCGAAAATCCTGGTTCTGTGGCTTTATATTGTCACTTTAAATGAAGCAATTCCGCCAAAGGCAGATATTTGTTCAGCCAACGAATTTCACATGACGAGCACGAATCCGACACTAACTACGCGGGTTACCCCACCTTGAGACGTTTACATGGCAAAATTTGAATTGCTGGAAGTTAAATAGATTTCTTTCAGGTTTACAGCTCAGCTTCTAAGCTTAGCTTAAGTGGAAGTTACAAATTATTTGATAAAATATTTTATTCGTGAATTTGACTGAATTGTACTGCTAATTTTATCGTTCATATAGCTCGGTCAAACAAGACTTAGTAAATATCACTCGTTAAATTTAGTTATGGTTCTGTCGGGTTTCGTAAGACTTTTTAGTCTAGTAAAATTAACACATGTTTCTCCAGTTAAATCAAGACACCTTATCATGCAAAGCAGGGGGATTAGCTCAAATGGTAGGGCGCCCGCTTAGCATGCGGGAGGTACCGGGATCGATACCCGGATTCTCCAAATATCCTCTTTTTTGTACGCCAAACTCCAACTTCTCTTCACACCCTAATGTTTTTGGGCATTATTTTAACTGTCCCGTGTTAAAGTAGTATTTTAAAAGTTGTCCTGACTTAAGGTGACTTCCTAGAGAATAGTGATCGTGCCCAACGTCCTTGCAAAAACGAACAAAGCATGGCTTCTCTGTTTAGAAATGTTGCTCGAAGAAACTTTGTTAACTTTCTAGAAGCCTTTAATACAAGAAGTTTGGTCAGTGTAGGTAAAACATTTATGACAGGCCAAGACAATGTTATACGAGTTACCAGTCATTTATCTTGAACTATCGATCCCCATAAGCGTGAATCGCATCATAGACAAAGCAGAAACGCGATTATTTGCTTCAAAAGTAAGCAATCTTAAAATAGTCTTAGTAAATGGTGAAAGGAAACTTTACAAAGACAACGAAAAAGTAAGTACATTTCCCTTGAAGGAAGCAATGTCGCAGTTGCCAATACTGTCTTAACGACTCCACGTGTTTTCCACTTGGAAATATTTATCAACATCGTTTCTCATAATATGGCCGAAATTGAATCATTTCACCAAGAAAAATTGGGAATGACCAAATATGACAAAATTACAGCCTTGTTCATGGATGCCATGAACAGGCAACTATCCAGAAAATGAAACTTGATAAATGAGCCTTCTTATATGGGTACCCATAGTAGTGAATCTCTTGAACAAATACAAAAAGACTAAGTAACCGGTACAGTCTCAATCAAAATTGTTGAGACGATTTGCTATTTTCTTGCCCTCCCAATTTTGGTGTGCCAGATTTGGTGAGCTAAATGCGATAACCAACATTGGGAGGACGAGGATGGAAGTAGCCCAACAATTTTTGTCTGAGACCGTTGGTATTCTTCTGTAACTTAAGCTATTTAGCGAGGTTTATTAAAAAATACTATAAAGCGCCATCTTAAAAGAATAATTAAGAAATCACAAGTGCATGTAAATATTTTGTTCATGGTAAAAGGCATACATTTCTATTGTCACTGCATACATAACTAGCGCATCACGTAATTTGAGCTATATCCTTCGGATTCCGCCATGCTCTGCGTCTTCGGGGCAGGTATGATGCTTTGCGGTCTCTTTGCTTAAATTCTCGTGTTTTGCCTCGATCGTTGTCATTTTGCCCGCGTTCCGGTGAAGGAAGCTTCTGTCGCTGCAATCTACCAGCACCAGCCTTTCATGTCATGGCTGCCCTTCCTGCTCCGCCTGCTCCTGTTCCTGACCAGGCTGTTGAAGAGCCAGCTGGCGCTGTTGAAGCTACTCCGCCACCAGTGGTTGAGCCTGAGGTATTTGTTGCTTTTCTTTTGTTTCGGTCAGCCGAGCCCTGCGAGCCACTCGTTTCTTTGCCACGCGTTTACGTATTTTTCTGTTAGGTATTTTTCTATACTTCCGAATGTAGTCCTCCGTTTTGCTTGCTGGTTGCCACGTGTTTACTCGGGTGTTATTATTCCATATGCTAGCGTTTTTGCCGCTTTGTAAGCGAGGTTTTTCCGCCCTATGGCGCGGGAGATTAGTCTTATGTCACGCTTTGACGTGTGCTTAGGGTTTTCGCTTCGCGGCAAGAGTTTGCTGTTTAATTTGTAGCGTAAGAAGTTTTCCTTTTATTGTTTTGTTAGTTACCGCTTTCAGTGGCTTGCTAAGGTGTTAGTTCATCAATGCATATTTTTTCACCCTTTATTGCAAGAAGTTTACACCTTAGAGCATAAATTATAGGACCTTTGTTTGTCTTGCCTGTGCTCGCTCGTTAAACAAACAAAATTATAAACATATTATATCTATTAAGTTTGGGAAGGAAAAGGAAAGTGCGTGCTTGAGGTTTCCGCTTTGTTAGCGAGGAGATACCGCTTTTCCATAGCGAGAAATGGTGGTGGTAAGATGTGTGTATATTTTTGCGATTGGAGGGTTTTTCGCTTCACAAACGAGGAGATACGGCTTTATATTGCGAGGAACGTTGGTCGATATTTCTAGGCGAGGAGATACCGCTTATAGCAACGAAGTTGTGTTAGTGATTGTACATAATTTATTTTTGGGCATATTGGGAGTTTCCGCTTTTCGTGCGAAGGGATACCGCTTTAAGGCGAAGCCTGCTCAATGTTTTTTGTTAGGAGGTACCGCTTCTTAGCGAGGAGTACTGTTAGCGGATGTGTGTATATTACCTTTGCATAATTGAAGTTTCTGTTTTGTCATAATGAGATACCGCTTTTAGGCGAGGAAATTATATTAGTGGTCATTATTTGTTTATTTATCTATTTCACGCATTCCTGTTCTGATTGTTTCGCGTTGTATGCGAGAACATGTAGCTTCATGTTGTACGACTTTGGGGTTATGTGTTTTCCGGCAGTAAGGAAACATGCAAAAAAAAAAAAAAAAAAAAAAAAGATTGAGAGAAGCGGAGCTAAGTGTAAGGTAAATGAGATCAACAAGGGAGACAGGAACGTTAGATCGTTATCATACCGTATGGTTATGTATTTTCCCTTTTGCTCGTAGTTTTTCATTTTATATGCATATTTGAGGGATACCGCTTTGTAGCGAAGTGTCTTAGTCGTGCTGATTTGGGAATGTTTTTTCTTTACGACTTTGGTTGGTCTACTTTCGTTTTTGTTTTGCGTGCTTTCTGTTCCTTTTGGACATTTAATCGGCTTCTATGTGTTCCCTTTTGCGGTCGTGTTTGTTGTTTTCGTTTCGTTTACCTTTATTTTTTTAATTTTTTCTCTCGTCTGTCAGGCTGATGTTCGTTTGGTTGAGTTAGAAAGAAAGGTCCGAGCCCTTGAGCAGGAGAAAACTTTGGAAACTACCGAGGGTACTTTGGTTAACCTTAGAAGATACCTTAACCGTCCTAATAGCGCTTTTGACCGTTTCGAAGTGTTGGACATTTTACAAGTTTTAGTGCGCCTCGCGCGTACCCAAGCACACCAGAAGGCTGAAGAATATGCCGCGGCCCTTGACGAGGTACGTGCGAGATGGGACTCTCTCAGTTCCCCCGAGTTGCAGCGTTTATTGCTCGGGCTGTTGGGGGACCCCGTTATAGCAAAGGTCGCTAAAGAAGCTGCTTCCATACTAAACTCTGCTTCCAAGACGTTTGGTCAGTCGCACGTTGGCCCTATACGTCCAAGGCTTGGAATACCGTTCGGGCACCTGTAGGGCCACTCAGGCGCAGTACGGACGGGGGACGTGGAGCCCTTAGTTATGGAGGGCGAGCAAACACTCGCGGATATACTCGCTTGATGTTTGATTTACAAGATTTTGTTGACTTGTACTTTCCTTTTTGTTTTATTTTTCGCTGTTAAATAAAACATTCTGCTTGTGTTCATCTTTGTCCATGTCTTTTTTTTTTTTGGAAAAAAAAAAAGCCCTTCTTGTCGTTGACCCTGGGGGACCTCCTATGTGTCTCTGTTCTGGACCTGGTTCGGATTCTGGGGACAACGAGGGGTTGGTTTCCCTGTTTGTCTCCGCCTAGCTTTACGGTTTTCCCTTTGCTCCCTTTTTCAGGCGCGTCATTCTCGTTTCGCCTCGCGGATCTTGGAGGCTCGGGACTCGTATTTACAGTTTCGATTTCGCGGACCTGTCCTTCTTCGCTCTTTGGCACAGGGAACCTAGCCCTTCGTTGGCCCCCTGGCCTCTCCGGAGATGGTTTCCTCTCGCCCGGAATTAGGTGTTTTGACCAGCCTTCGCTTCCGTGACCCGGGTCAAAGCTGGTATGATTCACGAAAGTTTCCCTGTTTGGCAGCGTCTTCTGGCCGATTGTTACTGTGCAGTGGATCTTCTCGAGATCCTCCGGGATGGTGTTGGTGTGGAGCACTTTTTCACCCCATTTAGGGGGGATTTTAAGGGGCAGTTCTACCATACGCAGACCACTCCTTCCATTCAGATTAAGAACGCTGCTATTTGCGCATCAGGGGTTTTGTCCGTTTGGGGAGAAGTTGGAGTCGTGTCTCCGCCTCATTTGGTCCTTCCAATTACCATTGAGCCGTCCAAGCCTCGTCTCTGCCACGACGAAAGGTTTTTAAATTTATGGATTAGGGATCTTCCATTTAAATTAGATCACCTGGCTGATTTGCCCCGGTATGTTTTGCCTGGGCATTTCCAGACGACCTTTGATGACAAGAGTGGCTACCAGCATGTTCGGCTGCATCCGTCGTCTGAGAAGTACTTTGGGCTCGAGTGGGATAATTTCTTTTTTGTGTTTCGTACGCTCCCCTTTGGTTGGAAGGCCAGCGTCTATATTTATCATAACTTAGGTCTAGTCGTCTCGCATGCCGCTCGCTCCCTTGGGGTTCCCCTGTCACAGTATATTGACCCCCGTCATGTGGGACAGCTTTTTGCCTCTCCGATGCGTTCCGTCATTCTTCCAAGCACTCAGAGAGCTGAAGCTGCAGCTTACATTGTGTGTTACATTCTAATCGAAGCTGGCTATTTCATTAATACTAACAAGTCGCAGTACGTTCCTTCTACGGTGGTCTGTTTTTTGGGTTTTTATGCGATTCTACTCGCCAGGCGTTTCTTATTCCCCAGAATAAACAGACGAAGTTCGCGAACTTGCGGGAAAGTATTTTGTCATCCTCCTGTGTCAGTCTTAAAACGCTGCAACGCTTCGTTTCTTTTGCCTGGTGGCAAGCTTTACGTCCGCGAAGTCTTTAACGTAATAGCCCAGCTTACGCGTTCTTCCAAGGCTGCTGCTAAAGTCCAAGGAAGACTCCGCTTTGATGTCGCATAAAGGCGCTTTTTAGACGATTGGTCAGATTGCTTGCCTTGGAGGTCGGAGCAACATTGTATAGTCTCCCTGTTCTGTGATGCCTCTAAACGCTCGTGGGGTGGAGTTCTTTTTAAGGACGGGAGAAGGATCGAGTCCAGAGACTATTGGATAGATGCTTCCTATGATAATAACTCTCTCGAGGCTAAGGCTTTAGTACGCTCACTCTTCGCTTTCCGAGATCATGTACGTAATTCTAGGGTTGATATTCATACTGATAATCGAACCCTCAAGGCCGTCTTGGACAATTTTGGCTGCAAGAATTCATCTGATAACGATTCTGTCAAGGAAATCTTGGAGTGTAGCCGTCCGTTAAACTTGGCTATTGATGTCCATTATGTTCCTTCCCGCGACAATATGGCAGACGCACCTTCTCGAGCGTGTTCGGACCTTGACTGTATGTTGTCAGAACAGGCCTGGAATTAAGGGAAGCGCAGATTCGGTCTTCACTCTTTCGATCTTATGGCGTTAGACAGTAACTGTCGAAGGGGTCGTTCTTGTCTAATGCTTCCTCATTATTCTCCTTGGCCTACTCCGGCCTCTGAGGGGGTTAACGCCTTTGCGCAGCACATCCCATTGGAGTATAACATTTACGCTTTTCCGCCTTTCGTTTTACTCGGTCGTCCGCTATTGAGGTATTTTTTGGATCAAGGATTCCATGGAGCCCTTACCCTGGTGGTCCCAGATTTGCGTCTCAGGCGGTTTGGTGGGCTCTCCTTCAGTCTGTCACAGACGATCGCCTTTTGCTTAGCAGGAAGGGCGGCGATGCTGTGTTGCTTTTTCCCTCTCGCTCCACGCATGTCTGGTCGGCGCGACGTCTTCAGTGGGACTTGTGGGCTTATCGCTGTATTTTCTAATTTTTTGCCGTTTATGGTCTTCTGCTAGATTCCGCGACCTTGGAAACCAGCCCGTCTTTGTGGTTCGTGCTTGTATCCGAATGACGCAGATGCCAATTTCTGTCAAGCGTGTGGGGTTCCCACTGCGCCCTTGGTGCCAGCTGTTCCCCGTGGCAGGGGTCCTGTGGATGAGAAGGTTATTCAAGAGCGTTTTCAAGAGTTTAGGTCTTCGTTTGAGCGTCGGCCCTATCAACGTCAAAAGTCAGCCCTTGAGCAGCAGTTATCTACGTTTCTCGCGTCAGTTTCTCCGCCTAAAACAATTTCATCTTGTACGGTAGATGACGTTATTAAGTTTCTCATTTATAAAGATTCGTCGGGGCGAGCAGTGGTTCATGTCCCCACATGTTCCGGAGAAGCTTGCGCCTGCCCCCGCCGTTTAGCCGCTGGCACCGTTGACTCCCTGCTTGGAAAGCTCAGGTCCATCTTTATAATAAACTTGGTCGCATCGACCACACTAATCCTATCGCGCATCCTTGCATCAAGGAATACTTGAACTTTGTTCGCGTCGAACAGGCGGGTATGGCTATTTCGCTTTCGGAAGCTGTGCCATTGTTCTTTGTTAAGTTCCAGAATTTAATTGCTCATTTACGGGGAAAAATTGTTGATAGTCAATCATTGTCTAGAATTAATCAGTATATTTTGGCTAGGGATGCTACCTTTCTTGTAATAGATTTCTTTACAGGCGACAGGGCATCGGATTTTGGTCGCCTATTAGCCAGCCAGGTTTTTAAATTAAAAGATCGTGAGGGTTACTTGTTGCGTTTTACCTTTCCTAAAACTTTGTGTAAAGACCCCTCTCGTTCTTTCGCCTTGGTTCCCCTTTGCAAAACAGACGTGTGCCCGGTTAATTGGATAACTTATTATCTCTCTGTGTGTGATTTACTTAAGGTCCGCTTAGCTCCGGGTTTTTTCTTTCGGGCTTCTGACCGCAGTAGAGATATTAGTCCCAGGCCTTTCGTCGGCTCGGCTGTTAATAACCTTCTTCGGGGGTATCTCACCGAAGCTAAGCTTCATGACGGTGAAACCCCTCATAGTTTACAGGTGGGTTTGTCTACTACTTTGAGATTGCTAGGTTGTTCTCAACAGCAGGTTGCACAGTATATAGGTTGGAAGAGTGGGAGATGGCTCAACATTACTCCCGTTCGTCTGATGCGGCGGCGTCTCTCACGATCTTCGAGGAAGTCCTTCCTAGTGCTGCTGGTTTGGTCACAGTGCCTGTGTCTCACCCCGACAATGTGCAACCTGTTTGTATCAATTGAATGATTTTCACTTTCATCTGTTATTGTTACCCCTAGTCCTCCTATCAGGGTTGAAGGGGATTTCTGAGTAATGGGAGAGGTTGGATTAAAATTGTGTTCTGTACCTTTTGTTGTGTGGTTTTGTATGCTTCGGGGTGCTTTTTAGGGTCAGTCGGGCAGCTGTAGCGTGGTTGCAAGGGTTGGAGCGGTCTCCTCCCATAACTTAGTTTACCGTGATGTGGCAATAGGTATGCAGTGAGGATAAATTACTATTCTCACTGCATACATAATTAGCGCATCGCGTAATTTGAGCTATATCCTTCGAATTCCGCCGTGCTCTGCGTCTTCGGGGCAGGTATGATGCTTTGCGGTCTCTTTGCTTAAATTCTCGTGTTTTGCCTCGATCGTTGTCATTTTGCCCGCGTTCCGGTGAAGGAAGCTTCTGTCGCCCCACCCTCCTCCCCTGGTGCCGGTCGACGTGGCTAAGCTTAACTCCCGCTGCATACTTTAGTTGCCACAGTTGTCGCGGTCTCCTCCCATAACTTAGTTTACCGTGATGTGGTAATAGGTATGCAGTGAGGTTAAATTACGATGATTACAAGAGAGAATAATAGATTATTATCTCTTGGTCCACACTGATACCCTGAGCGTTTTCATCATTACTCATCGATTTGAAAACGTTCTTAAAGTTTCATCAGAATGAAACGCATACATCGCACATCCTATTAGTGTGGACGGTCGAAAACGTTCGAAAACGCTTCAAAATGAAAACGATGTCCGAAAATATCATAGGCGCGTGTGTTTGCAGCATGCACATAGAGGTCAACATACGTCACAACGTGGTCTTTTATTTTCGAACGTTTCAGTGCGGACAGTCGAAAACGCACCAAAACGGTAGTGTAGACGCGAATCGATCGATGTAGTTTGGATGAAAACGAAAACGCATACTTTTGAAATCGAATTAGTGTGGACAAGAAAAAATGATCTATTCTCTCTTGGTGTGGACGATGCCACTATTAGGGGCTAGAGTACAAGACTTGTTTTGACAGCTGTCAATTGACCACAACATGGATGTGCAATATCAGGTTGCAGGCTCCCCCACCAGCTAGAAAATGTGACAGTTCACATTGGTTTCCCTGTGGTGCGGACGGACGGACGGGCGGTCACGTGACTATAAAATTTCCTTGATGGATAGATATTCATATTATCTTAGCTGTAGGGCTCCGCTCACGCGCGCGTGGAGCTCCATTACAATTTGGCTGTTATAGCAGGTGGCTCAGAAATCACAGCTTAACCCTGACGTATAGTCTTAGCCACACCTTGCAAACAGGAACCTGAGGGAACAGGTGGACTAAATTGTGTTGAATTTAGTAGTGAATGACTTAAAAGTAGGCCCTTATTCAAGAATGACCTGTTGGTCTAGTGGCATGATTCTCGCTTTGGGTGCGAGAGGCCCCGGGTTCGACTCCCGGACAGGCCCCTTTTTATCCTTTTTTTCGGCAATTATAAGTCGCTATAAGCTAATAAATCGGCCATTTGCTTTTCTCATTCTCGTAGTGGCGACAGATTTCTAACTTGCACAAAGCAGTTCGCTGTCGTCTCTTTAGAGAAACCACGTCATTGCTAAGTCTGTTTTCATGTTTGTTTTTGTAATGTTTCAACACACTCCATAAAATTTTCATTTCTAACACAAGGCAGCTTTTAACGTAAAGCAAGAGAGGATATCCTCTCTTTCTTACAGTTGGTTCGGTCTGGTGTGGTTTATAGCATTATATAACTTATCTTTTATTATGTAAATCATTTGAGCTTGTGCGAAAAAGACATTTTTGTTCCTGTGATCAAAATAGAAAGGTAAGATCAATTTACAGTTACGGTACTCGCTATGAAACTTGATTACTTGACTACTAGAATTACTTCTAATAAAAGTGACAAAGTCACAGCTTTGCACCAAACTGTTATTTTTATATTTCACTTAATTTGTCCCCCAAAAAAGTTGGTGAAGGTTCCTGAAATTATGATAAATTTCATGACACAGCTCCTTTGACATAATTGAATTATTATGTGCTTATGGCTTTTAGGCTTCGAAAAACTTCAACATTTTAATTTTTCATTTCATTTGATAAACTATTTCATCGATGAATTTAATTTTTTTTTTTTGTAACTTGTATCCTTTATATGGCAATTTGAATCCTTTATTTTACTTTATCATATGAATAAACATCTTGTACTCTGAACGGGGCAGGGGGATTAGCTCAAATGGTAGAGCGCCCGCTTAGCATGCGGGAGATACCGGGATCGATACCCGGATCCTCTAAATTGACAACAATTTCTTTTTGTACGTAAATGCTAACTTATTTTAAGCACGTTTTTAACAGTCCCGTGTTCGCGGTTAAAACGTCGTATTTTACGAATAGCCCTGACTTTAAAAAAGCAAGAAGTCATAAGGATTAAGATTTTTCTCACGGTTTCTATGATGTAGGGTACATAGCCTCAGTTTAATTTTTGAAAAAAAAATGCGTTGCTAATTAAAAGCAATAAGTCCGCTGTTTTAGCGGATAAAGTGCAAGACATGACAGATCGGTATGATTACACATTGCTGCAAACACGTTCAGTTAAAAAAAAAAAATGGAGAATCTGGGTATCGATTCCAGTACCCACCCGAATGTAAAGCGGGCGCTCTACAAATTGAGCTAATCTCCCTGCCCGGAAAACCAGCATGAATAATTAGCTAAACTTTCACTAAGCTGTAGACGAGAGCCAGGATAAATCTGTGCTACCTTTAACTAAAGAAAACGACAAAAATTCACGTTTATCAAAGTGTTCTCAACAGATAGTACAAGAAGTTAGCGAAGAAAATGAACAGCTATTTGGAAATAAAACTTGAAATCACGAGTTAGTTTCAGATACATTTTTCAGAGACACCGTACAGGTACTCAAACGATCAGGTTGAAATTTAATGTTGAGACTAGTAGTCATTAGCTAAAAAGAAGTCAAGTTATCAAGAATGGCCTGTTGGTCTAGTGGCATGATTCTCGCTTAGGGTGCGAGAGGTCCCGGGTTCGACTCCCGGACAGGCCCCATTTTATGCTTTTTTGGAAGTTCCAATTTTACAGTCAAATAACAAGAACAGAAAAATCAAACCAAAAAATAAAATTAAAATATTCATCAAGCAAGCATTCAAACACACTAGCAATACAAGAAAATTTAATTTTCAACTAAATTATGCAGGACTTTGGATCTGACTCCTGCCTCTCTGATTACCAAGAGATTACGAGGGAATAGTATAAAGTCTATAAATTAAACACTGATTTTACGCCAAAAAGCAACTAATTGGTCATGTAAATTGATCGAAGTGAAAAAGGATGGGTGAAAAAAACTGATACGCTGTTCGTGACCTGATCAACTTCTTTTTTATTATTGTTAAATCTAAATTTTTTCGCTGTCCAGAGGCGCAAAAATCTCAGTAGTGGTATGTAATTGGTCGTTTGAATTGAAAAGACGCCATATAATGAAATTGCGTTTGAGTTTTTTTAAGTGTTTCTTTTCTTGTTGTCGAACTAAGAAAGCCGGAAATATCAACGAGTAATGTCACTGTACGATCTTTTCTAAAGCCATGGAAGCACCATCCACTTTTAAGCGCTATCTAACTGTAAACGTCAGTGGCTACATCTCATGCGTCCATATTCAAAAGAAGCCCCAATAAGTACCCTTTCCTCAAGCAGCAAGAAAAAAATAAGCTTTCTTTTTACAGCGGAAGAAGACTGGAAAATCTGGGTACCGACCCCAGTACCTCTCCCTTGCAAACCGAGCGCCCTACCATTTGGGCTAAACCCCCTGTATTAGAAAATCTTGGCAAAAAATCAGCTAATGATAAATGTTTCTTAATTACAGCAGACTTAACACGAAAACCAGAAAAAATCTTACGCTTATCAGTTTCAAAGCAGAACTAATAAAATCGAAGGGAAAATCAACTGAACTATCCCGCTGAACTATCGAAAATCAACTACATTGTTATCCGTTACAGTAAAATACCAAACCATATGTTTAATTCAATCTTTCCACAGAAAACGCGTTCTCAGGACATAGAACACAATGATGGTTAAAAAAATGAATACTACTATTTTTTTTTCTAACTTGTATCCTTTATGTAGCAATTTGAATGCTTCATTATTATTAAATCAGATATGTCTGTTTTTTTTTTTTTTTTTTTTTTTAAAACCGGGCTACTAAAACATGTCAGTCTCTCGCACTGATTAGTAATTTAATGTCCCTTCTTAGCGGAAATGTAAAATCTCACCTCAAAAAGAGATTCTTGAACACATGAGCTTCCATTTGATAGAAACGTCTGTCTTGAAGGTAACAAAAGTGAAGCATTCCTCTTAGTCTGGAAAATAAGGCACTTCAAGGAACAATTTCTAGTGTTTTAGTGTCACCGATTGCAAAGACATTTCCCCAGTTCACCCCACTTTTTATTGCAACTGGTCTCCCAAAAACAATCCAAGCCAACATTGCTCGGCAACAAAACCAGGTCCTTCAACCACTAGTTTAACTGCTTGCTGACTTGGAACATTATCAGCAGAAAGGGTCATTGCTTGCTTGCAAACAGCACAAACAAACTGCATAACAGTGCAGACACATCAAACTTTACAACAACCCCAATTACCTGAAAATTAACCAGGCTACCCCAAATGCATACCAGATGATAGCCCTGTGTCTGTGCAAAAACATGACACCCAGATAGACACAAACCTTCCTCAATTTGAGGGGGACACTGAGCTTTGAAAGACAGGGATCAGCCTCGGTACAAAAACTCAGCAATAATCCACACTCTAGCACAAAGCACAGTCTTTAGAACAACTCCAGTTCCCTGGAATTTAACCAGGCTACCCCAAATTCATACCAGATTATAGCCCTGTATCTGTGCAACAACATGACACTTAGCTTGACGGAAGCCCCCCTAAAAAAAATTAGCTGGTTAAACGACGGCAGGCTGACCCTACGGGCCGGCCTGTTGCCTTCCCTAGTGCATAATTTCTGTCTGGCATTTCACTGATTTCTGTCAATTCCAGGAAGTTATTTCGAGCCCATAGTTAAGAGCTGAAGGGTGGCTAGTCCTCGAGAAGGAGATCTTTATTTTGGCTAAAAGCATCACGGCTTCTCCAAACTGACAATTATTTCTTTTTGTACGTAAACGTTAGCTTATTTTAGGCATGTTTGAATAGAACCGTGTTAGCAGCAGTTGAAACGTCGTATTTCACGAATAGCCCTGACTTTAAAAGGAATAAACAGGAAGTCATGAGGGCTAAGATTTTTCTCACGGTTTCTATGATGTAGGGTCCTTTGCTTCGGTTTACTTTTTGACAAAAAAATGGGTTGCTAATTAATAGCAAATAAGTCCGCTGCCATAGTGGCGAAAGTGCAAGAAATGATAGATCGGTGGAATTCGCAATTTTACAAAAGCAGATTTTTTGTCTAATTAAAAGAATTTTTCGAGCTCATTGCATTCTATCATAATTATTTATCATTCATTTAGAAATTTTTGTAGAATTTTTTCTTATACACATTGCTGCCAACACATTCAGTTTAAAAAGCCTGAAAACAAAATGGCGAATCTGGGTATCGATCCCAGTACCTCCCACATGCAAAGCGGGCGCTCTACCATTTGAGCTAATACCCCTGTCCGGAAAACCTGCGTGAATAATTAGGGGTATAGAAATTTTCCTCGAAAAACTTGGGTCTCGGAAAAGTTTGGCCTGATCTCGAAATCTTGGAAGCGTGTGTGATACCTCTCGAACTCTCGTTTTCGGGTGATTTTTCGTCTCGGAGTTTTTACCTCGAATTTACCATTCTATACCCCTGTAATTAGCTAAACTTAGATTTTTCTTACACTTAACTATGAACGAGAGCCAGGATAAATCTGTGCTGCCTTAAACTAAAGAAAACGAACAAAACTCAAATCCAAGTTTCTCAAAGTGTTGTCAGCAAATAGTACAAGATGTTAGCGAAGAAAATAGACTTAGCCGTTTGGAAAATAAAACTGTAAAAATCATGAGTTAGTTTTAGACGCATTTTTCAGGGACACCGTACAGGTACTCAAAGGAACAAATTGATATTTAATGTTGACACTGGTAGTGATAACTTAAAAAGTAGTCATTTTAACAAGAATGGCCTGTTGGTCTAGTGGCATGATTCTCGCTTAGGGTGCGAGAGGTCCCGGGTTCGACTCCCGGACAGGCCCCTTTTTATGCCTTTTTGGGAGTTCCAATTTTACAATATAACAAAAACAGAAAAATCAAACCAAAAAAAAGAACAAACTATTCATCAAGCAAGCAGTCAAACACACTAGCAATATAAAACATTTTCAACTAAATTATGAAGGACTTTGGATCTTACATATAGAATGGAAGTCCTGCCTCTCTGATAACCAAGAGATTACGAGAAAATGGTATTAAATTTTCCATTGCTTTTACTCCAAATATCAAGTACAGAAATTACTCTTATAAATTAAACCGTGAGAGAGGACGGGCGAACAAAACTGATACGTTGTTCATGATTTGAACCGACTTCTTTATTATTATTGTTAAATTTAAATTTTTTCGCTGCCCAAAGGCGCAAAAATCTTAAAAGCGGTATCTTATCGGTCGTTTGCATTGAAATAACGAACTAAGAACTAAGAAAGCCGGAAATATCAACGAGTGATGTCGCTTTACGGTCTTTTGTAAAGCCATGGAACCACCACCCACTTTTAAGCGCTATCTAATTGAAAACGTCAGTGGCTACATCTCATGCGTCCGTGTCCAAAAGAAGCAATAAGTGCCTTTTTTCCAAGTTGCAAGAAAAAATGAGCTTTCTTTTTTACAGCGGAAAAAGAATGGAGAATTTCGGTATCGATCCCAGTACCTCTCGCATGCAAAACGAAGGCTCTACCATTTGAGCTAATCCCCCCTTCCTAGAAAATCGAGGCGAAAAATAAGCTAATCATGAATGTTTCTTGCACCAGACTTAACATGAAACCAAGAGTAAATCTTACGCTTTCCGGCTTTAAAGAGGAGAACTAATAATCAACTGAACTATCCCGCTGAACTATCGAAAATCATTTACATTGTTATCCTTTTCATAAAAATACCAAATCGTGTTTAATTTAATTATTCTACAGAAAAAGTGTTCTCAGGTCATAGAACACGATGATGGTCAAGAAACTGAATACTAATTTATGAAGTTGAATCTCAACAGGAGATTCAGAAATTATAAATTACCCCTCAGATTTTTTAAGCCACAGAGTACAGGTACTAATCAAAAATTGAGAAATTAAACGAGACTTACCTGTAAGTTGAAGTTTGATTGGAATTCTATCGAGTTTTTCAATTCTATCTCGTCATCACTGCCCCAGGGATCCCATGAGACTTTAAAGCCAAGACAGTCACATGAAGAAAAAACCCAAAGTCCAACTGCAAGGTGTTTAATGCATAAACAACCCTATACAGTACTACCAGTAACACAAACTGTAGCCCATAAAAATAAAGAACAAAAAACGCTTACAAATAATGCTATATGAACACACTGAGTAATAGAAACAACAGGGCTAAAGCACAATAACCCTGAAAAAACCTCTAAGTTGTAGGAACTAATCAACGTTATAGGGAATCACTAAACAGTAGCAACAGGGCAGAGAAGCAAAGGCCCTAGTCCTTGTTCTAATCAGTCTGAAGCACTGCAGAAGCAAAAGTGGAGGTACCGACTGGCTTATTGTAGAAACGGTCAAAACACCTCGAGGACGACCATCCAGCTGTACGCAGGATTTCATCAATGGGGACATTTGAAGCTTTGGCTTTCGACGTAGCTGCAGCTCTTGTACTGTGTGGTTTGAATGCACTGGTGTCAACACCAGACGACTCCATTATCAAACGAATCCATCTAGAAATAGTTTCCCTGGAAACAGGTTTGTAAGGTTTGATGAAGCTAATAAAAAAAGTTTACTTTCCGCTCCCCTTGGTGGCTGGGTTCGCTCAGATATTCTGCCAAGCAAGTAGACACACAGTGACAAATCAGCAGGATAAGCTTGCAGGAGAACAGATGGAGCTCGGTAACCAGGCCTGCTTTGTTTGACATGTTCCATGAACAAGAATTCAAATCCATTAGTCACTTTTTTCATGCAACCAAGGTCAAGCAAATGTAAACATTGTCCCCTTTGTGCAGAGACCAGGGCTATCAGCATAACCAGCTTTAGAGTGAGTGATTTTAAATCAAGCTTCTCTGGAGGGTGAAGGGAGGAAAGATAAGTTAGGACAGGCTTTACATCCCAGGTTGACCGGTAGCGTGGAGTTGGCGGAGAATCCTTGTAAACACCTTTCATAAACCTGGAAACAAGTGGGTGACTGCCCACAGTCATGTTACTCTTGGGTATAGTAACTGCTGATATGGCACTCCTGGCAGTATTGATGGTAGTGTAAGTCAATCCCTTTTCATGGAGGCTAACGAGGAATTCTAAAACAACGGTTACAGGTGGATCATAGGGATCAGTCTTCCATTCACTACAAAAGTCCATCCACTGTTTGATGTATGGTTTGTACTGTTTTTGTGTTCCGTCAGACCAGGACTTGAGGATGATTGCTGTAGCCTTGCCTGAAACATTTCTCTGCTGGAGACTTTCCCGGAGAGCATGCAAGCCATCAGTCTCAACTGTCGTCGAAGGGGATGTAAGGCATGGTTGTGTGGCTGTGTCAACAGATGAGTCGACTGGGGGAGAAGAACAGGATTGTCTACTAACAGGTGAAGGAGAGGGGTGAACCAAGGTTGTGTCTGCCAAACAGGAACGAGAAGGACACCAGTTGCTTGATCTTGCTCTATTTTCTGTAGGCAGGCTGCTATAACACTAAAAGGGGGGAAAGCATAGAAATAGTACTCCTTTCAACTCATGAAAAATGCATTGACATATTGAGCACCACGGTCAGGTTTCCATGACACATAACTGGGAACTTTAAAATTAAGTCTGGATGCAAACAGGTCGATTTGAAAAGGGCCCCACAGTTTATCCAAGTCTGAAAAGACGTCCATGTTTAAAGACCATTCAGTTGAATTGTTAATTTTCCTAGATTCAGTGTCAGCATCTACATTGGTAGAGCCGGGTATGTGGCAAGCACTGATCCAGATGTCTCTTTCTATACACCACAGCCAAATTTCCTTAGACAAACTGTCACACTCTGCAGATTTGATACCCCCCATGTTATTAACATATGCCACTGTGGTTGTATTGTCAGACTGAATTCTTATGTGTTTGCCATGGACATGGCCAAGAAGTGATTTCAACCCCAGCAGAACTGCTTTCAGTTCCAAGTTGTTAATATGGAAAGCTTGTTCCTCTACATTCCAAAGACCACCAGTTTTGTGAGTCCCATATACTGCACCCCAACCGCTAGTACAGGCATCTGTTGTAAGAGTCAGGTCAGGGTCTCCCTGGAAAATAGGTTTAAATGAAGAGTCTACATTGTTCACCCACCAAGCTATCTCTGATCTAGATTCATTTGAAAAATATATTGGTGCAACACAATTGCCCCTACTTTCCTGCAGAGCAAGAATTTTATTCCTTTCTAGGGCCCTATAGTATAGTTCCCCAAACTGAACGGCAGGGAAACTAGAAACCATCAACCCTATAACTTGTGCCACTTCTCTAATAGTCATTTTACTTTTGTCCAGTAAACTCTGGCAAGCTAGCCGTACACGTTCCGCTTTAACGGGTGGGAGTCGGATTGTCATGTTTATACTATTCAGCAAGAAGGCAAGAAATTCCATTTCTTGTGTTGGAATCAGGACTGACTTTTGTGGGTGAACCACAAACCCCAGACTAAAGAAGGTATCAACAGTGTCCTGTATATTAGTGGCACAGGCAGTATAATTATATCCCAAGGGAAATGAATCATCTATATGCCCCATACAGATATTATCCAAAGATCTGAGATGGACTGGTTTTAATATTTTTGTGAATAGGCGAGGAGCACAAGCCAGGCCACTGGACAAACAGGTATATTGAAAATAGCTACCTTGCCACTCAAATTTCAAGTATTTCCTATCCTCTAATGCAATAGGAACAGAATAATTGGCGTCCTTAAGGTCTATCGATGCCATAAAACACCCGGGACGCATGAGTTTGAGGGCTGTCTGAATCGTATCCATTTTAAAATGGTGATAGAATACAAATTCGTTGAGTTGTTTAAGATTTAAAATCATTCTAAAAGTGCCATCTTTCTTGGGACGCACAAAAATGGTAGAGATAAAGTCACCCTGGACACGGTCTATTTGTTCAATAACTCCTTTATCGAGGAGCTTGGTGATTTCCTCAGTAATGATCTCCCTTTCAGAAGAAGAAAATGGCATTTGTTTTGGCTGGTAAACCTGAGAAGGAGAAATATCCCCAAACTCGATGTGATAGTGCTTTATAGCATCTAATATGACAGGGTCAGTAGTCAGTGACTTCCAACCTTCAACATGGTCTTGTAACCCTCCAGCCGAGAAATTAGCAACACTTTGAGACAGATTTGCTTTATCAATAGGAGTTGGGTAGTTTTCTCTTACCTGTGTTTCTACTGGGTTTTGTTGGTGGGTTGACTTGGCTTTTTCTGGGCACTCTTCTGTGCCCGGCTGTAGCCTAAAAAAGGACGCTGCTGAAACGTTTTCTGACTGGATGGTCTGTCATAAGGTTTAAAGTTTGGACGGCGAAATTTCTGCCGTCCTGCCTTGAAATAGCCTTGACTTGCCGTTCGAGTTTCAGAAGTTTTCTGCATTTGTCGGCCAACTTTCTTTGCCTCAGCCATATCCTCCAAATGTTTGGATAAATCATCTCCAAACAATTTTGTTGAAGGTTTAATTTCATCTTTACACAGCCTGGTGTATGGAGGGTTAAGTTCCGGTTTTATCAACTCTCGCCGTGCCATATTGAGTTTAAAATTGGCATTAGCTAGAAGAGCAATGCTATCCATCACGTGATCCAAGATCTGACGTGTATTTAATGTTTTGCCAGCGTGAAGGTCGTTTACCAACTGGTCTCCTAAAATAGACAGGGCCGACAAACCCTGAACAAGCGGTTCTTGAACTCGCTGGAAAGCTAGGTCAACCGTTCTGCTGCGTCGTGGCAGCAAATCCCAAATTTCTTCGTTGACGGTGGTGGTGGACAGGAATTTACAATTTTCTGGAGGAGGATATTTTTCAACTCGTTCTTTGATTGTGTTTGGTGAGAGACCTCCAGTAACCATGTTGTCAATTAAACCAGCAATTTTTTCTGCTATCGCAGGAGATTTCTCTTTGGTTTGCACAAATGCCTGAGTCAGGCTTTCCAAAATGTCATCCTGCGACCCTGAGTCAGGGCATGATGCAGGTTTCGCCGCCGCGGTCGTACTTGTATGCTTGTCGCTCGGGTCGAGCACATCAGTTAAGGCGGCGTTGAGATCAACGCTGTCATTTAGGCTCTGAGCGGCCTCTCCATCCTCGTCTGAGTCAGTACGAAGGAGAAGGTCTTCCTTGAGACTAGCCAGTATTGCCGTTTGTGTCTCCGAAGCCTTGGCAAGTTGTGCCCAGGTGGAAGTTAATCCTTCGAGAACTGACATATTCGTGTCCTGAGAATCTTCTACGCCTTTGCTCCTTGTATCGGACGCCAGATCCGCTCCATCCATGTCGTGTTAGTGATTCAACGCAAGAAATAGGTTCAAATTTGCATAAATATGACAAAAGAAATAATTTTCTTTCGCGTATCGAAACCTCGTGAGAATACCGAGTAAGCGCGCGAAAAGCACTGATTATGCGCATGCGTCTGGCTATCTCATGGGATCCCTGGGGCAGTGATGACGAGATAGAATGGTCTGATGATTCTCGCTTTGGGTGCAAGAGGTCCCGGGTTCGACTCCCGGACAGGCCCTTTTTCTTCTTTTCGCTGTCGTCCTCTTTAGAGAAACTTTGCATCTCCCCATGTAATTGTCTGTTTTCAACACACTCCATAAATTTTCAATTTTAAATCGAGGTAGTTTTTAACTTTTTAGCTTTAAAAAGCTGGTTTGCTCTGGTGGTCAGTATGGCATTATATAATTTAGCCTTCTATAGCATTTATCATGTGATCTTTGGCCAAAAAAGATATTTTTTTAGTCAGTTACAAAAAAGGCAGAACGTAAGAGATCGTATTTCAAGTTACGCATACTTACTCGCTATGGAAATTGATTACTTGACTACAACTACTTGTGAATGACAAAATCACAACCTCGTCTCAATAAACAAATATGTCTCCCAAGCATGCATTTGTGTAACATCAAACGTTATGAGCAAAAATATACCATGAACTTTAACAAACTGTTAGGCTAACAGTACAAGGTTTCAAAAACCACCATTGCAATCCGTTTCAACATTTTAACGTTTGTCCTATTTCATGTGCCATTTTTACGCGTCCTTCTTTTAACGTTTTGAGCAGTTATTTTTATGTTTCACTGAAACGGACAACTTAAATTTCGAGATGCACCTCCTTTATTAACAAATGGATCTGCAGCGCTTAAAGCTTCTAGGCTTGGAAAAATTAACATTATTTTAAATTTGTTATTTTATTCGATAAAATATTTTGACCATTAATTTTATTTTATTTCATTTTATTTTTTGCAACTTGTATGCTTTATTCTATACAGCAATTTGAATGCTTTGTTTCATTAAATCATACTGCATAAACATTGCTTTGTGGCTGTCGTGATGTTAAATCTTGCCCAAGAGCTTGTACATTGAGGCAGGCGGTGATTAGCTAAAATGGTAGAGCGCCCGATTAGTATGCGGGAGGTACCGAGATCGATCTTCGGATCCTCCAAATTGACAACAATTTCTTTTTGTGCGTAAACACTAACTTATTTTGGGCAGTTTTTGGCAATACCGTGTTAACGGTTAGCGGGTTGTTAAAACGTCGTATTTTATAAAGAATAGCCCGAACTTAAAAAAGGAATAAACGAGAAGCCACAAGGCCTAAGATTTTGCTCACGGTCATGATGTAAGGTTGCATGGCTTGGGTTTAATTTTTGAAAAAAATGGGTTGCTAATTAAAAGCAAATAAGTCCGCTGTTTTAGTGGCTAAAGTGCAAGAGATGACAGTTAGATATGAATTAGCAATTAACGAAAACAGTTTTTTTTCTAATTGAAATAAAGTTTGAGCTCATGGTATTTTATTTATTTATTGTATTCTTTATTTGCAAATGATTAAAAGAAATTTTTCTTCCTTATACAAATTGCTGCATTCACATTCATTTAAAAAAAAAATGAAGAATCTGCATGGGTATCGATCCCAGTACCTCCCGCATGCTAAGCGGGCGCTCTACCTTTTCTCACACTGCGAAAATCATTTAATGTAGTTTCTGCTCGCAAGGTGTAGCAATCGCCCATCGTTCTGCTGATATGATAAGAAACTTGCTTTTTTGCGCCTGATTTAAGATGAGTAGCCAGCCCCCAGTGGGATAAGTGCAATGGCGCCAAACAAAACACTATAGCAAAAGCCACAAGACACATCACAAACAACGGACGGGTAAGGAGGGGGAATCAGTCCACCCAACTCGCCAACGTGTCGAACCTCGCCCACCAGTAAACATTAAACAAAATACGAGGCAGCAAAAACATTAACACAGCAGGAGGAGGTCGAATACATTAACAACGGATCAATCGAGGAATGAAACAAATTACTGTCCAGGGAACTTAGCAGGCCGACCAGAAGGCAGGGGGTCACCAGCATTTTCAAAAACAGTAAACTCACACCGCATAAAAGATGCTTTCTTCCTCGGAACCTGAGGACGAACATATTTCACGAAACGATCGTATACTCAAAGGAGATCGAATCCACTTCTTCAATGGAGCGGGAGAGAGAACCAAAGTCCCAGACGACTTGAGAATTAGGACATTCGAATACAACATAACCAGAACCAGAACGGCGGGAAACCCCCCAGTTGGTAGACAGGCAGCCAGAAGACTTTGCAGTCACAGGAACGGGCTTTTCAGAAGCAGGAACAGACTTGAAGGAAGCAGGAAAAAACGGACTTTGTAACAGAAGACTTTGCAGATGCAAAATCGGGCTTTGCAGCGGCAGGAACGCGAGGGAGAAGGAGAATCAGAATGACTCTGCAGCTCATCAAGCTCTTTGTCCTGGAGATCGACGGGGGACTCAGCAGAAGACTCGAGAACCACACGAGAAGACGGAGGGCAGCCGAAGCCGAAGCATCACGCCTCCTGGAACTGGAAACCAAGACAGAAGTGGGAACAAGACTAAGCACTGTCACCAGAACAGGAACCAGACTCATAGGCGGAAAGATCAAAGAAATCTGGTTCTCTTCTTCATCGGCAGACATTGAAGGATCGGCGCCGGAAACAGAAACAGAATCAGTAGCATGAAGGAACAGGAGGAACGGAATTAGAGGCGGGGGCAGCAGCAGACGGTTGAATGGAGGCACGCTCGCCAGCCATATGCCCAGGCTGACGGCAACGACGTCAGACACCACTAAAAGGATATAGATAGATAGATAGATAATCTTTATTTATTCACGGTACAAAAATTCGTCAGCTTTAAAAATGCCTAATACTAATATAATAAAAATATTTAAATAAAAAAGCTGCTTTCCACGAATGCCGTGCCTTACAGTTCTTTGAGTAATCGTTTAAATTGCCCAAGGGACTCTGCTTCCCTTAAGTTACAAGGAAGACTGTTCCAGAGAATGGCGCCACTATAGCTGAAGCTGTTTTTGTAATAGTTTGTGCGCGGTAATGGAATATTGAGTTTATTTTCAGAGTCCCTTAGGTTATATGCGACTTCTCGCCTTTCAAATTTAGAACTAAGATAGTTTGGAGCCAACCCGTGCAGAGACCTGTAAACCATCGTAGCTCTTTGAAATTGTTGCTGGCAAGCTAGGTTTTTCCACCCTAGAAGTTTGAAAAGGTGACCAGCATCTACGTCATAGCTTGAGTAGGTCAAAACACGGGCTGCTCTGTTTTGTAGCTTTTGAACCTTATTCCGTAAGGTTATCCCACAGTTTCCCCAAACAATGTTGCAATAATCAAAGTGTGGCTGTATTAAAGCTTGATATATTAGTTGTAAGGTCGCTTGAGGGACAAGGTGCCTTATTCGTTTTATGGCCCCAATACCAGAAGCGACTTTCTTTGTTACTTTCTCGATATGGCCACTCCAATCAAGTCTGTCATCGATGGTCACTCCAAGTGATTTTGCAGTAGTGACCTGGCTAACTTCAAAATCATTAATTGCAAATGTCGGGGACTCTGTGAGAGTACTTAGCCTCTGCCTAGATCCGATAAGCATAAATTCGGTTTTAGTCATATTTAGAGTAAGTTTGTTTGCTCTCAGCCAATTGTGAACATTTTCTAAATCTTGATTTAGATGCAACTGAATATTGTCTGCATTATCACCTGCGTACGTAAGGTGGGTGTCATCAGCGTACATCCTCGGCTCACAGTTTGAAAGACAGTTTGGAAGATCGTTGATGTATAACAGAAATAATAATGGACCTAAAATCGTCCCCTGGGGTACACCACAACTTAATAAACAGCTTTGAGAGAGCGATCCGTTGATGGAGCACATTTGAGTACGATTCTCTAAATACGACTTAAACCATTGGTGCGCGTTACCATATATGCCGTAATTGCTTAATTTTGATAAAAGGATCTCATGGTCAACTGTGTCGAAGGCCTTTTTGAGATCTAAGAAAACAACGGCGTTGATTTTACCGCGGTCAATATTGTACGCCCAAGTGTCCGTGGCCTCAAGGAGAGCCGTGACAGTTGAGTGAATAGCGCGAAAGCCTGATTGATATTTACAGATTATATTGTGCTCTTCTAGGTAGGCATATAATTGATCATAGACGATTCTTTCAAAGACCTTGGCCATAACTGAGATCACCGAAATTGGACGATAATTGTTTAAGTCGTCCCGATCGCCTTGTTTAAAAAGTGGGGTGACCTTTGCGCATTTCCAGTCATCCGGAAATATGCCTTGACTTATTGACTGGTTAAAAATATCACGGATAGGAATGCAAATGAGATCTGCACATTCCCGAATGAGCCTAGCAGATATCTTGTCAAGGCCAGCTGCCTTTGACTTGTTTAGACGATTCAAAAGTGAGAGAACTTTATTTGTACTGGTCGGATGGAGCTGAAACCGTTTATCTGTGCCAGTGAGGTACTTTTGATAACCATCACTATTTGAGGAATCAATATTGCTAGCAAGTTCTGGACCGATAGTAGCAAAGTGATTATTAAATTGGTTCGACAGCACAGTTGGATTTGTTATTGATACTCCATTTACTTTCAGAGATGTCACCGATTTTTTCCCAGATTTTCGCGAAGTAAGTTCATTGATAGTCTGCCAGGTCTTTTTAGAATCGCCCGTATGCTTGTTAAAACTATTTTGATAATAGGCTTGCTTGGCTAATCTGATTTCGCTATTTACTTTATTGCGTTGTTTTTTAAAAAGTGACCAGTCATTTGAATCATTCGATTTACTTGCTTTAATCTTTAGAATATCCCGATCATGCATTTGTTTCTTAAGCTCAGATGTAATCCATGGGGAACTACGCGTGCGAACACGCATTGTCCTCAAGGGAGCATGCTTGTTAACAATAGATAGAAACGAGCATTTCCATTGTAGCCACATTTGACTGGGATCAGTTGAGTTGTATATGTGATCCCAACAATGAGATGCAATATCATTCCGAAAATTTATTCGATTAAATTTTCGAAAGTTTCTGTAGGTTATAGCATTGTGCCCACCAGACATTCCATTCACGGATAATTTTCGATAGGCAAAAACTATGCTATGATCGCTAATACTGATATGACGAACCCCCGAACACACAACTTTATCTGGACAATTAGTATAGATCACATCAATCAAAGTTGCAGAAGTCGGAGTTATTCTGGTTGGTTCAGTGATAAGTTGCTGTAGACCATAAATATCAGTGATATTCATTAATTTGCATGTATTATTGTCATATCGAGTAGCAATCATGTCGCAGTTAAGGTCTCCCATTAGAAAATATTCAATATTTTCGGAATCGAGTTTCCCAATTAAAGTTTTGAAAGGTGAAAAAATACCAATAGGAGAATCAGGTGGTCTATACCACGTGGCAACAACAAACGGTTTAGATCTAGGTTTTTGAATTTCCAGACATAGATTTTCAAGAGTGTCCATGTTTAAATCATTTCGTATGGTAAAATTTATTGAACTTTTCACATAGAAACACACTCCTCCTCTACCGTTTGTAATTCTATCACGTCGAATTATATCATAGCCAGAGATGTTGACCTCATTGTCGCTAATAGTTTCATTGAGCTTAGTTTCATTAATCGATAAAATATCTATTTCGTTATGCGCTAGAAGAATTCTAAGTTGATCTATGTGTGTGATTAATTTATTGATATTTAAAGAGGCTAATTTAAAACCTCGTTGAGATGGCAACACTGAGGTAGGCTCATGAGATTCCTCAGTATTGCGTTTTGTACATTGAATAGGCACGGCATCGGTGGATAGCGCATCATTTCAACCTAAACTCATCTGAAAGTTCTTAAAAAACTGTTGATTACCTTTAAAATTAAGATGTAGTCCGCCCTTGTTAAGTTCCTTTTCGGAGATGTTTTGATGCTGGATAAATTTCCATCCATTCTGCCGGCAGTAGAACTTCAGTTGTTTATTAACTGTTTTCACGGCTTCATTGAATCCGTCTCTTCTTTGCACGAGCTCAGATATAATTACTGTGGCATCGGATGAGTTTTCAATTTGTCTGGCGAGATCTACCACTGAGCCGGCAACTTGTTGTGGTTCTTTACTTTTGAGATCATTAGTGCCCACATGCAGAATTACTTGGTCCGGTGAAAGCTCCAAATTAGGTTTAAGGTAATCCTTCATAGCTTTGGTGGTGGCACCGGAGAACGATTTAACCACCACCCGATGACCAACGGCTTTTCCTAAACGTGTACCTTGGATATTCTTTATCATAGAGTCTCCAATCAACAGGGTAGTACTTTCGTTTGCTGGCGTGGAATTTTCCGTGTCATCATGGGCGTTGGACTGTGCTTCACTGATCTTCTTTCTCCGTGTTTTGTTCTTTTTCTTTTTCTTTTTCGCGTCAACTGTTTGCCATTCGTTTTCAGGATTAGAGCTCTCATTAGACTGGGCATTATCACTCTTTGAGTTTCCTTGAGGGGCAGTTACCTCGTAACTCTGATTCCTCTGTTGTTGACGCTCTCCTACGTTCATTTCCTGCATAATAAGCTTTAATGCTAATTTTAGATAGTCTTAAATACAATGACCAGGCGAGCAGCACACCGGGAAGACGTGAGGCTGGCCTTGATACCACAAACGAACATCATAACCGGCGATGCGGACTGAAGACGACAGGTCCTTGGCCACACGAGTACCGTTGAGCACATCGGAAATATAAGGGTAGGCCTGGGGATTCAAAGGAAGACTTTGACTGGTTCATCTGGAACCTCGCACGAAAGATCACGCAGTTGGGTACGGGCATCGGGAGCAAAGAGGAGATTGGCACCCCGGAAACTGATACCACGAGCAAGCGCAGCATCACACTGAGCTGATTCTCGGTACGTTATATGTTGTAATAAAGATATTTATACGAAGTAAATTACTGTCACATGGTTCTGCAGGTGAATGCCATTATGCTCTCAACTGGGAAACAACTTTTACGCCTGTAATCAGTTATTGGATAGCTAGTTTTGTTATCTTAGCAATACGCCGGTGACCGAAAAAACTATCTTGTTTTAACGTTGGTTGTCGAAGTGACGTTATATTTCACTGTTTATTGAGTAGACAGTTGGTAGTTTTAATTTGTAAAATAATTAATAGCATTTAATCTGCCTTCTTTTCTTTAACCAACTACAGGCGTTCAAGTACTGACAAGCGAGCAGAATTGAACTGTTCGCATTATAATCCCAAGTAGACCACGAAAAGAAATTGAATTAATTTTATATTTTTTTCCTTTTTTTTTACTTATTCATTGTTTTAGACTTAATTTTACGTTGGATGGCAACTTATTTGTCGGGCACAAAATACTCTTGAGGCTCTAGTCGCTCTTTTCCTTTCACGATAAGGGTGATGCGTTCACTTTAAAAACGCTTTTTCTTCCACACTATTAATAAGTTTAAGTATTGTGAACATAAGGGTACATAATTATAAATTTCAGATGTTTATACGACAGATGGAATTTTGTAATAAAGTGGTTGATTGAAACTATCGTAAACTTTTACTTTGATTATTTTCTTTTTTGAAAGTTTTTTCAATTCTTTTTATTTGAACAGTAAAATCGTTCCTACTAGAAAAAGTGTTACCACTTAAGACAAAAGAGGCTCTGTACCGTTCTCTCATATTGCCTACGTCTTCTTAACAAAATCGTCAGGACGAGCCTGAAAAGTGGAAGGGTAAAAGTCATTAACATCGCCTTTACATGAAGTGCCTTAATAACTTGTTTTTCTTGCCGTGTTGAAATTTTCGGCAGTAATTCCGTTATTTATTATATCAGCACCACTCTCTGCCCACTGAGCTAACGGACCCGACAAAATAGTTAAAAACGCTGAAGCATGGTATCATGCAGATGGAGGAGGGTATTTTCCGCCACAAAAAGCTGAGGAGGATAACACACTCCACTATCTGCATAAATTCTACAAATATAGCCGATTTCAATATTTTTTCTATTATTCATTTAAAACATTTCCAAGCTCACACAGTTTTTACAAGAATTTCCCTCAACAAAACATTTGTCTGTTCCTTGACTGTTGCAGAACGGGTGTTTTTTCGGCAAAACGGCTGATCCTGTCACTCCACTATATCAGCATGGCGTCGATAAATCCTGTTTCAATCTTCTATTTTTACTATCGGCGTCGATCGTAATAATATAAAAATGATGATGAAAATAACATTATCAATTAGATGGTAATATCAAATATTTTCGAGATATGTCCAGAAATGCACGCATTGGCGAAAATGGCAGAAATGGTAATTAATCACCAAAATCGCCAAACTATAAACAAAAATTCAAATGAGATGGCAAAGGGGCCCTTTGCAAAGTGGTGATTTTGGCGAAAATGGCGTATTTGGCGAAAATGGCAGAAATGGCAATTAATCGCCAAAATCGCCAAACTATAAACAAAAATTCAAATGAGATGGCAAAGGGGCCCTTTGGAAAGTGGCGATATAAGCGAAAGTGGCGTATTTGACGAATTTGGCAGAAATGGCGCTTAATCGCCAAAATCGCCAAACTGTAAACAAAAATTCAAATGAGATGGCAAAGGGGCCCTTTGGAAAGTGGCGATTTCGGCGAAAATGGCGTATTTGGCGAAAATGGCAGAAATGGCGATTAATCGCCAAACACGCTAAACTGTAAACAAAAATTCAAACACGGTGGCAAAGGGGCCCTTTGGAAAGTGGCGATATTGACGAAAATGGCCGAAATGGCGATTAATCGCCGAAATCACCAAATTATAAACAAAAATGCAAATGAGATGGCAAAGGGGCTCTTTGGAAAGTGACGATTTTGGCGAAAATGGCATGCACTAATTCTGTATCTTTTCATCAACCACAAATAAAAAAAAAAATATAGAGTGCATGTTGGCCTCGTTCTTAAAACGTGTTTTGGCAGAAACGGCAATTACTCGATGAAATACCTAATTTGTCAAGACAAATTGAAATGACATAGCAAAGGGTCTCTTTTGAAATGGCTATTAATTGCTAAATAGTTAACCACATATTAATATCAAAATGTTTCCAATAGTATAATTGTATACTAATAATGACAACGCTACTGCAACTTAAGTGTCATTAATCTGTTTTTAATGCTTTGACCTTTAATTGATAACCTCTTGTGATTTGAAATTCGTCCCAAGACAAGAGTGTTTGGTCGGGAATTACCACTTATAACTAATTTCTTGCTCAATTCAAATCGAATGGCCAACGAGTTGTATTCGATTATCAGTAAATGGTAATCTTCGTAATGTTCATGGCAACTTTCTTACCAAAAAATCCAAGATAAGTATCCTTAATTTTCCAGGCTTGTAGGCATTGTTTGAATAGCGATAGTTCAACATTATATGTTATGAGGAATCCAGGTTGGTTCTTGGCTACGCATTCAGATAATTAGATGGTCCGTATTGCCTTGTATATCCATCCTGTTTGTTATAATGGCGTTCAATCGTACAAGTATATATAAACGAGCTGGTTCATTGCAGTTTCACAGAACATGAACGTGTAAGGTTTAGTAGTTGTTATATAGACGCAGCGGCCACGTTGAAATAGTCGATTTTGGATAACTACTCTATGTAAGTAGAAACGATTAGTGTCATTCCCAACCGACTTTGGTGGTCACTCTATGTAAGCAAAACGATTAATGTCGTTCACAGGGACTCTCAGGCAATTGTTAAAATAGAAGGTAAAAAGGCCGGGTGACGTGTTTCGACGAGCTTTAGCATTAGCAATTTAACGGAACACAAATTGTACTGAGCATTGGTTTGGTGGTCTCAGCGCAAAAAAAAAAATACGTTTTCTAAATTTCTGGCCCCACCTCATAAAGCAATAATGGGACACATTTTTTAAGAACGAGACAAACATGTACACTCTCTTTTTACATATCTAGTTGATGAAAAGATACAGAATTAGTTTGAATGGGATATGTTTTATGAAAGAGACAAACAAGTTATTACTTTGATCCAATGTTTATGTTCAATAAATGCGGTGAAGTATTGGGCACAAGTGACATTTCGTGCAGGTTTACATAAATTGGAAATAAGCGAATTCACACATTTCAAAATGGCACATGCAAGCTGCTGGACATTTCGGCTTTTGTTACTTTTAGGGGACCGTTTCTCTGAAGAGCAAAACAAGTAAGTGCGAGAAGAAAGTGAAGAGTTTAAAACGACGGAAGAAGATAATGTGTATAGTAGAGAACCAAAAAAGAATGAAGGGCACACACTGGTTATCGTGAAAGCATCTTTTAGCCAGGAACCATGCATTTCGCAATCGCTTTTGATTTAAGGCTGCCTCACAATTTAATGGAACCAATGTGAAGAGAATTGTAACCAGTGAGGATTGTTAAGGTCTACATCGAACCTCAAAAGTTAGAGTGTCCATGGCAAGGAATTAGTATGATTTCAAGGACTTGGTAGTTCTCTCTCAAGTAATTAGTGGACTTGTAAGTCTTTGAAAGGAATGAAGCATACAAAAGCAAATGATGCTAGTGTGATATTTCAGCGCATCACATCACTTTTGGTAAGTCAAGCGACATCAAAAGTAAGGAAATGTTTACTTAACCTGTGAAGTACATGGCACAAATACATATTAGCTTAACTGAAACGACTTCCATTTGTTGTTTCAGATATATTTGATTCAGTTGTATTTGATAAAATAATGTTGTTTGACAGTTAGGTAAAGCTGTTTTGTCATATATTTGATTCAGTTGTATTTGATAAATGTTGCCTCACAGTTATTGGGGCCTCTTGTTAGGCAAGTAATTTGAACTTTTTTTAGTACTGTTGCCTCACAGTTATAAGGACCTCTTAAGTTATCTACTTTGAAGGGGCCACTTTTGGCATCCAATTTGAATATTTTGCCACAAACTGCCAGCCCTCTGGCGATTTTTGCCAAAATCGCCAATTTCGCCAAAATCGCCATTTTTGCCAAAATCGCCAGCCTCCAAAGGGCCACTTTTGGCATCCAATTCAAATCGCCAGAGGCTGGTGATTTTTCGCCAGTTTCGCCATTTTCGCCATTGCATGCGTGGCAATTTTTGCCAAAATCGCCAGCCTCCAAGGGGCCACGTTTGGCATCCAATTCAAATCGCCAGAGGCTGGTGGTTTTTCGCCAGTTTTGCCATTTTCGCCATTGCATGCGTGGCAATTTTTGCCAAAATCGCCAATTTCGCCAAAATCGCCAGCCTCCAAGGGGCCACTTTTGGCATCCAATTCAAATCGCCAGAGGCTGGTGGTTTTTCGCCAGTTTTGCCATTTTCGCCATTGCATGCGTGGCAATTTTTGCCAAAATCGCCAATTTCGCCAAAATCGCCAGCCTCCAAGGGGCCACTTTTGGCATCCAATTCAAATCGCCAGAGGCTGGTGATTTTTCGCCAATTTCGCCATTTTCGCCATTGCATGCGTGGCAATTTTTGCCAAAATCGCCATTTTTGCCAAAATCGCCAGCCTCCAAGGGGCCACGTTTGGCATCCAATTCAAATCGCCAGAGGCTGGTGGTTTTTCGCCAGTTTCGCCATTTTCGCCATTGCATGCGTGGCAATTTTTGCCAAAATCGCCAATTTCGCCAAAATCGCCAGCCTCCAAGGGGCCACTTTTGGCATCCAATTCAAATCGCCAGAGGCAGGTGGTTTTTTGCCAGTTTCGCCATTTTTCGCCATTGCATGCATTTCTGGACACAAGTGATATTTTCGCACTGATATTCGATCGTGTCATCATGTTAACGATCATAAAGCCGGTTATGGACATAATATGGCAACTTGAAAGTTGATGTGGACCTGCTACAGCAAAATTAAAATACACATGGCCACAGAACATCGCATATCCAAAAAGACTAGAATGTCTAACCATTTGAAGATTTTAAATAATGATAACAATTGTTTTACTAATAATAATCATCATGATCTTATAATAATCATAATCATAATCATAATCATAATCATAATAAATGGCAGCACAATCTCATCAGTTATTTTAAGACCATGAGTGATGACCTGGCCAGTGCAAAACTACGCTCGGCATACCGGGCACATCATTCAATTAAACTAACCGGGCTAGATCAGATAATTTTTTCAGTGGAAATATTGTCTTTTAATTAAAAGAAAAATCAACGATAAAAAAGTCTCCATGTCATCATAATCAAATGCGAAGAAAATTAGCATGAATTGGTGATATATATACAAAAAAAGAAAGTGTCAGGAATATGTTAAAAGTTAAATTGAGGCGTGAAAATAGAGCAACCTAACAATTGAATAAAACGTTTCGCTCGGACGGAGTCCCCTTGAGTGTTTAATGTAGGTCTTTTGTTTCTGATGATAAGCATTTCGAAGATCAATCACTCAAGCTTCCCTTGGTATTTCTTGAGGACCTTTAAGTTTGTGTTAAGATTCATCCGTTTTAAGTGTTTTTCCAAGAAATGCTTGCCAATATCGGAATGTTTGTGTTCCTCTACACGCTAATGGACGTGACGGCACGTGTAACCGATATAATTTGCATCACACAAATCACATTTAAATTCATAAACAACATTCTGCTGGTTCAATAGCGTAGGCTTTAATTCCGTTTCTCGTAGATCATCGATGATCCTTTTGCTTGTTAAGATTGGCTGCAAAGGGTGATTGATCTTCCTTCCGAGGTGGCACAACTGTCCCCGAAGTTGGTCGGCAGATTTCTGATCCTTGTAGGGCAAGGTAATCCGAAGGGGGCTGTCAGTGGGCGTGTGGTTAAGGTCTCCCTGGTGTTGGGCACTGTTAATGGTCGATTCGATGAGCTTCTTGGGATATTTTAATTTCAAGAATATCCCTTTCAAGGTTTTACATTCCTGCGAGAAGAAATCTTGGAAAAACACAACTTAAAACGGATGAATCTTAACACAAACTTTAAGGTCCTCAAGATATGCTGGGGGAAGATTGAGTGATTGATCTTCGACATGCTTATCATCAGAAACAAAAGACCTACATTAAAGACTCAAGCTGGCTCCATCCGGGCGAAACTTTTTATTTAATTGTTAGTTTGCTCCATTTTCACGCCTCAATTTAACTGTACATATTCCTGACACTTTATTTTTCTGTATATATATCACCAATTCATGTTAATTTTCTTCGCATGTGATAATGATGACATGGAGACATCGAAAGGCCGTGTTACTATTTTATCGTTGATTTTCTTTTAAAATGAATGTCGAAATCGATCGTTATCGGAAATATTGTCTGCTCTTTTATTAGTCTCTCTCCTTCTGATTGTAAGGTTTCAATATATCACTTTCTTTTATTCACTTGCAAATGTCCAAATGTATTTTCTTAACCTTATTTTATTATAATATTACTATAAAAGTGGCCTTTGAATGATTTGTCATTCGTGTGCGAAAAATGAGGAAGTATTGCCACGCCTTCCAAACCTGAATTTTGATCTTGAAAACTGATATAGATTTAAGACCCGAAAAATTGACCAACCACAACGCGCATACGTATTAAAAGATATACTAAATATTGTTCAGAACTTACTCCATAATAGATACAAAATTGGCAAAATCAGATATTTATAGCTATTTACAGGAAGCGAAATATATGTTCTAAGGCGCTGATTTTCATCTTTTTTAATGGCAAGAAATGTTGCTACATTTTATATATAAAAAAGTATTAATGTTCACATTCTTGTTTCTATGTTTTCTTATGCTTTTCTTATGCAGGGCAACTCTAAAAACGCTGAAGAGGCTTGACGGTGGCTACAAGAGTGGAAAAAAAATAGAAGCATATCTGTTTAATGAAATACATGTAATATATCATTATTAGCAGTTGACGCTGTCCCATTAACTAATCTACCCTCATGAGGTGTTTTAACTTTTATAACGTATTTTCTATAAATGTCGTCAAATTAAATGAAAAGTTCAATTCAACATAAGATTGAAGACTGTGTCGTCGTTGCCGAGAAAAATCGCAATAGGTTTCCAGGAAGTCGCGTAGCAGCTAAACTACACCCTCAAATGCACCGTCAACATATGATGATATGATTATGTTATTGATCATAAAGCAGGTTATTTGCGACATTTACGTATATGGCAGCTTAAAAATTGATGTGGACCTGCTACAGCAATATACAGACAGCTGATCGCATTTCTGTTTTTGCCTACGGTTTTCTTTCTTATCCGAAAACAATAGAATGTCTAACCATTTGTAGATGTCAAAACAAGGCAGTAGAATCTCATCAGTTGTTTTAATACCCTGGGTATTGACCTGAAAAGTTCAATTTAACTCAAGATTAAAGACAGTGTCGTAGTCGCCAAGAAAAATTGAAACTGGTTTCTAGGGAGTCGTAGCAGCTAAAGTACACCCTCAAATGGCACCGTCAACAAGAAAATAATGTATATGATCGTGGTATTATGTTATTGATCATAAAGCAGGTTATTTACGTATATGGCAGCTTTAATATTGATGTGGACCTGCTGCAGCAATATACAGACAGCAGATCGCATTTCTGTTTTTGCCTCCGGTTTTCATTCTTATCCGAGAAGAATAGAATGTCTAACCATTTGTAGATGTCAAAACAAGGCTGTACAATCTCACTAATTTAGTTGTTTAAATAACCTGGGTATTAACTTGGCTAGTGCCAACCTTATGATATGGCAGACCCGGGTGCAATATCTAACTGAGGCAGGAAATTATTTCAGTAGAAATATTGTTTGCATGTTTTCCTTTCTCCTTCTTATTATAATTTTAAGGTATGATATAAATAGCTTTGTTTGATTAAGAGTATATTAAGCTGTGGTAATTACTATCCTCTAACAGTTAGTTATCATCACCTAACTAAGCAATAAGGCTCTCCAGGAATTCAAGACAAAAACAGTACGTATACACTGAAAACTTTGCAACCATCTTAAATAAGTGTGAGTATGTAAAAGGGTTAACGTCTACTTTGAGTCGATCTACAAGTCCAATTTTTCATAGATTTAATTCAAATATTTAGTGAGTTATACTCACGCCAAGGATATACGAGTCATAGTCAAAGATCATTTATTAGTGCGCACAACAGATGTATTTCAGAAAGAACACATGTCAGTTTTTTTTTACTGTAGGGGTACTAATTATTTTTAAAATTCTGACCATGCAATCTTGCCAAAGTAACACGCATTTAATCAACATTTTCTGGAAAATCGACTGCCAGTTTCGTATGGTGCAATGGTGACTGCATGGTCGACCAGCTTGAATCCACACGGTTATCAAGAAAATGTGTCCTTTAAATTAAGCCATTTCCCAGCTAACTGATGAAAAACCGAGCCAAAAAAGATTAAAGCTGTGGCATAAAAAACTTTTTTTTTCGCTACTAGCTGGGGGTCTCCGAAAGCTTTCAATCTTGCGCATAATAGGTCTATAAGTTGAAAGTTTTGTTTTCGCTACTGCTTCATAGAACTCGCAATGTCTCCCACTCAATATAACTCAATAGACACAGGAAACCTATACATCACAAACTGAGTGCTATCGTCTCCTCTTTGTACATTTATATCTAGGTTGCCGTGATATAATTATGGAATACCTATAGACTATTGGATCGTGTTCCTTTTCCTTTATACCTCCTTTTGCTTTCTTTTTCGGGCGAAGTTACTTTATTACTGGGCGTAAAATATAATTTGTAACCGTAAATTGTAGCTGTGGTTTCTACCAGTTTACCAAGAGGTTTGTAAATCTTTGGTATCAAACAGCTTATTTTCGTTTACTTTACTGCAAAGAAAACGGAAGTGATACTCAATGGATCATTAATTAGCAGAGTCTTTTACAAATACTACGCAAGATTCTGTTAAGATAGATAATAGGTCGGCGTTGATCGCGAGGCCAGTGATTTTTTCCTATTTCTACTGTTACGCATGCACGTTGATGTCACTTTTCATACATCATAAATTTATTGCACCCAATTTTTCTGGGGCGCTTTCCATTCAGCCCAAATATCCGCAACTTTAGGTTAGAAATCAAATGGAATGAACCATTTCCAGCATTTCGGTTCGGTCCGACCGGAATATTTGGGACCACATTTGAAGGTGGTTCGCTTTGACCAGTCCACTCGTTTCGGTCGGTCCGACCAAAAAGTCCCTTCCATTTGACAAAATTGTTGTCCCCAGTACCGCTCTTTTGTATCCTGCTTGCAGCAGGAACAATAAGCAAACACCCTGTGGCTTGGAACGGATCTGTGAAACCGGAATGAACCGTTCCATTTGGCACGTGGAATTTTTGAATTTTCAAACCAAAATTTTTGTTGAATGGAAAGCGCCGTGGCACTGGGGTGTCTTTTTCAAATAGCCAATACCAGGGCCTTTTAGTGCCCCGAGATTTCTTGCAGAAAAGTACTGGGGAAGAGGTTGTACACATAAGTGCTTAGGAGTCGGGGTAAAAATAACACTGAATCGTGCGTGGCAATACGAGGAATATCAAATTAAGTTCACTAAAACACGAACACGAATTATCACAGATAGAGAAACGAATAGACTACATATTGAAGAAAATCCTGGGATTTATTTGTTAGAAATTATGTAGGCTCCTGCTACTGATGATCTTTAAACCCGGATTACTCGACACATGGCCTGGTCGCCTGGGATACCTGTGGTCCAGCAACACTTCCGCTTCGCATCCTAAGTGTCATGGGTCTTGTTCCTTTTAAATTATATGAAAATCGAGCGGTGACTGTGTCATCATTTATACCAGCTGCCCACGCCTGAACAATAAGCAAACACGCTGTGGCTTGGAACGGATCTGTGAAACCGGAATGAACCGTTCCATTGGGCACGTGGAATTTTCGTCATTTCAAACCAAAATTTTTGTTGAATAGAAAGCCCCCCAGCACTGGGAAGCACCGGGATGTCTCTTTCAAATAGCCGATACCAGGGCATTTTAAGAGCAGTTGTCTGTAAGATTCGAGCTATATTAAAAAGGCGCTGCCACACTATCTCACCGAATTGGCTAAAAATTGGCATGTACACTTGATTTGAGGTCTTTAATAAGGAATAGGTAACTTTAGGTTCTAATTCCTCCTATTTCGGAAATTATCGACATGGTCGGTTTTTGGGTGCCTCGGACCGGCGCCATATTGGTTAATAGAAGCTGCTTTTGAGCCTTCCACTACAACCCTGTCTTCAAAGCTAATCTTCCTTTGCCAATACAGATTCAAAGAACAATCCCTCTTTATTGTATTTTTAGAAACTACTTCGAAATTGATGACGTTTTCGCAACGATCGATTAAACTTTTGGTGGGTATACTTTTTGAAATTTTTACGCCCGCAGAACTAACAGAATTTTAAAGGCGTATATCTCTTTTGCCACATCGCATTGAAGCTTGCCAATCTGCCTGAATACTCACTGTTTGTAGTTAAATCGAGTTCGTTAATAAAAAAATTGGGCAAATTTAACGGAGCAGAAACAAAAGTAATGAATGGTCATGAATGGAAGAGTGTCCTAGCGACTTTGTCAATAATCTGTACACCGAATACTCGCCAGGTGTTGCCAAAATTACAATCGATAATAGAGTTTCTGTCATTAAATCTGAGTGATCTGTGTAACAAAATTAGCCTCTGTAATATAATCGATAACTCTGCTGCGAAAAACAGTATAAAAAAGGCAGATTGTATAGGGAAAAGAAAATGAATTTGTTATGTTTATGCTACGACGCGTAAACAAAATTCAACCATCACAGTCGAACAGGAATTTTCCTGATTTTCCTCCAGTTCCTTTATCGAAACCAGAGCTTTCAAAATTAACCATAGTAATGAAAATTGAGATGTATTACCTTACTCGACGACAAAGTTGCCAGTTTCCACCTTGATCGACCTTGATCATTATTAGTGAGCGAGGATGCGATGATATTTCCAGCTACATGTATTTACAGCGTTTGAAGATTCACTCAAAATTCATGAGACATGAGCCCTTGAAATAAACATTATTACTTCCGGTTTTAAAAATTGGGCGTTGGCAAAGTAATGAATAGACTCATTCTACCTTGTACACCGTTAACAACGGTTCCGTGTACAATTTTCAGGTATTTTGTCTCAATCATGAAGCCCGTTTTGAGGAGATTCTTGATAAACAGAAAAATTGGTTTGGAAGGGGTTAAGAAGAATGAGGGATGAGCCCAGGACAACAAAAACCACAGTCACCCCACCGAAGGGCTTTAAAACTGTGCGCAAATGCCTCACCCTACGGACAATTCCAACTTTTCGTTTCCTTGAAAAAGCTTAAAATCGCTAGACAATGCATGGACAGTCCTAATTCAAAATAAAGTAAACAGCAAAGAAAATTCAGTTAGCGACCAGAGTGTTTATCCGATATCGCGAACAATAAGGAGTGATTGAAGATGTGTCTGCAGTTTAAGGTAAAATCATTTACCATGCTCACGGACCTTTCGACAACATAAGTGTCCCGATTGACGTAATATCAGTGGTAAAAAACGAACGCTTTTTACTGTAGGACGATGACGTCATCATACAAAAGGCGCCTTCACTCTGGCATCCAGAATTTCAAACTATCAAATCCTAATTTTCTCTGCTCGTCAACTCAAAAACGCCTCTGAGGGCAAGTAGTGGTAATGTGCTTGTTAGTAAGGTCCAACATAAGGAGACATTCATAATCAACTCGGTTAATGCATTGATAAAGCGAAACTTTCTCCTTTACCCTTAGGGACAGAGTTCAAGGGCGCAAAAGATTTTTAGTTCAGCTCTAGCATGTGTTGTCTAGCGATTTGCCTTGAGCTTCTCTAAATTTTCCAGATCAAACAAGCTGTACCCATCGTATATAATCTTGTCTGGGCTCCCTTGAAAAATTGCACTTCATCAGATGCCTTCAAGGTCATCCTCCGCCGCGACAACTTCGTGATCTATTTTAATGGGTGGTTTTCTGGAACTATCCTATGGCTTGTCCTTTCTGGTCGTCACTTTATTAGCGAGCACGTTTCAATTTCTCTCCAGCAAAAGTCTCTATCAGGAGCGTAGCCAGGATTTTCCAGGTGTGCGTAAAATTTCCAAAACTTACCCTAACATCTTACTCAGTTCTCTCGCAACGTTTCCCCATTACATTTGCTAATTCTGTTAACTAGGTGAGGTTGTGCGTGGATGAAATGGCACTTGCAATCGGTGAGAAAATTAGGTTAGACACTTTACCCTCAAGGACGACTCTCACGTTTTGCTGACACTTTCTACCTTAGAAGAGATACGTGAAGCTTTGCCTTCCAAACTCCGTGTAAAAAAATGTCGTTCGGCTGTTCAAACTACTTTTAGAAAACAACAAACTTCCCAACTTTAATTTTTAATAAAGGGATAAGGGTAGGAATCCAAATTGTTTTAAAGTATTTCACTGATTTTAACACGATGATTCTGAAGTAGTGTCTAGTGAGTACGGGGGCTAATGCCCCATCGTAAAAATCTGAAAATGAAAACAAAAATCTTGTATAATAGTTATTTTGTTGAGTTGTGAAAAATCACAAATTTGTTTCTTCTTGAATGTGTTATACTCTCATCCATTCAGTCTTTCCGATATGCCCGTCGGATAGCGCAAGTTAACGTAAATGATCGATTACCTAAAAAGAAGCTACGATCCTAACTTTCCACCTTCGGGTCTTTTCCCTCGCCATAATTTTTTCCCTCAAGGAATTTTACTCTGTTTTACATAATAATTGGTCTTGCATTCAGCTTATCGATTTTGAGAGCCTAGTCCTGTGCCGTATTCTGATGCGATCTACTTTATGTAGCTTCCCCCCATCTAACAGCTCCTTACTGAACAAAAACGGTTTTAATTGACTCTATTCAAAGAACTAGCCAATATTTTTCCAGCGGTAAGCACGATGTTCCTAATTCCCCCTAGTCCCCTTCTTAGACGCTTTCATGTGCATCAGGTGTTAAATTTTCTTTTCATAAGCTACAATGCTCATAATCGCGCATTCTGATGTCATTTATGCTTAAAAAATTAAAAATTAGTTTATCGAAGAAAGACTAACAACAACAACAACAAGTTTTATTGAAAATTGGAAAATAACTAATTACATTACTTTCCCACCCGCAAATAGCTTATGAACTAATCGAAGCGGGGGGAGCTGAAGACATATTACAAAACAAGATTTATATATAGATGGACTAAATAACAGTGAAGACACTACTATACAGTAAATAGAATTTAAACTAACATAAAACAAGGCAAGTACATAACGATTACGAAGAGAGGCTAACCTAAAGTATTAAAATAACTTAATAAGAGTGAATTAAAGGTGTCATGAGGCGTTTCAGTGATTTCATGAACTATTTGACGCGGTCCTTTTCTTACGGCTTATGTCCGTTGGTGAAATCGCTCCTTGGGTTTTCTTGGATTGAAAAGGGCGGGCTCTTTCTAAACGTGGCGTTGTTTATGGGACCTTAGTATTCAGAACAGAATCAGTCGATGGCAAACAACGAAAAGGCGTTTATGTGGTAAGTTACAGTGATGAACCTTGCCTCGAGATGGTCATATTTTTGTACATACCTTCATGCAATTCAGTGTTGGTCTGAAAATTTTTTTGTTATGGATGGGGGAAGGGTTGGGGGGGGGGGAGATCAGAACATGTACCTCGTGTTGTTTACGAGACATTAAAGTAATGAAAACTGTTAAACAGTCGTCTACAAATCAAAATAGTTGCAAATGCTTACGGGAGGCCCTAACTATATGATGATTAGAAGAGCAATATTTGGAAAGGTGCATGGTCGTGGAGTTATTAAAGGAGATTTGACTAATCAACCAATTTCCCGCCAAACATAAGGGCGTGGCCAGTGTCCCCAAAATTGTGTTCGCTCGCCCCGGGCTGGCTCGACTTTTGGGATACGGTTATGGAGTTATAAACAATGAGTTCATCATCTATATAGCCTACTCGCCCCAAAGTGACTGCATTTCGCTTTTCAGAGACCCATCAGTTACTGTATGACCCTCTCCGATCAGATTTTATGTCCGTTGTACTGGTGGTGAGGTCAGTCCACCAGCAGAGTCATGAAAAACACCGCCACTTGAGCCTTTACATTCAAAACATTCCTGGCTATCGGGAAAAAAAGAAGGAGCTTTTAAAAATACTAAATAAAATGTCATTTCAAATTTCACTTTGTCACCGTTCGAAAATTATTGTAAATCAGACCGAATGAAAGTTCACTCAAAAGGGGAGGGAGAGGAGGGTTGGTAGTTCTTAACAGTTCCAGTTACCTAGAAAATTAAAAGTTACGAAAATATACTGGGCGAACTGCCGAATACATGCAAGAATGAAAAAGAAAATAGAAAACAACTTCCTGTTCAAATTCGGGTGAAACGTTTAATAGCGTCAACAAGACTGAACTTGATTGAGGTTGTTCATTTCAGTTCCGTTCCAGCGTGCAGTTCCTTGTCCTCCTAAAAATAGCTTCGTCCCCCACCGATCATTCCCTGTCACATTTTTCGGACTTATTATTCAGTAATGACGGTACGATCAGGTAATTTGACTTGATGAGTTCTTTAATTTCATTTCATGTACTAGTTTTATATCTTACGCTGGAAAGATCTGCCAAACAGTGTACATTAGCAAAGGTAGGTTCCTGTTTACACGTGTAATTATCGAATACCATACAATTTGCATAAAGCTACAGTGCACGGTTGGTTTTTCTAGCCTTTTGATAAAAACTGACAACGTTTGCGTTATCTTTGCCTAAGAAAATATGTAATTTGTAGCTGTATACAGCGAAATACTACAGAGAAAATTGTAACTGTGCAGTACACGAGCGGCTCCCGATTGGTCTGGCAAATCGAAGAGCGGACTTGAGCTAGTACCGTGTATAACAAAATTGATAATTTTCATTTTAGCGCATATTTCAAGCTCTTCGCAGGATCAGAATCAAAAGATCATCTGTTTACATTACAAGGGAGGGTTTTTTAAGCGATAGATAGGGTTTAAGAGGTGCGATCAATTTTTAAAGAATTTCCTTTTCAAATATTCACCGAATTTTGTTTTGAAGTTTTAGCGGCCAAGTGGCTGAACCACTGCGCATTCATGCAATCATATTTCTGTTCCGTTGCATTTGCCCAATTATCTTATTCAACAGTCTAACTTAGCTATAAACAAACTATGTTTAGTTAAAATGGCTTAGTCTAAATCGATGTGGCATGGCTGAAGTAGTGTCTAGTGAGTACGGGGGCTAATGCCCCATCGTAAAAATCTGAAAATGAAAACAAAAATCTTGTATAACCGAGTAGTACACAATTTTAGTTATTTTGTTGAGTTGTGAAAAATCACAAATTTGTTTCTTCTTGAATGTGTTATACTCTCATCCATTCAGTCTTTCCGATATGCCCGTCGGATAGTGGAAGTTAACGTAAATGATCGATTACCTAAAAAGAAGCTACGATCCTAACTTTCCACCTTCGGGTCTTTTCCCTCGCCATAATTTTTTCCCTCAAGGAATTTTACTCTGTTTTACATAATAATTGGTCTTGCATTCAGCTTATCGATTTTGAGAGCCTAGTCCTGTGCCGTATTCTGATGCGATCTACTTTATGTAGCTTTCCCCCCATCTAACAGCTCCTTACTGAACAAAAACGGTTTTAATTAAGTCTATTCAAAGAACTAGCCAATATTTTTCCAGCGGTAAGCACGATGTTCCTAATTCCCCCTAGTCTCCTTCTTAGACGCTTTCATGTGCATCAGGTGTTAAATTTTCTTTTCATAAGCTACAATGCTCATAATCGCGCATTCTAATGTCATTTATGCTTAAAAAATTAAAAATTAGTTTATCGAAGAAAGACTAACAACAACAACAACAAGTTTTATTGAAAATTGGAAAATAACTAATTACATTACTTTCCCACCCGCAAATAGCTTATGAACTAATCGAAGCGGGGGGGGCTGAAGACATATTACAAAACAAGATTTATATATAGATGGACTAAATAACAGTGAAGACACTACTATACAGTAAATAGAATTTAAACTAACGTTAAACAATTAAGGCAAGCACATAACGATTACGAAGAGAGGCTAACCTAAAGTATTAAATAACTCAATAAGAATGAATTAAAGGTGTCATGAGGCATTTGTGATTTCATGAACTATTTGACGCGGTCCTTTTCTTACGGCTTATGTCCGTTGGTGAAATCGCTACTTGGGTTTTCTTCGATTGAAAAGGGCGGGCTCTTTCTAAACGTGGCGTTGTGTATGGGTCCTTAGTATTCAGAACAGAATCAGTCGATGGCAAACAACGAAAAGGCTTTTATGTGGTAAGTTACAGTGATGAACCTTGCCTCGAGATGGTCATATTTTTGTACACACCTTCATGCAATTCAGTGTTGGTCTGAAAATTTTTTGTTATGGATGGGGGAAGGGTTGGGGGGGGGGAGATCAGAACATGTACCTCGTGTTGTTTACGAGACATTAAAGTAATGAAAACTGTTAAACAGTCGTCTACAAATCAAAATAGTTGCAAATGCTTACGGGAGGCCCTAACTATATGATGATTAGAAGAGCAATATTTGGAAAGGTGCATGGTCGTGGAGTTAAGGAGATTTGACTAATCAACCAATTTCCCGCCAAACATAAGGGAGTGGCCAGTGGCCCCAAAATTGTGTTCGCTCGCCCCGGGCTGGCTCGACTTTTGGGATACGGTTATGGAGTTATAAACAATGAGTTCATCATCTATATAGCCTACTCGCCCCAGAGTGACTGCATTTCGCTTTGCAGAGACCCATCAGTTACTGTATGACCCTCTCCGATCAGATTTTATGTCCGTGGTACTGGTGGTGAGGTCAGTCCACAAGCAGAGTCATGAAAAACACCACCACTTGAGCCTTTACATTCAAAACATTCCTGGCTATCGGGAAAAAAAGAAGGAGCTTTTAAAAATACTAAATAAAATGTCATTTCAAATTTCACTTTGTCACCGTTCGAAAATTATTGTAAATCAGACCGAATGAAAGTTCACTCAAAGAGGGGGAGGGGAGAGGAGGGTTGGTAGTTCTTAACAGTTCCAGTTACCTAGAAAATTAAAAGTTACGAAAATATACTGGGCGAACTGCCGAATACATGCAAGAATGAAAAAGAAAATAGAAAACAACTTCCTGTTCAAATTCGGGTGAAACGTTTAATAGCGTCAACAAGACTGAACTTGATTGAGGTTGTTCATTTCAGTTCCGTTCCAGCGTGCAGTTCCTTGTCCTCCTAAAAATAGCTTCGTCTCCCATCGATCATTCCATGTCACATTTTTCGGACTTATTATTCAGTAATGACGGTACGATCAGGTAATTTGACTTTATGAGTTCTTTAATTTCATTTCATGTACTAGTTTTATATCTTACGCTGGAAAGATCTGCCAAACAGTGTACATTAGCAAAGGTAGGTTCCTGTTTACACGTGTAATTATCGAATACCATCAATTTGCATAAAGCTACAGTGCACGGTTGGTTTTCTAGCCTTTTGATAAAAATTGACAACGTTTGCGTTATCTTTGCCTAAGAAAATATGTAATTTGTAGCTGTATACAGCGAAATACTACAGAGAAAATTGTAACTGTGCAGTACACGAGCGGCTCCCGATTGGTCTGGCAAATTGAAGAGCGAACTTGAGCTAGTACCGTGTATAACAACATTTATAATTTTCATTTTAGCGCATATTTCAAGCTCTTCGCAGGATCAGAATCAAAAGATCATCTGTTTACATTACAAGGGAGGGTTTTTTAAGCGATAGATAGGGTTTAAGAGGGGCGATCAATTTTTAAAGAATTTTCTTTTCAAATATTCACCGTATTTTGTTTTGAAGTTTTAGCGGCCAAGTGGCTGAACCACTGCGCATTCATGCAATCATATTTCTGTTCCGTTGCATTTGCCCAATTATCTTATTCAACAGTCTAACTTAGCTATAAACAAACTATGTTTAGTTAAAATGGCTTAGTCTAAATCGATGTGGCATGGGTGATATTGGCTTTCCAATTTCTACCAAATTTGTGTACCTTTTAAGTACCGAAAAAGTGCTGTGAGAAGTTATAGCCGTTCGTAGCTCAGGCTTAACCATTTTCAGATAAGAGTAGGTAAATGAAAGGAGGAAGGATAGTTCTTTGCAACTGTATGAGTCACGATTAAGTTATTTTAATGATAAGGCTAGAATTAATTACTGTAAATCTCCTTCAGTTCATCAACATGGCGGCCGCTCGAGGCCTCGTCAAAACTGTCATTCCTGTATCTTTGAAACCAAAGAGAATTCGAACCTTAGAATATGCATTCAGTATTTAGGACACCATTCTAAGACTACATGCCAAATATCAGCCAAATCGATGAGGTAACGTGTCAGGCCGAAGTTCGAATTTTACAGAAAATCACTCTTAAAACCCCCAGATTTCTTGCCAAAAAGTACTGGGGAAGAGGTTGTACACATGAGTGCTTAGGAGTCGGGATAAAAATAACACTGAATCGTGAGTGGCAATACCAGGAATTGCTGGTTTTCAGTGTCACGCCATTCAAAATAGATCAAAATAAAAATCAAACCGTTCAATAGATAAAGTGCAGAATCTGGGAAATGAAAGGAGGTACATATACAAAGACCCTCGCCAAGATTCAAGTGAGAGGAATATTTCGAATACGAGATATCCGAAGAAATGTTTTACCCAAACTTATAGAGATTTGTATGGAGACGCCATGCTGGTGCTCAGCTGGATGAGCTCCAACATGGCGGACGGAAACCAACAGAAACATCTGTTACCGAGTTTTCCTACAATACCGTGAATTTTTTCTTCGAGAAACTCATAAGCATTAAAGTAATACTTTTTCTGATACATGAACTGTTTAGATAGCAAAATTTCCTGAAATAAGTCATCTTTTTAACCTACATGACAGCTCTCGTAGCCGTCATGTAAATGCCGTGTCACGCAGAAGCTTAGAAATTCGAGCGCACTCTATCACAAAACGAAGCACCCTATTGAAGCGAAAATTTGTATGAAAATTAGTTTTCAGCTGCTCTAATGCATCGTGAAAGTAAAATCTCGGTAGGATCGATAGTTTTTTAGTTGGAATTTTAGTGACTTCATGTGAAAACCAACAATATCAAATTAAGCTCACTAAAACACGAACACAAATTATCACAGATAGAGAAACGAATATACTACATATTGAAGAAAAGCCTGGCATTTATTTGTTAGGGCTGGGCTTCCTGTGGTCAAGCAACACTTCCGCTTCGCATCCTAGGTGTCATAGGTTTTTTCCTTTTAAATTATATGAAAATCGAGCGGTGACTGTGTCATCATTTATACCAGCTGCCCACGCCTACAGTGTCATTTTTGTCTTTCCATTAGAGACTTCCACAGTGGTTTTTGCCAGTTGCCCTACGCTATGGAGAACGTGACAACCTCATCTGCCACAGTCCCGGAAGGTATCCGAATCGGAGTTTGTGGTTTGGTAGGTGCCTTATATCTAAGTGCATCAATCGTCACGGTTACATTCAACGGCCTGTTGCTGTACGTGATGTTCAAGGATCCGCTAAAATGCTTTCGGCGACCATTTGCAGTGTACGTGACGGGATTGGCGATGACCGATTTTCTGTTTGGCGCCGTTCTTGGCCCCCTTTCAGCCAGAATAGAATTCTACTGTGTCAAGGACAAAGACGGCGAAACAACTTTCTACCACATCATCGATTATTTTATCGATAACTCTGCTACCGTGTTGATACTTGCCGTGTCAGTTGACAGGCTTCTTGCTGTCGCTTTTCCAATTTTTTACCGCGCCTCCGTCAAGAAGACTCACGCGGCTATTGTCATTGTTTGCGCCTGGTTTTATTGCATGGCGTTCAGTTTAATTCAGCTAGCGGACGTCGCTGAAGAAATTTACGACACGGTGGATGTTCATATGTTTGTTACCTTTGCCCTAACGGCTAATGGAATGATTTACCTTTTCATCTATCTCATTTTCCGCAAAAGAAGAAAAGCCTTCCCAGTAGGAGCCGAAACATCTCAAAAAAATGAGAAACAACTTAGGCATCTGAACAGGGAGAAAGAATTGGCCTTCACTGCGTTCCTGATACTTCTTGCTTTGGTAATAACCCAGATCCCCTATCTTGTAATGACAGTCATTGAGGCAAACTGTCAAAGTTGTACTGAAACCACATGGTTTTTCGTATGCCACAAGTTTGCAGACTTCTTTTTATGCCTAAGTGCTATTGCAAACCCTTATCTATATGGATGGCGAGTGAAGCAGTCGAGGGATTCATTAATGGCAGTGTTCTGTAGATCACGCTTAGAACCCGCAGATCCGGAAATTCCACAAAATACAAAGGAAACAAGAAATCAAAGTTAAAGAAAAAAAATAAGAATATTGACTCTAATGATAATTATTGCTGAAGTACTTGTTTTTCCCTTTCTTAAGACACTGCAAGTCAAGTTTCTTATTTTTGTTTAATACACTGAGCTATAATTTTAGCTTAAAGGAATACCTCATTAGTCAATCGCTTTCCCTTTATTAAATGCTATAACTGGGTGCCTGATGCAGAACCATTTGGTCCTGGCCTAACTTAACTCAGAGCTTCGCCTCTACACCAACATACCACGAGAGGGCGTAACCACGGTAGAGAGAAAGCCCCTATACCTACCAACAACAACAACATAAGCTTTATTTGCCTGACTATAATTATGTAGTTACAGTATTGCAAAAGCTTTAACATAAAAAAAAAACAAACAAACAAACAAACAAGCAAATCATAACAATGATAATGCAATGCAATGATTACCATAGTCAATCAAGTGTCATCAGCATGATTTGATAACAAATTATTTCGTAAATCATTACATAATGAGACAAATTTCAACAGATGTGAATTCACGGAAAAATTCTGTGAATTCATCAATTTAATTATTAATTCTGTGTAAGATAGCTGATTAAAGTCGACCAAATTTTCTTGGATTTGATGGTAGAATTTCTCCCTTGGGATTGAGTATTTTGGACAATGGAAGAGAAAATGAAATTCGTCTTCAATTATACCAGAGTTACAAATAGGTCAGAATCTATCGTTGCGGGAAGTTTGATTATATCTTCCAGTTTCAATCATGAGTTTGTGGTTACTTATACGAATTTTCACTAAATCTTTCCTATTAGCAGAATTTCTAATTAAGTCTAGATAACTTGAAATTTTATAATCATGTTTAAATAAGCTGTAAAATTGTAGTTTCTTAGAATGATGGATTGTATGTTGCCAATATGCAATATATTTTTGTTTTATTATATTTATATAGTGTTTGATCTTAGCTTCCTTTAAATTATTAGGATCAAAATCAGGGAGGTCATAATATTCAGATATTTTCATAAGATTATGGTAATAGCTATTTTTACCATTACAGTGAAGTTCTAGCGAATTACGAAAGGCTTGTTTAACAATAGTATCCTCGTTTTTACGCAGAAGATTCAATATGTAATAAAAGATGTTTTTATAATATTAATAATTAATGGAAACCGTCCTAATTCACTTCTACTTGCAACATTTGAAGTTTTATTGCTAATTTCTAGGAAACGCTTGCAAAATTTCAAGTGGGTTTTTTCAAGTGGGGTATTGTCCCAAGCTTTAAAATCATGTTTTACATATACACCCCAAATTTCGCTATTATATGATAATATTGGGGAAATCATCGTTTCAAATATTTTGCAAGCAAGAGAAGGTTTTAATTTGCTAAAGTTTGTGTGCTTTCTTAAACTAAAAAGAACATACAGAGCCTTCTCCTTCAAGTGTTCGAGCGAGATATTAAAATTACCAGTTGAGGAGATACGGGATCCTAAATATGTATATTCATGGACAATATCAATGGTTTCTTTACCTATATGGAATTCTAGATTTGAGTTTTTCTTCGCTCGTTTTTGAAAGACCATACCATTGGTCTTTTTGGAATTTATATCTAACATCCAAAGTTGCAAAAAGAGGATAATGTGTTGAGACAGTTCTGTAATCCTATTTTAGATCGTGATATAATAATTAAATCATCAGCATACAAAGGCGAATTTAATTTGGTACCATTTGGAAGGATGATAGGGTCTGATAAAGTATTTTGAAAGGCGGACGGTAAGTCATTAACGTATAAATTAAAAGTAAGGCGCTTAAAATACAGCCCTGGTGTACCCCTATAGACCCATGGAACAGCCATGGGAATAAAGATGGCCGTTGCTTTTGCTAACATCTTTATGGCCTGAATAGAAAACGTTACCTTCTCATCGATATCTCCCTACTCCCGACATTTCATTTTCTCCCTCCTCCCCACATCTTCGCCTCGATTTCTCCCTCCTCCCTACTTTTCCGGGCCATTTCTCCCTCCTTCCTATTCTGCTCTTCTCGGTGCAGATGTTAACCTACAAAGGACGGAAGGCGGGCTATGGAAGTCCACTAACTCCGACGAGAGTGGTTATGTCAATTTTAGGCTTTTATAGATTGTGCTAACATAATTTTTGACATGATTCGTCACTGCGAGCATAATTTTCATGTTTTTTCCCAAAAAAAGCACTGCTAGCATAATTTGCCCTTTTGGCTAGTCAGTGCAGCCTAAAATTGTCATTTATTGATCATGCAACCAATTTTTTTGGACCCGAGATAAGAGTTGCAGGC
>CALNXK010000044.1:552500-590000 GCA_942486035.1 Porites lobata
ACTGAGGCTAGGAATATCTTTCGTTATACCAAGGACTTCGTTGGTTTCGAGGTTCCACTGTAACCATATATTGTGACAATATATATCATTATCAAGCTCAGTGCAGTATTAGGAAATAATGACGAAAAAAAGAAAACACTATTAATTTAGTTGACAGATGGCCATAATTAGTCCTTTTCCTTTTCCCGGCGGAGGTATGTGTCCCAACCGAATGCTGTACCAATACATAGACCGTAGTTTATTACGGCGATTGTCGTTTCTTTCCCTCGTCCTAACAATAACTTTGTGGCTTTTTTCATGATAACTAAAGCTTGGAATGTTAATTAAAAAGAGATTTCATTCGATTCACTAACAAAAAATGCCTAATAAAATCATTTCGTTTGCAACCTTTTTTTTCGCATAGTGACGACCGTGGAGAAGAGGGGTGCTCAGTATAGTACGGTGAGGCAAAACTTGAAACGAGTACTAGTTTTTAAAGCTTCTGGCTTATAAAAGGGTAAAGACTTGGCGAGTTGAATTGTATGAAAAAGTAGGAAAATCTCCCAATCAAGTATTTAAAACAAAGTATTATATAATTGAAATATTTCAAACCTGAGAAGCACTTAAGGTCTCGGTAAATGAAAATTTTAGTACATTGCTCGATTTTGTTTTTTTTGGATTTTTGGCATGAGTGGGTCCTAAATTTTATTTTGGCAGAAAAAGAAAATCAGAAAGTGCTTTTTAACCCTTCTAAAATGAGCCTTTTCTGAGCTAACCAGCCAAGCGTGGACTTCGCGCTAAATCTTTAGAGCTGATTTTCTCTCATTCTATTTTAGACGCAAAAATCAAAATTCTCCGACCTCCAGTCGGGACAGGTTTTAAGCTATCGCTTTGAAACTTTCAGATATGATGGATAATGATATAGACTCAAAAAGGGTGTGAGGAATTTTCCGATTTTCCTTTGTAACTCATTTTATGTCAGTTTCTTTGCGTAAATCGCGCTCGAGATTCGACTTTTTAGTTTGAAATGCAATAATTCCGCTAATACGAGACATATACAAATTTCCTCACACCCTTTTTTAGGTCTTTTATCTGTCAATCAGATACAATAAAAAGGAAGTGAATATTTAACAACGTGAAAGGGCTGGAGCTTCAGCAGTAAACTCGGTACCTCTGAGTTCGAGAACAAAAAACTTAAGCCCCTTTTGAAATTCGATGAAATAAAATCTTTTATAAGGTAATTTAGTCTTTTAGCTTTAATTTGATATATAACTTGCCTTTGTAGCGAAAATACTCGCGCGACTAGAATTTTTTTCTGTGGGCACCTCGTTTTCCTTTACCGAGACCTTAAAGGCAGTATAATTTAAATTTATTAAACGCTTCAAGAAAGTGACAAAGAGTCTTGTCCTGTTTAATGATTAATCAGTACTTCCCCACTGTCAAGTACATCTCAGGCGTACTTCTAAGTTGTATTTACTATTAAAGCACCTGCTAAGGGGCTATTTGTGGCTCAGGTGTAAAGTTCCTCTAAGCGAAATTTATTCTTATTGTTATTGTTATTTTGCAAGGTCCGCTTTAGGAGAGATTTCCTTTAAGCTTTTACAGTTTCAAATGACTTATGATTACCAGAGTTTGACGATAACAATAAAGAGAATCAAATTTACGCGCAAACGTAAATTTGTACCACTTGACCAAGTTTTCCCCTTAATTGTCGTTCGTTTATTTCTTCTACTCAGAAATAAGTGCAGTTTCGCGCCAGTTTTATCCATGGATAGGAATTGTCCTGGACAGTTTTATCTGCTTATTTTCTATTCTGAGCAATCCTCAACTTCAACCTGACGTTTGGCGTTTGTCGTAGACGTGAATCTTAATCTCTCTATTAACTCTAACTAATGCTTCACAATAGCACGCGCGGGGAAAAGGATTGCCTGTCCGAGCTGAGAGGACTATAAAACTGTTCTTCCCCCTCTCTCGTTTAGCGCGTGTTATCATCTCTCTTGCACGATTCTTCTGTCTCAAAAACGCCAATTTGTCTGGGATTTAGATCGTCTTTCAGAGATTGTCTCTGATTCTACATTTAAAGCTTTTAACAAACAGGCCGGAGAAAAACGCAAAAAAAAAGTTATGCCGACATTTTGCATCAGGAATAGAAGGCAGTGTGTGTAATACACACTTCCCGTTTTAGAGAAAGGAAGAAAGCAAACTCAGAGAAGTCAAGAACTGAAGTTGTCTTGAGTAGAGTATTCCCATTTCGACATAGACATTTCTATTAGTATACGGTACCGCGTCTGTTTGTTATTTATACTGCTCTTCAGAGCTGAGTTTTGCTTTTCGCAAATGTGTTTGTTGGCTGTTAAGAAAATAAGAAGCAAACAACGAAATTGCAAGTCATAGTTATTACAAAATGAAAATCCTACCCTGTTCGGATATACATACAGAGAACACCCGCTAATAAGAAACTACTTTTTTAAAGTCTGGCAAAATGGGTTCTCGTATTAATTTTGGGGTACTTAATGGCAATTTAGGCTAAGTAGGTTCTTAATTTTTATTAGGGAGATAATAGATTGTTGATTATATACCAGAAAAATAAATAAACTTTCTATTTCTTCAGAATTAACTAAACTAACAAAACTGAACTAACACAACTGATTTCCGAATCCATGTACAGTTTAGTAGTCTTTTCTTGTTATTTAAATTTACAACTCAAAGTTACGCTCCCTTGTTGACTGAATTATTTATCATCATTTAACATCAACCAATATATAAGAACCTTCTTGATCTTGCTTGGCTAAACAAGTTCTTGTATTTTAGGTTAAAGTGGCAAATTTCTGCCAGGAGGTTCTTGATCCAGCGGTTCTTATTAGCGGGTGTTTACCTGTTTACTCGTAAAAGGGCCGCTAACATCTTACGCTGTATGGTTATATGCATAACTTAGGGCCTGTTTACATTGAGGTGCGGGACCCTATGGCCAGATAGGTGGGGTAACATGCGGCGGGTCACCCCACCTATCACTTATCATGTACGCCTTGAAGAACCAAATTTTAACATGAAAACTTATGGCTAACGAGCGTTTTCCGTTACTGCCCCCGACTATGGAACAAGCTCCCCTTTGAAATTCGAGCTTGTTCTGATGTTAATCTTTTTAAATCTAAGTTGAAAAGGTTTCTTTTTAAAAAGGTATATGACATTTAGTTTCATCATATTTGTTTTTGTCTTCTTTCCTTTTTAAGATGTGTATGCTATAAATTTCCCAATATGTACAATAGGGTTATATGTAAGCTTGTGATTAATGATATTCTTATGTCCTTTTTACACTGTAAAGCGCTTAGAACAGCGATGTATAAGCGCTATATAAGTTCCATTATTATTATTATTATTATTATTATTATTATTATTACTATTATTTAAATGTGATGAAATTAAAATGAGAGATTAATGTAGACAGGTGGGTTACCCCACCGAAGCGGGTTACCTCACCTACCTGAGGTCCCCCACCTCCGTGGAAACAGGCCCTTAATATTTAATTTGCACTTCATATCAATACAGAAATAATTCAAAACAAGACGCTGTGGGAGCGTATATTTGGGCGTCGTTTTACGAGGTTTACGAGATGTCTTTTATGTTTAGAGTTGTACAGTCGAAGCTGTTCTTGCCACCACTCTCGTAAGCATCCAGCACTTGTTACGGCCACATTTGTGAAATCCCGTTTGAACTGTGACTTAAACGTTTTAATGAAAAGCTATCGTAAGCGACCACGACCACTTGCAGGATTACCAAACGGGACTTTTCCTTTGTTTTTAAGCTCTCGAAAGTGACCCCTCAGCGACCACTCAGTCTTTCGCTCATGAATCAACACTTTAATGAAACTGCACACTGAGGTAATGGTCTAAAAAATTTAGCCTTGTCTATATCAGGTATAAAGACACTCAGACATTAAACATTTATTAATATGGAGAAAGGGGTATGAAGATGTTTGGAGGGGGGCTGAAATTTTGGGTGTGTGGGTTCGGGGAGCTTTGAAAAATCGGTGAGGTCAAGGGAGAGGGCGTAAAATCTGGCTAAAAACTAAAGTTTTGGTAAAACGGGCAACCAAAACGTGCAACTTGTTTTGCAACATTGCTGAAGAACAAGTTGAAAAGCGATGTTGCGCGTTTTTCTAGCCACGTTCAATCCTGTTAACAACCTGATTTCTTGCAAGACAGGTTTGATATGGCTGGTAAAACACGCAACATCGCTATTCAACTTGTTTTGCAGTATTGTTGCGTGACAAGTTGCGTGTTTTTTGTTGCCCGTTTTTCCGTACCTTAAGGGCCTGATTATCGAGGCACCTTAGTTATAAACGCAACAAAAACAGTCAACGTTGCGATTTCATGACAACCAAGCCGGCACAGTTAGTTCGAATCCCAGTTTTATGATGCCGAGTCCCGGACGAAAATTTTCTAAGTAATCACATTTGCCGAGCAACCCAGCAAATGAACCAAGCGGTCTTTGTTAAAACCATGGAACCAATGCATCCAATTTAAACAGACTAATCTTTTGCTATCGTCAGACACCGTTTTAACCTTTCATCTTTTTACATAGCATAATTTATGCGTTTACATTCAGCGCAATCTAATTGCAACCTTCAGAAGCTCCATCTCTTGCGTCCATGTTCAAAAGAAGCAAGTACTTTGCTTGGTCAAACGTTGAAAAAACCGTGGAAGGGTTTATTCGAAACTGGCCTATTGTTAGTTTGCAATCACGTAACAGGGCTGTCATGTTGGTTGACAAAACAAAACAAAACAAAAATACTTTTGCTCCCGGCGGTAGAAAAACGCTCTCTTTCTTATCAACGAAAATGGTCCGCGTGACTTCAACTAACGTATGTAATATGCTCGCCCAAGCTTGACCAGACTCACAAATTTAAACTCTTTTAAACCAGAACTAACGTTAACCAACAGCTTATGGCTGGTTTCGCAAGCGGGGCAAGATTAATCGAATCCAGTGTTCTAGCTGCTGGCTATCCCCGGGTAAGAACGGTCGATATTATCAACTGGGGATTTCCTGCTTTCTCCCATATGAAAAGACATTGTTTTGACATATGATGAATCCTTTACCGACCAAACTTGTAAGGCCAAGATGCCCAATATTGGGCGTCGTTCTTTTAGTGAGTCTAAATATTCATTGATGTTAACCTCACGTTTTGTCCATAACGCAAGAACCGGTCTGGACAGATCCATCATTATGTTTCATCCAACAAGTTTGGACGCAGTTGGAACAACATGGTAGGTTCCCTTAGAACGGCTCCTAACTAGTATAACTAGTCTTCTGAAATGAAAATATTAATAAGATAAATTGTATAATGATTATGTAACCGTCCAAACATCTTCATCAACACCTTTCTTTTCGAAAAATCACCGTTTTTAGAACTACTAAGCACGTAAAACAATGGCTTTGATGTCTTGTAAATAAATAAATAAAAATAATAAAATAAATAAATAGCGATTTGCAGGTAACACATCCACATAGTGGTTTTTCGTCCACCTGATTCCTGGTCGAATTGGAATTTGGAAATGTTGGTCTTGTATTGAGTAGAAGATCAACTTGAACATGACAAACAGCTTCATTGTGCACAGGGCAGCTTACATAGGTAGGTACGGACCAAAATTGTCATTCCCTCAGCAGTTCTTCAAGACTCAATACGAAAGTATACTAGCAGACCCTAAAGGTGTTTGGAAGGGGTGTCAGAAAATCATCATTTACTTTGAGCAAAGTGTAGTTTGGTACCCAACATTTCTGATAGCACTAACCATCATTTAACCCCTCAATCCCAGATAACAACATTGAAGGCTAAGCCCAACTGCATGGCAGAAAAAAGTGCGATATTTTCATCAATGCTGTCTTTTTTCAGACCTTACAAAACGAACGCAATTTTTCTACTTTAACTTCGAGCGGTCTCATCGACCATTTTTAAATCCTTTATTGCCAAATTCACCATCCATAGCCGCAATTTTTGTTTACTGAATTGGACAGGAGTATGCGATAAACTACGACGTTTTAGAAATGTTAAAAAATGTTGTTTTAAAATTACACTGACGGTAAAACGTTTTTGTTGTTACTTTGCCAAACATATACGATGGTTGGGAGAATCCGGGTATCGATCCCGGTACCTCCCGCATACTAAGCGGGCCCTCTACCATTTGAGCTAATCCCCTTTCACTCACACTGCGAAAATCATTTAATGTAGATTCTGCTCAGGGTGATTCTGATTCAGGGTGTAGCAATCGCCCATCGTTCTGTTGATATGATAAGAAACTTGCTTGTTTGTTTTTTTGCGTCTGATTTAAGGTGAGTGGCCGACCCGAGTGGGATGAGTGCAATGGCGCAACACAAACCACTATAGCATAGACACATCACAAACAACGGACGGCTATGGAGGGGGAACCAGTCCACCCAACTCGCCAACGTGTCGAACCTCGCCCACCAGCAAACAATAAGCAAAATACGACAAACATTAACACAGCAGGAGGAGGTCGAATACGTCAACAACGGATCAATCGAGGAAAGAAACAAATTACTGTCCAGGGAACTTAGCAGGCCGACCAGAAGGCAGGGGGTCAGCAGCATTTTCAAAAACAGTAAACTCACACCGCATAAAAGATGCTTTCTTCCTGGGAACCTGACGACGAACATATTTCACGAAACGATCGTATACTCAAAGGAGGTCGAATACACTTCTTCAATGGAGCGGGAGAGAGGACCAAAGTCCCAGAAAACTTGAGAATCAGGACATTCGAAGACAACATAACCAGAACAAGAACGGCGGGAAACCCGCCAGTTGGTATATAGGCAGCCAGAAGACTTTGCAGTAACAGGAACTTGCTTTTCAGAAGCAGGAACAGGCTTAAGGAAGCAGGAAACAACGGACTTTGTAACAGAAGACTTTGCAGATGCAAAATCGGACTTTGCAGCAGCAGGAACGGAGACCGCGAGGGAGAAGGAGAATCAGATTGACTCTGCAGCTCATCAAGCTCGTTGTCCTGGAGATCGACGGAGGACTCAGCAGAAGACTCGAGAGTCAAGCGAGAAGACGGAGGAGGTGAAGCCGAAGCAGCAAGCCTCCTGGAAGTGGAAACCAAGACAGAAGTGGGAACAAGACTGAGCACTCGTTGTCACCAGAACAGGTACCAGACTCATAGGCGGAAAGGTCAAAGAAATCCGGTTCTCTTTTTCATCGGCAGACATTGAAGGATCGGCACCGGAAACAGAAACAGAATCAGTAGCATGAAGGAACAGGAGGAACGGAATTAGAGGCAGGGGCAGCAGCAGACGGTTGAAGGGAGGCACGCTCGCGAGCCATATGCCCAGGCTGACGGCAACGATGTCAGACACCACTAAAAGGACAGTCTTAAACGCAATGACCAGGCGAGCAGCACACCGGGAAGACGTGAAGCTTGCCTTGATACCACAAACGAACACCATAGCCGGCGATGCGGCCTGAAGACGCGCAGGTCCTTGGCCACACGAGTACCGTTGAGAACATCGGAAATATAAGGGTAGGACTGAGGAGTCAACGAATGGACGACGCCATAACCACAAAGGAAGACTTTGGCTGCTTCATCTGGGACCTCGCACGGAAGATCACGCACGTAAACCAGTTGGGTACGGGCATCGGGAGCAAAGAGGAGATTGGCACCCCGGAAACTGATACCACGAGCAAGCGCAGCATCACACTGAGCTGATTCCCGGTACGTTATATGTTGTAATAAAGATATTTATATGAAGTAAATTACTGTCACACGGTCCTGCAGGTGAATGCCATTATGCTCTCAACTGGGAAACAACTTTTACGGCTGCGATCAGTTATTGGATAGCTAGTTTTGTTATCTTAGCAAAACGCCGGTGATCGAAAAAACTATTTAGTTTTAACGTTGGTTGTCGAAGTGACGTTATATATTTCACCGTTTATTGAGTAGACAGTTGGTAGTTTTAATTTGTAAAATAATTAATGGCATTTAATCTGCCTTCTTTTCTTTAACCAACTTCAGGCGTTCAAATACTGACAAGCGAACAGAATTGAATTGTTCGGATTATAATCCTAAGTAGACCACGAAAAGAAATTGAATTAATTTTATATTTTTTTCCTTTTTTTACTTACTCTTTGTTTTAGACTTAATTTTACGTTGGATGGCAACCTATTTGTTGGGCACAAAATACTCTTGAGGCTCTAGTCGCTCGTTTCCATTCACGATAAGGGTGATGCGTTCACTTTAAAAACGCTTTTTTTTCAACACTATTAATAGGTTTAAGTATTGTGAACATAAGGGCACATAATTATAAATTTCAGATGTTCATACGACAGATGGAATTTTGTAAAAAAGTGGTTTATTGAAACTATCGTAAACTTTTACTTCGATTATTTCCTTTTTTGAAAGTTTTTTCAAGTTTTTATTCTTTTTATTTGAGCAGTAAAATCGTTCCTACTAGAAAAAGTGTTACCACTTAAGACAAAAGGGGCTCTGTACCGTTCCCTCATATTGCCTACGTCTTCTTAACAAGATAGGCAGGCCGATCCTGAAAAGTAAAACTCATTATCATCGCCTTTACATGAACAGGTGACTTAATAACTTGTTTTTCTTGCCGGGTTTTAATTTTAGGCAGTAATTCCACTATTTCCTCTTCGCCAAACGTGTGAAATGTTTCCGCCACTTTCGTTTTTGCTCTGCCAAAACATTGCAACCTCGTCCCCAGGGCTTCTCGATTACTGTTCCTTTTTCTTCCGTCTTCCAAATTTGGTCAACGCTAGCTGGTTAATTATGAAGAATAAGCTGTGGGATTTGAACCACTCTGAAAATGTCTTTCTGAAAACAATTCAACTTTCACCAAAAGCAAGAAGCAAATTAACTTCCTTCTAAAAGAATGGACATGAGCCAGGGGAAAACTTAAAAAGCACGTCACCTCAATGAATAAATAACCTGAACCCCGATACAGTCGTGTGACACTGGTCAGGAGATGCGCTATTTTGAAGCTTTCAATTGACCATAGCATGGATGTCCAATATCAAGTTAAAAACAAATTGTATATGTCTTGGACTCCAAGCCAGTAAGTGTGACACTGTCTCACGGATGTGACACAGTAAAAGAGGTGGCGGACGTACGGACAGATTTAGCCACATTTTACTACCCAGGAGGAGCAAGTGCTTCGCGCGCGAAAGAGTTCCGCTAAAATTTGTTCTATGCCTGCTTCCAAGAAATACGTTTGTGATAATGGCACCCTTACACTAACTATAAGGACTTCATTTGGCTAAAAATAGCTAATATCTTGGATTTTTTGGCAAAAAGACTGTGTGTTTCTAAATTTAAAATTTTTGCTATTTTTGGCCTTGGTGCCAACACAATTAACATTTCCGAATCATTTCATCATTGTACTTATCCTCAGGAGAGAAAATATATGAGGTCTTCAAATGTTTCAGATCGGCGACCTGGCTGGAGGGCTGACCTGCATCCGGCGCGGAGATTTGTTTGTTTCATGGTCGGGTTTTAGAGAAGACCAGACTCCATAAAGCATTTTGATGAACAATTCTATTTCGGTTAAGTTCAATTTGATTAAATTCACTGCAGATTCTGTAGGCAAAGGCCCGCATTTTTGTTTGACATTGGACAAAATCACTTTCCGCTTGATCGTACAGTAATTCCACAGTCACGATGAAGTTTAGTTGAAGTACTAGTCGATATAAATTAGCTTCTCGGGAATATTTAGGCTGTACACGTGACCAGCCGATGCCAGGGCCTTTTCCCGCCCCACCCATTTTCTGAGGGAAAAGCCCTGGGGACGAGGTTGAATCATTTCTTGTACCCTTGTGATGAAAATCGAGGAAATTTGTGATGAAGATCGAGGAAGTTTCAGATTGTGACTCCAGGACTTAACCCTTACGAAAAATCTCACATGTCAGCAACCACGGAAAATCGAAAATTTGATAAAAATGACAGATTTAAGGAAAGAAAAGAATTGAGGCTTCTTTTGCAATGGCTGAAGCACAGATTACGTAAAACTGATGACTCGCAAGATATCAGAAACGTACAAAAGAACCAAACGATGAAACTCACAAGGACACTGTTTGCCTCCTTGCTTTGATCTGACTGAAACTGTATAAAGACCCAAAAATTATTTAATGGAGCGCCAGCAAGCACAAGCTGACCTGTTATGAGCAAATCGGTTACTCTTGCAGGTTGCAGACGAGATATACAAGAACAGAAAAAAGGAGAAACAAGAATTGTGGTCCCTGTAAGGATTGAACTCACAGCCTTGGCGTTATCAGCACCACGCTCTGCCCACTGAGCTAACGGACCCGACAAAATAGTTACAAACGTTGAAGCATGGTATCATGCAGATGAGGAGGGTATTTTCCGCCACAAAAAGCTGAGGAGGATAACACACTCCACTATCTGCATAAATTCTACAAATATAGCTGATTTCAATATTTTTCTATTATTCATTTAAAACATTTCCAAGCTCACACAGTTTTTACAAGAATTTCCGGCCCGTCAACAAAACATTTATCTGTCCCTCGACTGTTGCAGAGCGGGTGTTTTTTCGGCAAAGCGGCTGATATCCTGTCACTCCGCTATAACAGCTTGGCGTCGGTAAATCCCGTTTCAATCTTCTATTTTTACTATCGGCGTCGATCGTAAAATAATATAAAAATGATGATAAAAATATCATTATTAATTAGATGGTAATATCAAATATTTTGGCACTGATATTCGATCGTCTCATCATGTTAACGATCATAAAGCCGGTTATGGAAAATAATGTGGTAACTTGAAAGTTGATGTGGACCTGCTACAGCAAAATACAAATGGCCACAGAACACTGATCGCATGATTGCAAAAAGACAAGAATGTCTAAACATTTGAAGATTTCAAATAATAATAACAATTGTTTTACTAATAATAATCATAATGATCTTAATAATAATAATAATAATAATAAATGGCAGCACATCTCATCAGTCATTTTAAGACCATGAGTGATGACCTGGCCAGTGCAAAACTACGATCGGCATACCGGGTGTATTATCCAATTAAACTAACCGGGCTAAATCAGATAATTTTTTCAGTGGAAATATTGTCTTTTAATTAAGAGAAAAATCAACGATAAAAAAGTCTCCATGTTATCATAATCAAACGAGAAGAAAATTAGCATGAATTGGTGATATATATACAAAAAAAGAAAGTGTCAGGAATATGTAAAGTTAAATTGAGGCGTGAAAATGGAGCAAACTAACAATTAAATAAAAAGTTTCGCCCGGATGGAGTCCCCTTGAGTGTTTAATGTAGGTCTTTTGTTTCTGATGATAAGCACTTCGAAGATGAAGCACTAAATCTAAATCGAGTTAATACTTTGATCTTTTAAAAGGAATAATAAGCAATAATCTGGAACTATTAAGTTTTCAGAAAATGTACGATTTATGGGGTATTTATTAAAAGCAAAAGCGCTAGCGCCAATCAACCAGAGGAGGGTGCTTTAGGGTGGATGATACCTTAGAGTGAAATGGTTTGGTATTTCATTGGTGTTTATATAATAAATAGAACATTAAACGGCCGCGCGGAGATCCAAAATTTCTCTTCTCGTGTTGAAAAAATGTTTTACTCGTTCGCTGCCCTCACTAGTAAAATATTTTCCAACACTCGAAGAGAAATTTCGTATCTCCGCGCGGTCATGTAATATCCTCTATGTATTTACCTGTGTTCCTGTGTCTTTATGAGTCGTTTTAGAAGGGATTTGAACCCGATCAGCGCCTTATTTACGACACGCCAAACAAGCAAACGCATTTTGAAAACCAGCAATGTTTATGTTAATGTCGGATTCAAATCCTTTCTAAAACGGCTCCTAAAGACACAGTTCAATATCCTTCTTGCATACTTATTAGCATTTAGTTATGGGAAGTCACCCCAGACGAGCAAGCTCGATGGGGAAGACACGTAGGTGCTAATAAAGTAAGCAGAAGGGGCGGGTGGGTGGGGGCGACTCCAACTAAAGTTAGTCACACTGACAACTGTGAATAATTAACACATGCTTATATACTATGCGCGAAGTCTATTGAATATTAATAAGGTATAAATAGTTCAATATCCTTCTTGCATACTTATTAGCATTTAGTTATGGGAAGTCACCCCAGACTGCGCCTATCGCTGATTCGCTGTAGAATCCCCTACATAATCCTAACATAAACCCCATGATGAACTCTTACCCTTCCCAATCCTTAACTAAATTGAACTCTCCCAACCCTAACTAATCCCCAAACCCATACAAGAAAATCTTAACAAATCGCCACAAGTCAATGAGGGTTGTCCAATACTCGCCACTTGTTCAAATGGTGAAAGTCGTGGTGTGTGTGTTTCTGTGTGCTTCAACTTGTACGAAGGGTAAAAGTGGTTAGATCAGCCTTTCAATTCATGCGATTGGTACTAGTCGTGAATGGGAGATAGTTCCGTGTGATAACTTGAGGTATGACATATAGTGAAACTGCATCTCACTTGCACTTGCAATTGGAGCGCACGCATCTCATTAGCGACACAAAGACTTGGCTGGCAAAGTTGTCGTGAGGGGACCCTTTCAAGTGGTACGACTCGTTCGAGTCGTGCAAATCACATCTGCTAGAAAGAGGTTACACGGGATCTCCCACGTACGACCCTCTCATAAATAAATTATGAGACAGAAAACTAGCCCTTCGACATAAAAGAGTAATCTACGAATCTGGCCTTTTGTGCGTCGCACCATATCGTCACACTAAGTGCCTAACTTAAAGCAAAGTCGCGTGAGAAACTAGCATTGAGTATAACAACAACCATTACTGAGCGAAATTTGCAAGAGTCTGCCCCTCATATCCTACAAACGAGCACCGGCATGGGAGCCAAACTATGAAAAGGCTAAAACACGCGCCGGGCACGGGGAGTCATGCAGGCCAGTCAAACCCCTTTTACACCTGTTACACGGTATTGTACGCATTAGTATTTACGCAATCATTTTAACGCGTCGGCGGCCTCAGCATGGTTAGCTGCGCGATTCAATTAAATGAAGTGAGGCGCACTGGATTATGAAACGGGGACCACCAACCCACGTGATCCTTGTTAACTTTGTCCTAGCATTGAGGGAGAAATTATATATGTAGTTTCCAAATCGCGTAAGGGTGGCTCCCCGGTTAGCCTGGGCTCGTACGGGACTAGTGTAGATGGAAACTTTTGTGCGCGATCTATTTTGGTTGAAAGGGGCCAGGATAACCTTTAACAAACCCAATGCAGATCTGCACTACAACAATCACACAAAGAGGGCAGAGTCTGCTTGACACCAGGGAACAAGTGATCTTTCTAGCAATAGTGTAATATTACAGGTACATCTGATGTTACAACCAAATGTAAGCCCTTTAGGAAGCAACCAGTGTCGGTTGTCTGAGTCGACCCCAAACTCCTACCCCATCACCAGCAAATAAGCTGAGAGTGCCCGGAAAGGGTCGATACCTTCTGTGACGAGAAATGAACCTGGGTTGACGAGTAATAACTATTCACGAATGCAAACCCGTAAAACCCGAAAGGATGGCTCTCGTAACTGTGTGTTCTCATCTATATGGCTGAATAATGAGGGCTTGGGTGAGGGTTACAGCGATCTTAACGCGTCTACTTTGCCCTCCCAGTTTCCATAAATTGAGTAAGCCAACTTGGGCTCTTAAATCGCTTGGCGAAGGAAGAGGATATGGCTCCCTTCCTATAAAACGATGCGATTTCAGCAAAATCTGCAGTCTTTCGTGAAAAGGGGGTTGTCAACTGAACAAAACAAAACGTCCACACAATGCATATTAAAGATTATGACTCTTTGTGAAGCACAGTCAAAACGATTGAAAATGCTAACTCTCGTGTACTATTACGCCACTTAAAAGACCAAATATGAAAGGCTAGAAATAAAAAGCGAGCTTAAAAGCTGTCTCATACTGCTCACGACCCGTGTATAGCCGACTTAGAGATCTAGTAACACCTGACGTTCCCTTCAAGTGAAAAGCTTCGGGGGCAACAGATCTTCGAAAAGCAGATCTGTTCCCCTGGTGGGGTTGTTCCGACCGAAACTCGTGGTTCATGACTTCAACCCACCTCTGGTTACCACTGCAGGACCCCGAAACCGTTTTTCGGTAAATGGGACACATATGTGCAAGGAACACATGATTGCTGAACGGAGTGTTCCGAACCTGAGTTTTTGTTTACCATTTTATAAAATGTTGAACCGACCGGTTTTCTCCTGAAAATACATCAGGATCCATTCTAACGTCCAAGGCCACACCCCAGGCAGCAGGAAATATCAAAATCATCGAGTGTGGAGCAAGCAGTCACAGATACTGATAGCAATACAAAATCTAGACATGCGCACTACAAACATTTTCATCGCTTTAATTTTGGTTGTTTAACAAAGGTAAAGAAGGGATATGTCTATCCCGTGGTTCATTCATTGCGAAACGCGTCGAGATCATGCAATCCCGGGGTAAACCAGGTATCAGCTGATAACACATGTCACCTGTAATCTTCGAATAACACACTCCACAAACGCCCCCGCCGGTGTTTTAACGGACTCGCTCTCTCTTCGACGCTAAAATGAAACAAACTAAGCCCAATAAAGGAGAAAGCCAAAAGCACGGATGGTGTAATGCGGTTGCCAAAGCAGACACAGAGGTAGATGAAGAACCCAACATCTAAAATTATACGTGTATGCACTCGTCTATATGTGCTCAACTTAGCAGGAAAATTTCACCAGACAAGGTTTGGAGCCGAAGGACGACGCAACCACTAAAAGGAGACAGCTGCGTAACAGGCAAATATGTTTTCACAGGTTCCTAACGAGTCACCCTGCCCCAGAGATCTAAGAGCCGAACTTCGTGGCTTTCCAGGGCATAAGCTAATGTCACCACCACTCCTAATCTAGGAATTCAATACCCGCGCCTTGACACAACCCAGACCATTTCTAAATATTTGGTCTGGAAAGCAGAGAAACCATTCGTGCGAAAGTGCTCACAAAAGAGCGTAGATTAACGAGACCTTTTAAACCATGTACAAAGCTGTCCTCGCAGAATAATGAACTGTATTCGAGAACACTCCACCCAGTTTAAGAGCGACAAAACTTGTCGAAGGGAAAACAACCCCGAATTTAGCAATCATTAAAGAGAAAGAACAATGCTTGTAGGACCTTCCAGTCCAGTAGTTTTGTGAACATTAATGAAGAAGTTATTCTGAACGAAACGGGAGCGATCACAACCAGACACCAAGCGTACCACTCAATACTGAGTTACCATCAAGAGTGAGGGTACGGATACAAAGTTACATCCAAATCAGTCACCCTTGTTACTTTGTAAGAATCAAAATGCAGCTAATCGAAAAAACTTCCACAAGCGGTAGTAAGTGTTAGCTTAATTCACAAATATAAGAACCTGGTGAAACGTGCCAACACATAAACCTGAAAACTTGTTCTCTTTGGCTCTAGCGTCCCCAAGAAGACAAAAGGGCGAAAAACTTTTACCGCATACATCCCAAATACGCCCGGATTGCTCCCAACTCAGTGAATCGGTCAGTCATGCACCAGTGACAGGCTGTGAACACCGTTACTTAAAAGGTGACTATCGAAGACCCCACTCAGTGCTTCTACGCTCCTATTTCTTATGCCCAGGTATAAGTAAACGGATATGGGCCGATATAAGCCCTAAAGATATTATCCTTTCACTCAGTGGCCATTTTCCCCGAACTCGGGTTTACATCCAGAGATATTAAACATGTCTGTATCTGCTTACTCTCAGTAACGTTAAAGGCACAAATATCGGCGATTCTTCTCCGAGAGTTACCGAGAAGAAAACGATCAAAAGATGACAAATCGTAAAGAGTCTGCAAACCCGAGCTCGGAGAAAGTGACCACCATAGCCCGAGTAATCGGGCTCAAGGGCATGCCTATAGGCAAAACGCTTGTGGGGTCACTTCTCCAACCTCGAGACCACAGAGACACCGAAAAAAATAGTGCCTATATGCTTAAATTTGTCAATAAACCCAACGAAACGATCAAGTATATATGGCAATCACGGTAACCAGGCCTCCTCGGCCTGTTCCTCTGGGCAAGTATGCTAAATATGGCCCGCTTTAAAGCACAGTTCAGCCATGACTTTCCGCTGTCCAACGGTATGGAGCACCGATCTGTGCGCGTCCGTCCCAAGAACGGTCCTCGTTTTATTATTTGAAACAGCAAAGACTTCTAGACTCCCTCCCAAACCCCTTTCGAGTCGCGTTCTTTTCTACCTTGCAATGCATTATTTATACCGAATCGAGGGATAGCGATACACCTCTCCCTCGGTCCACCACCGATCATTTTTTTTTCCCTTCTTTCTTTTTTAACCCCACCCCGTGGCACTGAGCGATACTGCTCTCTCGGTCCGCGACCGATCTCTCTCTCTCTCTTTTTTTTTTTTTTTAACGCCACCTTGTGGCGCAGAGCGACACCGCTCTCTCGGTCCGCGACCGATCCTTTCTTTTAACGCCATCCCGTGGCACAGAGCGATACTGCTCTCTCAGTCCGCGACCGATCTCTCTCCTTTTTTTTTTTTTTTTAACGCCACCCCGTGGCACAGAGCGACACCGCTCTCTCGGTCCTCGACCGATCCTTTCTTTTTTAACGCCATCCCGTGGCACAGAGCGATACTGCTCTCTCGGTCCACGACCGATCTCTCTCCTTTTTTTTTTTTTTTTTTTTGCCACCCCGTGGAACAGAGCGACACCCCTCCCTCGGTCCGCGACCGATCCTTTCTTTTTAACGCCATCCCGTGGCACAGAGAGATACTGCTCTCTCGGTCCGCGACCGATCTCTCTCCTTTTTTTTTTTTTAACGCCACCCCGTGGCACAGAGCGACACCGCTCTCTCGGTCCGCGACCGATCTCTCTCCTTTTTTTTTTTTTAACGCCACCCCGTGGCACAGAGCAACACCGCTCTCTCGGTCCTCGACCGATCCTTTCTTTTTTAACGCCATCCCGTGGCACAGAGCGATACTGCTCTCTCGGTCCGCGACCGATCTCTCTCCTTTTTTTTTTTTTTTTTTTTAGCCCCCCCGTGGAACAGAGCAACCCCGCTCTCTCGGTCCTCGACCGATCCTTTTTGTTTTTCAACGCCCCCCCGCGGCACAGAGGGACACCGCTCTCTTGGTCCGCCATAGCCCGCGTAGCAAGCGTTTCCGTTCGGTTTAGGTGCAAAGAACGAGGAAATGGCGCAAGTATAGAGCGGGAAGGGGGCACCCCGTGCACAGAGCGAAACCGCTCTTGGACCGCGATCGATGTTTTTTTTTTTATTATTACCTAATGCCACCGCGTGGCACAGCAACGCCACTCTTTTAGCCCTGGACCAAAACGTTATCTTGTCTCTTCTCTCTTATAACCACCATCTGATAGGCAAAGAGTCCTCGGTAGCAAATATCGCGGCACCACATGGTACACTGGGTAATGCTCCCAAACTCGTCGCTCAAACTAGGTTCCTCTTTTCAAAAGGAAAGCCACGTCACCTGGCGACACAAAGGCACAAAAGCTTAAGATTTTAACGAGCCGGTCATCAACCAAAATGAACAAGTGTTCAAAAATATAAAATAACTGATTTACCAAATATCCAAAAAAACAAGCCCAACTACAATAACATAATAGTGCACAACGCAAGATTGCAGAAAAAAAAAAGAAAGACGTGCGAGAATAAAAACGAATAAATTACCCAGCACGTGCTTAAAGCACGAAAATAAAAACTGGTTTCCCAGCACTGGTCCAAACAAACTAAATGAGAATTAAAACAACCAGCAAAAGACCAAACATAAGGCTCCCTAGACCAATGCAAATCCAACAACGAAAACAGAAAATACCTGGGTGTTCTGTCGAGTTTAGTACATCAGACGTGGTGGAATTTTCGCAGTTCGAATGTCTATTATCTTCGGCTGCCGCTAAGCTTGCAAAACAGGTTGCGATGTGGACGAAGTTAAAGTCGAGCAAATAAGTGGCACGAACCGAGCCTTGAAGAAGATGAAGAAACATTTCTTGGACCATGACTCGAGCATTCGACCTCGTGGGGACGGACGCGCACCCGAAACGGTGAGGCGACTCCAACTAAAGTTAGTCAAACTGACAACTGTGAATAATTAACACATGCTTATATACTATGCGCGAAGTCTATTGAATATTAATAAGGTATAAATAGGAACACAGGTAAATACATCTTATTATTTTATTTGCTAATCAGCGTAAATACGTTCAATTATTCTATTAGCTAATACCGCGTTCGGGTTCCCTATGTTGTACACGACCATTATGCTCCCAAACGGCATCCCATGACGAGAAAAGAAAGATCTCGACATTTCTTCATTTGCTTTACCACAGGTTATTTTGCATTTATTAATTGATCATAACAACCTGTCCTTCCACACAAAGAAAGGGGCAGCCATTATTCCATCTATGTTCATGTCGCGGCCTGTTGGTCTAGTGGTATGATTCTCGCTTCGGGTGCGAGAGGTCCCGGGTTCGACTCCCGGACAGGCCCTCAGTTGACAAACATGTGAAGTGAAAGACGAAACTTATCTCTTATTTCAACAGACCTGAAAGAAGAAGATTTAGCGGAGAACTCTCTGACAGTAGTTTGAACCTCGAGCTCAGTAGCACCAATCCTTGATGCACAAAAAGTACACTTATAACGCCGAGTGATGACTTATTACCTGTATGTTTATAATTTTAAGAGTAAATTTATGGGGAGTCTCGATATCGGTCTTAGTACCCACACACACGCTAAACAGGCGCACTGTAAGATAAATCCCCAGCACATATCGGCATGTCGATATCGGCATCCGCCGAAACCCGCTGAGCATTTTTGTTAGACTACGAGTAGTCCCCATTGTTCTTCAGGGACAGTAGAGCGAGCGAAACGCAAGCGCGCGTGAAATCACCCCACGCGCGTCTCGCCTTTCTCGCGTGAAGTGATTTTCACGCGCGCTCGCGTTCCGCTCGCTCTATTATCCCTGAGGGAAAATGGGGACTACTCGTAGTCTACATTTTTGCCATTATCTAGTTGACATTGGTCAACTATTTCTTCTTTACACAACGTGTGAAATCTTCTGCCATTTTACCTAGCTAATAAGCTGCAGCGCCCATTGATGTCCCTTTTACTGTCGATTTCAGTACAGCTGAGGTCATCAGAATTGATATCCGACAAACATCTTCCAAGTTCAGTCAAGGAATCTAGCTGCTTATGAATATTAGCCGCGGAAGTTTTTATCCAATAAGAGACAGAAAAACACTTTGAATGGACAATAGCAAAGGAGGATAGAATAGTTAACAATTATTGGACGAGGTTGAGAAAGATATCCTGATTTTTCACTGGCGAGCAAATAATTTTTTTGATGCAGAATTCGAGAACCCTGTTAATTTGACTACAACAAAAACTAATAAATTCAGATGACGTCATTACGGATACGCTGTTATTAATAGAATAATACAGACAATCTCGGCCGTACGTCGTATCGTAATATAAATCTTAAGAACTTACGCTATGATTATCATGGTCTAATATCATGGTCAGTGTGTCTCAGTATTTTAGTTTTTGTTACTCATTAAAATTAACTTGGAATTTTACAGGCAGGGGGATTAGCTCAAATGGTAGAGCGCCCGCTTAGCATGCGGGAGGTACCGGGATCGATACCCGGATTCTCCACACAATCGAATATTTTTGGCAAAGTAAAAGCAAAAATGTTGTTCCGTCAGTGTAGTTTTAAAACAACATTTTTTGACAGTTCTAAAACGTCGTATTTTATCGCATACCCCGGTTTAATTCAATTAGCAAAAATTGCGGCTCTTGAAGGTGAATTTGTTAATAAAGGATTTAAAAATTGTCAATGAATAGTTCTTTATAGTTTAATTTATTTTATTACAACACGAGTTCCTGTGTTAAAAAAGTACGTAAATCTAGTCCGCTCTATAAAGGCTTTAGCCACCGTTTAGCACGCGCGGGACTATACAGTGGTTTTTCACATGCGATGGTAAATACATTTAAATACAATTAAATACTCTGCCGATTCTAGTAACCTGCACTGTAAGAATTTTTAGCTTCTGATCCAATATTTGTCAAACAAATGTTTGCAAATCGTTTAAAAGCCTTTTTTTACCGTCCAGATAAGTGTTTTTTACTTTTATCGCCGAGATATTTGTGTAATTTTAAACGAATAGCATTACGCCTTTCTATTCTTGACAATTAATTTTTTTCAGCTGTAACCCTGGTCAAAACTCTGGGGAAATCAAAGCAGTAGTTCGTCAAAATGACGCATAAAAAGGTGTTGCCAGAGTTCGCAAAAGGTATACATAGAGGTACAGACAATTAGTACTCAACTGAGTAACATGACTGCCGGCTGGACAAGTGCTACGAGGCGCTAAACTTGACGAGCGAATTTACTTTGCAATGGTAGTCGCGACAAACGAAACGAGAAGTATTTCTTTGCTCCTCTCTAGGCTATTTACATCATGCTCTGGATAAGGGTTCTATGCTTCTGTAGTAAATTTGAGCTTGAATCCTATTATGATAATCAAACCTTCGCGACCGTTCCTACCCTACGTTCATGTACGCTTCGGTTCATGTACGTAGGAAAAGACTCACATCCAAATGCCTATTAAGATCTTTCTGCGTTGTAATATCCCTTATATGATAATACAAATTCCAATAACGAACTTGTCGATGAGTCACATTCATCATCATTTTCATCGTTACTGATCTGAGCCATTATTATTACCATCACGCATCCTCCTCGCAATAGTCTGTTATATGTTAACTTTTTTTACTTAAGGTCGCGTAAAGTTTCAACAAGACCTCCCTAAGCTAAACAATAGTGTCTCGTCGAGAACCAGGATAAATCTTACGCTTATCGCTCGGAGATGGCTTAAACTAATAGAAAAGAAGGGAAAATCAACTGAATTATCCCACTTAACTAACGTTAACGTTAATCAATTTCATTTTTATCCTTTACAGTAAAATACCAAAACATGAATAATTTAACCACGTTATACTTTTCTCAGGACAAAGAGCTACATAGAGCAAGATGATCAAGAAATTGATCGTGAATTCTTGTCGAAAGTTAAGTCCTAAAATCAAAAGTCAAAGCTGAACCCTGGGATAGTTTGAGCAACAGCGAAACAGGTACTTTTTAAGGAGCAGGTGGAAATAGAATGTTGACAGTAGTAGTGATTAGCTAAAAAGTCGACTTTAGATTAAGAATGGCCTGTTGGTCTAGTGGCATGATTCTCGCTTTGGGTGCGAGAGGTCCCGGGTTCGACTCCCGGACAGGCCCCTTTTTTAGGTCTCTTTTGAAAACCATAAAAATATAACAACAATAACAACAAATCGCAACACAGCATAAAAACAAATTATCAAACAAGCAAGCTTTCAAACCGACATGCAAATAATGATTTTCCCGTTAATTTATACTGGTCTTTGGATTTTATAAGGTAAGTTATGCCGATCTGACTACCTAAACCGCCATGAGTGTAAAGTAAAAACGTTCCGCTGTTTGTACTCCTAAAGTCAGTCCACTCCCAATTCAGAACTGTTGCCAGTAAAAGGCTTCGAAAATCCTGGTTCTGTGGCTTTATATTGTCACTTTAAGTGAAGCAATTCCGCCAAAGGCAGATACATGTATTTGTTCAGCCAACGAATTTCACATGACGAACACGAATCCGACACTAATTATAACTACGCGGGTTACCCCACCTTGAAACGTTTACACGGCAAAATTTGAATAGCGGGACGATAAATAGATTTGTTTCAGGTTTAATATAATTTACAGCTCAGCTTCTAGGCTGAGCTTAAGCTGAATTCACAAATTATTTGTTTTAGCGGATAAATTGCAAAACATGACAGATCGGTATGATTACACATTGCTGCAAACACGTTCAGTTAAAAAAAATGGAGAATCTGGGTATCGATCCCAGTACCCGCCCGCATGCAAAATGGGCGCTTTAAAATTTGAGCTAATCTCCCTGCCCGGAAAACCAGCGTGAATAATTAGCTAAACTTTCACTAAGCTATAAACGAGAGCCAGGATAAATCTGTGCTACCTTTAACTAAAGAAAACGACAAAAATTCACGTTTATCAAAGTGTTCTCAGCAGATAGTACAAGACGTTAGCGAAGAAAATGAACAGCTATTTGGAATAAAACTTGAAATCATGAGTTAGTTTCAGATACATTTTTCAGAGACACCGTACAGGTACTCAAACGAACAGGTTGAAATTTAATGTTGACACTAGTAGTCATTAGCTAAAAAGAAGTCAATTTATCAAGAATGGCCTGTTGGTCTAGTGGCATGATTCTCGCTTAGGGTGCGAGAGGTCCCGGGTTCGACTCCCGGACAGGCCCCTTTTTATGCTTTTTTGGAAGTTCCAATTTTACAATCAAATAACAAGAACAGAAAAATCAAACCAAAAAATAAAAACAAAATATTCATCAAGCAAGCATTCAAACTCACTGGCAATACAAGAAAATTTAATTTTCAACCAAATTATCCAGGACTTTAAGTCTATAAATTAACCACTGCTTTTTACGCCAAAAAGCAACTAATTGGTCATGTAAATTGATCGAAGTGAAAAAGGATGTGTGAAAAAAACTAATACGCTGTTCGTGACTTGATCAACTTCTTTTTTATTATTGTTAAATCTAAATTTTTTTCGCTCTCCAGAGGCGCAAAAATCTCAGTAGCGGTATGTAATTGGTCGTTTGAATTGAAAAGACGCCATATAATAAAATTGCGTTCGACGGAGGAGACCGCCTTTCTAGATTAGAGGCCGGATGAGTTTTTTTGAGTCTTTCCTTTCTTGTTGTCGAACTAAGAAAGCCGGAAATATCAACGAGCAATGTCACTTTACGGTCCTTTCTAAAGCCATGGAACCACCCACTTTTAAGCGCTATCTAATTGTAAACGTCAGTGGCTACATCTCATGCGTCCATATTCAAAAGAAGCCGCAATAAGTACCCTTTCCCCAAGCTGCAAGAAAAAAATGAGCTTCCTTTTTACAGCGGAAAAAGACTGGGTAATCTGGGTACCGACCCCACTACCTCTCCCATGCAAACCGAGCGCTCTACCATTTGAGCTAAACCCCCTGAATTAGAAAATCTTGGCGAAAAATCAGATAATGATAAACGTTTCTTACACCACACTTAACACGAAAACCAGAAAAAATCTTACGTTTATCAGTTTCAAAGCAGAACTAATAAAATCGAAGGGAAAATCAACTGAACTATCCCGCTGAACTCTCTAAAATTAACTACATTGTTATCCGTTACAGTAAAATACCAAACCATGTTTAATTCAATCTTTCCACAGAAAACGCATTCTCAGGACATAGAACACAATTATGGTTAAATAAATGAATACTGCTATTTTTTTTTCTAACTTGCATCCTTTATGTAGCAATTTGAATGCTTCATTATTATTAAATCAGATATGCCTTTTTTTTTTTTTTTTTTTTTTTTTTAGAAAACCGGGCTAGGGCTACTAAAACATGTCAGTCTCGCACCGATTAGTAATTTAATGCCCCTTATTAGCGGAAATGTAAAATCTCACCTCAAAAAGAGATTCTTGAATACATGAGCTTCCATTTGATAGAAACGTCTGTCTTGAAGGTAACAAAAGTGAAGCATTCCTCTTAGTCTGGAAAATAAGGCATTTCAAGGAACAATTTCTAGTGCTTTAGTGTCACCGATTGCAAAGACATTTCCCCAGTTCACCCCATTTTTTATTGCAACTGGTCTCCCAAAAACAATCCAAGCCAACACTGCTCGGCAACAAAACCAGGTCCTACAACCACCAATTTAACTGCTTGCTGACTTGGAACATTATCAGCAGAGTGGGTCATTGCTTACTTGCGAACAGCACTGAACTGCATAACAGTGCAAACACATCAAACTTTACAACAACCCCAACTCCCTGGAAATTTACAAGGCTACCCCAAATGCATACCAGATGATAGCCCCGTGTCTGTGCACAAACATGACACCCAGATAGACACAAACCTTCCTCAATTTGAGAGAGACACTGAGCTTTGAAAGACAGGGATAAGCCTTGGTACAAACACTCAGCACTAATCCACACTCTAGCACAAAGCATAGTCTTTAGAACAACCCCACTTCCATGGAATTTAACCAGGCTACCCCAAATGTATACTAGATGATAGCCCTGTGTCTGTGCAACAACATGACACTTAGCTTGATGGAAGACCCCTAAAAAAAATTAGCTGGTCGGGCCGGCCTGTTGCCCCCCTCGTGCATAATTTCTGGCATTTCCACTGATTTCTGTCAATTCCAGGAAGTTATTTCGAGCCCATGGTTAAGAGCTGAGGGTGGTTAGTCTCGGAGATGGAGATGTTTACTTTTACACTAAAAGCATCACGGCTTTAAGAAAATTAAGTTTTGAAAGATAATTTTATTTCTTTTTGTACGCAAACTCTACCTTATCTTAGGCACGTTTGAATAGAACCGTGTTGGCAGCAGTTAAAACGTCGTATTTCACAAATAGCCCTGACTTTAAAAGGAATAAAGAAGAAGTCACGAGGGCTAAGATTTTTCTCACGGTTTCTATGATGTAGGGTCCATCGCATCGGTTTACTTTTCGAAAAAAAAAATAGGTTGCTCATTAATAGCAAACACGTCCGCTGCCATAGTGGCGAAAGTGCAAGAAATGATAGACCGATATTAATTCGCAATTTTACAAAAGCAGATTTTTTTGTCTAATTAAAAGAATTTTTCGAGCTCATTGTATTTTTTCTTAGTCATTTATCATTCGTCTAGAAATTTTTATAGAATTTTTTTCTTTCCTATACACATTGCTGCCAAGTGAACACATTCAGTTTAAAAAGAAAACAAAATGGAGAATCTGGGTATCGATCCCAGTACCTCCCGCATGCAAAGCGGGCGCTCTACCATTTGAGCTAATCCCCCCTGCCCGGAAAATCATCGGGAATAATTAGGGTATAGAAACTATAGAAACGTTCCTCGAAAAACTTGGGTCTCGGAAAAGTTTGGCCCGATCTTGAAATCTTGGAAGCGTTTGTGATAGCTCTCGAACACTCGTTTTCGGGTGATTTTACGTCTCGGAGTTTTTACGTCTCGGGGTCTTTCAGTCTCGCGCAGTCTCGAATTTAGCATTCTATACCCCTGTAATTAATTAAACTTGGATTTTTCTTTCCACTAAACTATAAACGAGAGCCAGGATAAATCTCTACTGTCTTAAACTAAAGAAAACGAAGAAAACTCAAAGTTTATCAAAGTGTTATCAACAGATAGTACAAGATGTTAGCGAAGAAAATAGATTTTCTAAGCTCTTTGGAAAAAAAAACCTAAAATCATGAGTTAGTTTTAGACGCATTTTTCAGGAACACCCTACAGTACCTCTCGCATGCAAAACGACCGTTCTAGCATTTGAGCTAATCCTCCCTTCCTAGAAAATCTAGGCGAAAAATAAGCTAATCATAAATGTTTCTTGCACCACACTTAACATGAAACCAAGAGTAAATCTTACGCTTATCGGCTTTAAAGAGCAGAACAAATAAGATCGAAGGGAAGATCAGCTGAACTATCCCGCTGAACTATCGAAAATTATTTACATTGTTATCCTTTACATAAAAATACCAAACCATGTTTAATTTAATTATTCTACGGAAAAAGTGTTCTCAGGACATACAGCACGATGATGGTCAAGAAACTGAATACTAATTTGTTAAGCTGAGTCCCAACAGGAGATTCAGATATTAAAAATTAACACTCAGATTGTTTAAGCCACAGAGTAGAGGTACTAATCAAAAATGGCCTGTTGGTCTAGTGGCATGATTCTCGCTTCGGGTGCGAGAGGTCCCGGGTTCGACCCCCGGACAGGCCCTTTTTTCTTCCTTTCGCTGTCGTCTCTTTAAAGAAACTTTGTATCTCCCCATGTAATTGCTTAGTCTGTATGGTTTTCAACACACTCCATAAATTTCAATTTTAAATCAAGCTAGATTTTAACCTTTTAGCTTTAAAAAGCTGGTTTGCTCTGGTGGTTTATGGCATTGTATAATTTAGCCTTCTATTGCATATATCATTTGATGTTTGGCAAAAACGATATGAGATATTTTTTTATTCCATTACACAAAAGCAGAACGTAAGAGATCGTATTTCAAGTTACGCATACTTACTCGCTATGAAACTTGATTACTTGTCTCCAAAGCATGCATTTGTGTAACATCAGACGTTATAAACAAAAATATGCCATGAACTTAGGCTAACAGTACAAGTTTTCAAAAACCACAATTGCAATCCGTTTCAATCTTCTTCACATTATTTTGTCCTATTTCATGTGCCATTTTTACCTTCTTTTAACGTTTTTTGCAGTTGTTTTTGTGTTTCACTCAAACAGACAACTTAAGGCGGCGGTTCCCGATATTATATAATATGATAAATTTCGTGATGCAGATCCTTTGTTAACGAATTGAATTCTCCAGCGCTTATAGCTTTTAGGCTTAGAAAAATGAACATTTCTTATTTTATTCGATAAAATATTTCGACCATTAATTTTATTTTATATAAATTTATTTTTTGTAACTTGTATCCTTTATACAGCAATCTGAATGCTTTGTTTCTTTAAATCATGCTGCATGAACATTGCTTTGTGGCTGTCGTGATGTTAAATCTTGCCCAAGAGCTTGTGCTATGAAGCAGGGTGATTAGCTCAAATGGTAGAGCGCCCGCTTAGCATGCGGGAAGTACCGAGATCGATCTCCGGATCCTCCACATTGACAATAATTTCTTTTTGTGCCTAAACACTAACTTATTTTGGGCAGGTTTTGACAATGCCGTGTTAGCGGTTAGCGGGTTGTTAAAACGTCGTATTTTATAACGAATAGCCCTCACTTAAAAAAGAATAAACAAGAAGTCACAAGGCCAAAAATTTTGCTCACGGTCATGATGTACGGTTCAATGGCTTGGGTTTAATTTTTGAAAAAAATGGGTTGCTAATTAAAAGCAAATAGGTCCGCTGTTTTAGTGGCTAAAGTGTAACAGATGACAGATCGGTATGAATTAGCAATTAGCAAAAATAATTTTTTTTTCTGATTGAAATAAGGTTTGAGCTCATTGTATTTTATTTATTTGTTGTATCCTTTATTTGAAAATGATTAAAACAATTTCTTCTTCCTTATACACATTGCTGCATTCACATTCATTTCAAAAAAAAAAAAATGGAGAATCTGGGTATCGATCCCAGTACCTCCCGCATGCAAAGCGGGCGCTCTACCATTTGAGCTAATCCCCCTGTCAGGAAAACAAGTGTGAATAATTAGGTAAACTTACACTAAACTATAAACGAGAGCCATGATAAATTTGTGCTGCCTTAAGGTGGCTCCGTAATTAATACAAGAGCATTTAGCTGGGACAAAGTTTCCGTCATAACTTTTTCGATTGTAACGCGATGGCTGCAAAACTTTGCAAAGAACAACAGATATCATTCGGCAATAATACGAAATATTCCGATTTCATTGATGGTAAATATTTCTTGAGAAATTAGCGCTTAAAAGGACCCTAATGTTCAAAGAAAATCGCGTCTAGTAAAAAATTTTGCTGATATTTTTTACTAAAATTTCTGGTATCGGCTTTAATTGATATAATAAATATGCCAGAGGAATTTCAGAAAAATCGTTGGAGCAGAAGTTCGTAACTAAAAGTCGCTCAAAATTCAACTGTGAAATTGTTTTGGAATTTCAAAAATAAATTACTGCCAGGAAGAAGGAGCCACCAGTTTGAATTTTTGGGACAAGTAAATTCAACGTTTGCTAGTTCTTAAAACAAAAGTCGATTGCCTATCGTGCTATTCTTTAAAAGGTACTTTTTAGTTTTAGAAGCACTATAAATTGCTCCAAACCTTGCTCTGAAGTAGAATTACTTGTTCTTCGACAGTTTTAAAGTATCCCTTAGCAGTTTTGGCTCAAACTCCTGCTGCATACATTTTGATGTATTGCAATGCATTTTCAACGACTTTTACTGCTATTCGTTGCTTCCAACTCAGGAAAAAAGTATTGAGATTGGACGCTACCTCGTATCAGACCTAAGATAGAACTGTCCAGGCACCTTTGTTTACGACTACAAAATGAGCACGAGCCGCAGTTCTGCGAGGAATTCGCACCTCACCCAGGGGGGACGAACGACAATGATGACCATGCCTGTGAACCGAATAACATCACAGTGCAAAATAAAATTATCGCAAAAATACTGCCAGTGAATAAATTTACAACTCTGAAATTTTTGTCACTCCTTCCTTCAATGAATGGGTATTTTTTTCTTGATTATTATGTTTTGCTCTGCAATACATCTTTATACAGATCGGTTCCCAGACATGAGCATCATTGTCATTCCTCCCCACTGGCTGAGGTGCGAATTCCTCGCAGAGCTGCCGCTCGTGCTCATTTTCTGGTCATAAACAAAGGTGCTCGACAGTTCTATCTGAGCTTCGATACAGGGTAGCTTACAATCCCAATACCTTTTTCCTGAATTGGAAACAAAGTACAGCAGGAAAAGCCGTTGAGGATGCATTGTAATACATCAAAATGTATGTAGCAGGAGTTTAAACCAAAACTGCCAAGGGATATTTTAAAAATGTCGAGGAACAAGTCATTCGACGTCAGAACAAAGTTTGGAGCAATTTATAGTGCTTCTAAAACTGAAAAGTACCTTTTAAAGAATAGCACGATAGGCAATCGGCTTCTGTTTTCAGAATTAGCAAACACTGAATTTACTTGTCCCGAAAATTGAAACTGGTGGCTCCTTCTTCCTGATAGTAATTTATTTTTGAAATTCCAAAACAATTTCACAGCTGAATTTTGAGCGACTTTTAGTTACGGACTTCTGCTCCAACGATTTTTCTGAAATTCCTCTGGCATATTTATTATATCAATTAAAGCCGATACCAGAAATTTTAGTAAAAAATATCAGCAAAATTTTTTACTAGACGCGATTTTCTTTGAACATTAGGGTCCTTTTAAGCGCTAATTTCTCAAGAAATATTTACCATCAATGAAATCGGAATATTTCGTATTATTACCGAATGATATCTGTTGTTCTTTGCAAAGTTTTGCAGCCATCGCGTTAAAATCGAAAAAGTTATGACGGAAAATTTGTCCCAGCTAAATGCTCTTGTATTAATTACGGAGCCACCTTAAACTATAAAAAACTAAGAAAATTCAAAGTTTATCAAAACGTTCTAAAAGATAGTACAATCTGTTAGCGACGAAATGAACAGCTCTTTGGAAACGAAAACTTAAAATCATGAGTTAGTTTCAGATGCATTTTTCAGCGACACTGTACAGGTACTCAAGGAAACAAACTGAAATTTAATGTTGACATTAGTAGTGATTAGTTAAAAAGTAGACATTTTATCAAGAATGGCCTGTTGGTCTAGTGGCATGGTTCTCGCTTACGGTGCGAGTGCGACTCCCGGACAGTCCCCGTTAGGGTTTTATGCTTTTTTGGAAGTTCCAATTTTACAATATAACAAGAACAGAAAAATCAACCAAAAAATAAAAACTAAATATTCATCAAGCAAACAGTCAACCACACTGGCAACTTATGACAAGATTTTCAATCTTTTGATCTTATATAGAGAATCAGACTCCTGCCCGCTCTGATTGCCAAGAGATTAGGAGAGATAAATTTTCCACTGCTTTTAGGCCATGCAAAATTCAACTAATTGGTCCAAGCAAAACTGATACGCTGTTCATGACTTGATCAACTTCTTTTCTGTTTTTGTGCTGTCCAGAGACACAAAAATTTTAATACCGGTATCTTATTGGTCGTTTGAAATGACGGCATGTAATGAAATTGCGTTCGACGGAGGAGACCGCCATTCTAATTTAGAGGCCGGATGTTTTGCATTTTTCCTTTGTTGCTGTCGAACCAAGGCCCGGTTCAGACGCCGTACTTTTCATGAGCCGAACCTAATACATTGTATTGAGTACATGAAAAGTTCAGCGTCTAAATCAGTTAAGAACGCTTGTTTCAAATTGAAACGGCTCAGCCGTTCTTTTCGCCTAGCCTGGCCGGGAATTTCTCCTTCGGAGCGACTTTGGAACGGCTTTGATTGAGACGCCGAACTTTTCATGTACGGAACCTAATGCATAAATTATTATAAAGTATTTTCTAAGCAGTTTGACGGAAATGAGCATTTTCTCCTTTTGAATTAAGTTGACCCAATTCAGCCTGTCTAAATAATTTGGGTCGGCCTTAATTCGAATTAGGTTCGGCTCATCAAAGGTTCGGCGTCTGAACCGGGCCTAAGAAAGCCGGATATATCAACGAGTAATGACAGTCACTTTACGGTCGTTGCTAAATCCATATCATGGAACCACCTGATTTTAACAGACTAATCTGTTGATATCGTCAGACACCATTTCTCACTTTTCATCTTTTTTACATAGGATTTGTTTAAATTCAGTGCTATCTTATTGCAAACGAAGCGAGAACCATTCACCCGAGTTGCAAGAAAAAAATGAGCTTTCTTTTACAGTGGTAAAAGAATAGAGAATTCTAATCTTTTACAAAAGTAGATTTTTTTTTCCAATTGAATGAATTTTTTGAGCTCAACTTCATTTATTTATCATTCATTTAGAGATGTTTATAGAATTTTTCTTTCTTATAAAAGTTGCCGCCAACACATTCAGTTTAAAAAGAAACAAAGAAATGGAGAACCTGGGTATCGATCCCAGTACCTCCCGCATGCAAAGCGGGCGCTCTACCATTTGAGCTAATCCCCCTGCCCGGAAAACCAGCGTGAATAATTAGGGGCATACCGTAAAATTCCGAAAATAAGCCCCTCCAAATATAAGCCCCCCAAACCGGTTACGCAAAGAACCCTCCGTTAAATCGCCCCTCCAAATATAAGCCCCCCGGGGGCTTGTACTTTGAAAATTGCCCTCCAACACAAAGTAAAACAAAGCAAAAACGGAAAATTTACTTCCAACTATAAGGCTAGCCCAATCGATTTTGAAACGCAAATTTCCCTCCGTAGAGAAGCCCCTCCAAAAATAAGCCCCTCAAAAAGGGCCTTTGAAAAATATAAGCCCCGGAGCTTATTTTCGGAATTTTACGGTATAATGGTTCCTCGAAAAACCTGGGTCTCGTAAAAGTTTGGACCGATTTCGAAATCTTGGTAGCGCTTGTGATAGCTCGAATTTATCATTCTATATCCCTATAATTAGCTAAACTTAGATTTTTCTTACACTAAACTATAAACGAGAGCCAGGATAAATCTGTGCTTAAAATCATGAGTTAGTTTCAGATGCATTTTTCAGGGGCACCGTACAGGTACTCAAATTTAATGTTGACACTGGTAGTGATAAGTTAAAAAGACGTTGTTTTATCAAGAATGGCCTGTTGGTCTCCCGGACAGGCCCCATTTCATGTTTTTTTTTTTTTAATTGGGAGCTACTATTTACAATATAACAAAAGCAGAAAAATCAAACCAAAAAATTCATCAAGCAAACAGTCGAGAACACTATCAACAGGAGGAAATTTTCAAATAAATTATGTGCAGGGCTGTGGATCTTATATTGTTGATTTTCACATGACGTCACTAAAATTAAAATTACAAAACTATCGATCCTACCGAGATTTTACTTTCACGATTTATTAGAGCAGCTGAAAACTAATTTTCACACAAGTTTTCGCTTCAAAAGGGTTGTTGGTTTTTGTGATAGAGTACGCTTGAATTTCTAAGCTTTTGCATGACGCGGCACTTACATGACGGCCAAGGGAGCTGTTATGTAGGTTTAAAAAAATGACTTGTTTCAGGAAATTTCGCTATGTAAATAGTTCATGTATTAGAAAAAGTATTACTTTAATGCTTATGGGTTCCTCGAAGAATAAATTCATGCTTTTGTAGCAGAACTTGGTAACAGATGTTTCTGCTGGTTTCCGTCCGCCATGTTGGTGCCCATCCGGATGGGCACCAGCATGGCGTCTCCATACAAATCTCTACAAATTTGGGTAAAACATTCCTTTGGATATCTCGTATACGAAATATTCCTCTGATTTCCAAGACATTAAGAGAGAATAGTGTACATTGTCCTCTCCTATTACGCCAAAACTCAACTAATTGGTCATGTAATTAAACGAAGTGAGAAAGGATGGGTGAACAAAACTGATACGCTGTTCATGACTTGACCAACTTCTTTAATTTTTATTATATGAAAGAATATCGTCGCAGCTATAGACGCAACTCCTTTGCAGTTGCGAAAAGAACGCCTGAAAAATTTCTTTTCAAAACTGCAAAAGTTGTGTCTATAACTGCGATAATCTTCTTTCATATTATTCTTCACCACGCAGTTCTCATATATGATTTCTCATATATTCATAACTTAATTCTTTCTTATTATTGTTAGTTCAAAATTTTTTCGCCGTCCAAAGGCTCAAAAACTTTAAAAGCGGTATCTTATTGGTCGTTTGGAATGACGCCACTGTAATGAAACAGCGTTCGATGGAGGAGACTGTCAGCCTAAATTAGACGCCGGATGACTTGGGTTTTTTCTTTGCTGTTGTCGACCTAAGAAAGCCGGAAATATCAACGAGTAACGGTCCCTGTACGGTTTTTGCTAAAACCATGGAACCATGCAACCAATTTTAACAGACTAATCTTTTGCTATCGTCAGACACTGTTTTAACTTTTCATTTTTTTTACATGGCATATGCGTTTACATTCAGCGCAATCTAATTGCAAACTTCAGTAGATCCATCTCTTGCGTTCATACTCAAAAGAAGCAAGTACCCGTTCCACGACTTGCAAGAATAAAAAGCTTTCTTTTACAGCGGAAAAAGAATGGAGAATCTGAGTATCGATCCCAGTGTCTCTCGCATACAAAAAGAGCGCTCTACCGCTTAAGCTAATCCCCCTGCACTAGAATAACTAGGCAAAAAAAAAAGCTAACCATAAGTGTTTCTTGCACCACACTTAACACGAAACCCAGAACAAATCTTTCGCTTATCGGTTTTAAAGAAGAGCAAATAAAAACGAAGGAGAATCAATTGACCCATACCCCGCTGAACCATCGGAAATCAATTGCATTGTTATCTTTTACATAAAAACCCAAACCATGTTTAATTTAAGTTATTCTACAGAAAAAAGTGTTCTCAGGACATAGAGCTCGATGATGGTGAAGAAATTTAATACTAGTTTATTAAGTTGAGTCCCAACGGGAGATTCAGAAATCAAACATTAACCCTCAAATTGTTTAAGCCACATTACAGGTACCCAAGGAGTAGGTGGAAATAAAATGTTGAAATTACTTATGATTAGCTTAAAAGTCAACACTTTATTAAGAATGGCCTGTTGGTCTAGTGGCATGATTCTCGCTTTGGGTGCGAGAGGTCCCGGGTTCGACTCCCGGACAGGCCCAATGCATTTTCCTGCTTTTTTTGGAGGCTATAGCAATAAAGCCTGTTTAAGCTCATTTATAGACAGGTTCTTTTATCTCCCTCTGGTGATGACGACCGATTTCTAACTTGTGGAAAGCAGTTCGCTGTTGCGTCTTTAGAGGAACTTTGAATCTTCCCATGTAGTTGCTTAGTCTTTATGTTATCCTCGTTTGTTTTTGGAACTATTTTAACAAACTCCGTTAATTTTCAGTTCTAGAAAAAGGCAGTTTTTAACTTTTGAGCCTTAAAATGTTGGTTTGCTCTGGTGGTTTACAGCATTACTAATAATATAGCCTTCTATCGAATTTATTATTATTTTGATCTTTGGCACAAAAGATATATATTTTTTGTTTCTTTGCACAAATGCAAAAAGTAAGAGATCGTATCTCAAGTTACTCACACTTACTCGCTACGAAACTTGATTAGTTGACTACAACTACTTGAGAATGACAAAATCGCAACCATGTGTCAAACAAATATGTCTCCCAATCATGCATTTGAGTAACATTAAAAGTTATCAACAAAAATATGCAACAAACCTTAACAAACTGTTAGGCTAACAGTACATTAAGTTTTCAAAAACCATTATTGCAATCTGTTTCAATCTTCTTCACGTTTGTCCTATTTCATGCGGCATTTTTACATTTTTTAAACGTTTTGAGCAGTTATTTTTTTACCCAAGCACTATAAGTGTAAAAAAGCGATCTTAAAACAAAAAAATCACCATTTTTTTAATTTTCCAAAACCTATGTGTCAGAAACTGGTTGCCATGGCAACATGATTAATCACATGGACATGGTAATTATACCAAAATGTTCCTAGGTAATTTTAGGAAAAGTCAGAAAATTTGAACGTCATAGCTCTTTTAGTGTAGGAGTTATCACGATTTTGCCGGAGGGGGGGTTCGAAAAGCCCCCCCCAGTCTGAATAGGGTTAACATGCGTTTTATAACGCAAATTTAAGAGAAAACGTTTGAATTTGTTAACCTATAGTAGGGAAAAGAGGTGAGTGTTGTTGTTGTTGTCATATCTGTCATATCCGCTAGCTGTGTGGGCTATGGCGTGTTCAGGTTATTCTTTGCAAAGTTGTTTCTTCCAGAGAGAATTTTTCGATGAATCAATAGTTTTCCGGCACAATCTTTTTTAATATTATCTTAACAGACTTGACTAAATTATAAACTTTCTCTCAGTTTCAAAACAAAACACACCTGTGAGGGAAAATATGTAGTCATGTAGACGCTGCTTTGAGCGCGCGCTACAATCAATAAAATTTTAAGTTAACTGCTATATTAATCGCTTTGATAATGTTATAAAACTATTAGTTCATGCTTCAGCTGTGCGTATGTCAAGATATTGAGTACTTGGAAGTTTGGAGAGCATTCAAAAGAGGCTAGGGTTGCTCTTGGCTTCGCCTCGAGCAACTGTTACGCCTCTTTCGTGCTCTCCAAACTTTCAAGTCCTCATGATCAATATCTTGACATACGCACGCTGACGGAAGAACTAATTGTTAATTATTTGTCCATGAATTTTATATTTTTTTTATAACTTGTATCCTTCATATAGCAATTTCAATGCTTTATTTCATTAAATCATATGCATAAACATTACTCGGTGTTAAATCTTGCGCAAGAGCGTTGTACGCTGAAGCAGGGGGATTAGCTCAAATGGTAGAGCGCCCGCTTAGCATGCGGGAGGTACCGGGATCGATACCCGGATCCTCCAAGTTGACAATTATTTTTTTGGTACATAAAAACTGACTTACTTTAGGCACGTTTTTATCAGTCAAGTGTTAGCAAAAGTTAAAACGCCGTATTTTATGAATGGCCCTGACTTAAAAAAAGAATAAAAACAAAGTCACAGGGACTAAGATTTTGCTCAGGGTTCCTATGATCGGATTGCGGACAGATTTTATGTCATCAATATGGAATTTTCTGTCGCTGAGTCGCAGACGTTCTACCTTGCGAAACGTCTCCAGCGGCGGGGAGCGAGGAGGAACGCCGGTTTTCGCAGACTATAGCTTCCGTAGCTTCGGATTGATTTTTGAAAAAAAATGGGTTGCTAATTAAAACAAATAAGTCCGCTGTTTTAGTGGCTAAAGTGCAAGACATGACAGATCGGTATGATTTCGCAAAATTACATAAACAGATTTTTTTTTCTAATTGAAAGAATTTTTTGAGGTCATTGTATTTTATTCTATTTATTGTAACGTTCATTTAGAAACGTTTGTAAATTTTTTTTCTATACAGAGTTATGCAAACACATTCAGTTCAAAAAGAAGAAAAAAATGGAGAATCTGGGTATCGATCCTAGTACCTCTCGCATGCTAAGCGGGCGCTCTACCATTTGATTTGATAAATCTGTGCTGCCTCTTAAACTAAAGAAAACGAAGAAAAATCAAAGTTTATCGAAGTGTTCTCAGCAGAAAGTACAAGATGTTAGCGAAGAAAATGAACTGCGTTTTGGAAAATAAAACTTAAAATCATGAGTTAGTTTCAGGTGAATTTTTCAGCAACACGGTACAGGTATTCTATCGAACAGGCTGAAATTTAATGTTGACACTAGTAGTGTTTAGCTAAAACGGAAGCCAATTCATCAAGAATGGCCTGTTGGTCTAGTGGCATGATTCTCGCTTAGGGTGCGAGAGGTTCCGGGTTCGACTCCCGGACAGGCCCCTTTTTCTGCTTTTTTGGAAGTTCAAATTTTACGATATAACAAGAACAGAGAAATCAAACCAAAATATAAAAACGAAATAATCGTCAAGGAAACAGTCAAACACACTAGCAACATAAGAAAATTTTTTAAATAAATTATGCAGGACTATGGATCTTATATAGATTATTTATGCTTAGAAAAATGAACATCTATTATAACATAGCTAGAATATTCGCCTAATCAACTTCATAGCGCGAGCGTACAACATATTCCCATTGAGCACGCTGATGAAATCAATAAACTATACCTCGAATTCTTGTGAGCTTAGCAATCCTCCCAAGACGTCTGCCAAGTACATCCATAACTCAACAGTACGTGATGAAGCGTTAACATGCGTTTTATAACGTAAATTTAAGAGAACATTTTTGAATTTGTTAACCGATAATAGCGGGGCTCCCGCGCGCGCGAAGCGCGCGTGGGACAGAGCCCCATACCCATGGAATATGGTCAACCTCTTTTCGTTTGGTTGTCACGTGATTGACCGAGCGTACGTACGTACGTACGTACGTACATACGTACGTACGTACGCGTCTACAGATTGTATGGGTGGGGTAGGCGAGACTATCAAAAAAAGGGAGGGGTGTCTCAGGCGTGTCTTGGCAAGTCCACATCTTTAATATAGGACATTAACAATATGGTCAATTGACAGCTGTCCAAACAGGATAGCCACTGACCAGTATCCCATGACCATATCGCGGGCTCATGTGTCAATTCATCGAGACGTGATTTATTTGGAAGCTGTCCGCTGACCAGTTAACTGTTTTACTAGATCGCGAACAACGTTCAATCTCATACTTTTACTAGTTTGGGAGCACAGGAAAACTGATAATGCACACATATTGGACATCAATGTTTTGATCAATTGACAGCTGTCAAAACAGAGTACCCGCTGACCAGTATCACTTGACCGTATCGCGGGCTCAGGTGTCGACCCGTCGAGGTCAAGTATTTTTTGAAGTTATCCGCTGACAAGTAAACTAGTTTTCAAGTGATCGCAGGCTCAAGTTCAATTTTTTTTCTTAATTCATATGAAATATGTTGTGTTTATGTGCTGCACAATTAGAATTTTGATTGCAAACTGACCTCGGACGTGAAAATTCAGCCAGCTGTTACAGGCAGGGAAGACAGTTGCTTTTGTTTTTTCTCACAATGGTCACGCGTTGGTCACGCTCTACGTCCAATTTTTATGCTCTGATTGGTCAAAATTTGACAGGTGAGTTCATGCGCAAAATTTATGCAGCATCTTGAATCTTGTTTACTTTAACAGCTGAAGCTGACAGAGTTTTGTGTCAACTTGTGATGTTTTTAACTGTCTTTTCCAC
>CALNXK010000044.1:597500-625000 GCA_942486035.1 Porites lobata
TAAATCTTGTCCAAGAGCGTTGTACGCTGAAGCAGGGGGATTAGCTCAAATGGTAGAGCGCCCGCTTAGCATGCGGGAGGTACCGGGATCGATACCCGGATCCTCCAAATTGACAATTAATTTTTGGTACGTAAATACTAACTTATTTTAGGCACGTTTTTCACAGACACGTGTGAGCGGTAGTTAAAACGTCGTATTTACGAATGGCCCTGACTTAAAAAAGAATAAAAACGAAGTCACAGGGACTAAGATTTTGTTCACGGTTCCTATGCTGTAGGGTTCCATGACCGGATTCCGGAGAGATTTTACATCATCAGTATGGAATTTCCGTCGCTTAGTCGCAGACCAGTTCTACCTTGCGAAACGTCTCCAGCGGCGGGGAGCGAGGAGGAACGCCGGTTTCGCAGACTATAGCTTCCGTAGCTTCGGATTAATTTATGAAAAAAAGAGGGTTGCTAATTAAAAACAAATGAGTCCGCTGTTTTAGTGGCTAAAGTGCAAGACATGACAGATCCAGCGGTATGATTTCGGAAATTTACAACAACATATTTTTCCGTTTCTAATTGAAAGAATTTTTTGAGCTCATTGTATTTTATTTTATTTCTTGTATTATTTATTTAGAAATGTTTATAGACTTTTTTTCGTTCAATACAGAGTTCTACAAACATATTCAGTTCAAAAAGAAGGAAAAAATGGAGAATCTGGGTATCGATCCCAGTACCTCCCGCATGCTAAGCGGGCGCTCTACCATTTGAGCTAATCCCCCCACCAGGAACACCAGCATGAAGTATAAGCTAGAATTACATTTTTTCTTACACTAAACTATAAACGAGAGCCAGGATAAATCTGTGCTGCCTCTTAAACTAAAGAAAACGAAGAAAAATCAAAGTGTTTTCAGCACATAATACAAGATGTTAGCGAAGAAAATGAACAGCTCTTTGAAAAATAAAACTTGAAATCATGAGTTAGTTTCAAGTGCATTTTTCAGCAACACCGTACAAGTATTCTGTTGCACAAGTTGAAATTTAATGTTGACACTTGTAGCGTTTAGCTAAAAGGAAGCCAATGCATCAAGAATGGCCTGTTGGTCTAGTGTTATGATTCTCACTTAGGGTGCGAGAGGTCCCGGGTTCGACTCCCGGACAGGCCCCTTTTTCTGCTTTTTTGGAAGTTCAAATTTTACAATATAACAAGAACAGAAAAATCAAACCAAAATATAAAAACGAAATAATCGTCAAGGAAACAGTCAAACACACTAGAGAATTGGAGTCCTGCCTCTCTGATTGCCAAGAGATTACGAGGGAATGGTATAATTTGTTTTCTATCTTATTGGTCGTTTGAAATGACGCCATGTAATAAAATTGCGTTCGACGGAGGAGACCGCATGTCTAGTTTAGAGGCCGGATGTTTTTCCTTTGTTGTTGTCGAACTAAGAAAGCCGGAAATATCAACGAGTAATGACACTGTAAGGTATTTGCTAAAACCATGGAACCACCCAGTTTTAACAGATTATTATCTTTTGATATCGTCAGACTCCGAGTTTAGCTATTCATCTTTTTTTCTGTAGGATCTGTGTTTACTGTGCAGTGCAATCTAATTGGAAAAGTCAGTAGCTGCATCTCTTGCGTCCATATTCAAAAGAAGGAAATACCCGTTCCACGAGTTGCAAAAAGAATGAGCTTTCTTTTACAGCGGAAAAAGAATGGAGAATCTGGGTATCGATCCCAGTACCTCTCGCATGCTAAGCGAGCGCTCTACCGTTTGAGCTAATCCCCCTGTAATAGAAAATCTAGGCGAAAAATTAGCCAATCAGAAGTGTTTCTAACATCACACTTGACACGAAACCCAGAATAAAGCTTAAGCTTATCGATTTTAAAGCAGAACAAATAAAAACGAAAGGAAAATGAACTGAACTATACAGCGCTGAACTATCGAAAGTCAATTACATTATTATCCTTTACATAAAAAATACCAAACCATGTTTAATTTAATCATTCTAGAGAAAAAACATTCTCAGGACATAGAGCACGATGATGGTTAAGAAACTGAATACTAGTTTATTAAGTTGAGTCCCTACAGGAGATTCAGAAATCAAACATTAACCCTCAGATTCTTTAAGCCACGGTACAGGTACTAAAGGAGCAGTTAAATCTTGCCCAAGAGCGCCGTACGCTGAAGCAGGGGGATTAACTCAAATGGTAAAGCGCTCGCTTAGCATGCGGGAGGTACCGGGATCGATACCCGGATCCTCCAAATTGACAATTATATTTTTGGTACGTAAACACTAACTTATTTTAGGCACGTTTTTGACAGTCACGTGTTAGCGGTAGTTAAAACGTAGTATTTTACGAATGGCCCTGACTTAAAAAAAGAATAAAAACGAAATTATGGTTTTGCTCCTGGTTCCTGTGATGTAGGGTACATGGCCGGATTCCGGACAGATTTTACATCATCAGTCGGAATATCTGTCGCTGAATTGCAGTCCAGTTCTACCTTGCGAAACGTCCCCAGCGGTGGGGAGCAAGGAGGAACGGCTGTTTTCGCAAACTATAGCTTCCATAGCTTCGGTTTCATTTTAAAAAAAAAAATGGGTTGCTAAATAAAAACAAATAAGTCCCCTGTTTTAGTGGCTAAAGTGCAAGACATGACAGATCGGTATGATGTCACAAATTTACAACAACAGATTTTTTTTTCTAATTGAAAGAATTTTTTGAGCTCATTGAATTTTATTTTTTCTCTTGTATCATTCCTTTAGAAATGTTTAGAGATTTTTTTTCGTTCTATACACAGGTAACCCAGGCTCTGTGATAGTACCACAGTACGGTTCCAGTAAAACTACAGTGTTTGTATGGGGTAAAAATACGATCGTAAAATTTCTAGGAAATACTAAATAAAGATCAATGAAACTTACTCTGCAGTTAATTGTTGTTGTCCTTATTGATCCAACGAAGGTTCGTGATAATTTGCATTAAATTGTTTAAATGGACTCTATATACAATAATAATATACAAGGTAGGAGACACGAGATGCCATCTTCGCCGACCTGTTCTCATTCAACACAACGTTTTCCACGAAATTCGAACTCCAACGGAAAATAAACATGCCAGGATCGTAGAAATAGGATAGCAGCAGGTATATAAGTTTGGGTAAAACATTTCTTCGGATATCTCGTATACGAAATATTCCTCTGACTTGAATCTTGGCGACGGTCTTTGTATATGTACCTCCTCTCATTTCCCAGATTCTGGACTTTATCTGTTGAACGGTTTTGATTTTTATTTTGATCTATTTTGAATGGCGTGACGCTGAAAACTAGCAATGGCGCTGAACTCTCGAAAGTCAATTACATTATTATCCTTTACATAAAAATACCAAACTCCATGTTTAATTTGCTGAATCATTCTACAGAAAAAACATTCTCAGGACATAGAGCACGATGATGGTTGAGAGACTGAATACTAGTTTATTAAGTTGAGTCCCAAAAGGAGATTCAGAAATCAAACATTAACCCTCAGATTGTTTAGGCCATAGTACAGGTACTAACCAAAAGAAGCAGGTGGAAGTAGAATGTTGAAATTAGTAGTGATTTGCTTAAAAGTCAGCACTTAATTGAGAATCGCCTGCTGGTCTAGTGGCATGATTCTCGCTTTGGGTGCGAGAGGTCCCGGGTTCGACTCCCGGACAGGCCCTTTTTTCTTCTTTTCGCTATCGTCTCTTTGGAGAAACTTGTATCTCCCCATGTAATTGGCTAGTCTGTATGTTATCGTTGTTTGTTTTTGGAATTGTTTTAACAAACTCCGTTAATTTTCAATTCTAAAACAAGGCAGTTTTTAACTTTTTAGCTTTAAAAAGCTGGTTTTCTCTCACCTGGTGGTTTATAGCGTATCCTTCTATCGCATTTATCATTTGATCTTTGTCAAAAATGATATAATTTTTTATTTCTTTGCACAAAAGCAAAACGTAAGAGACCGTATCTCAAATTACGCATACTTACTCGCTATGAAACTTGATTACTTGAATACAACTACTTGTGAATGACAAAACCACAACCTTGAGTCTCCCAAGGATGCATTTGTGTAACATCAAACTTTATCAACAATAAAACATACAATGAACTTTCACAAACTGTTAGGCTAACAGTACAAGTTTTCAAAAACCATCATGATTGCAATCCGTTTCAATCTTCCTGACACCATGATTTTGTCCTCTTTAATGTGCCATTTTTACCTCCTTTTAACGTTTTGAGCAGTTAATTTTATGTTTCACTCAACTTAAGGTGGTGGTTTCCCAAATTATATATGATAAATTTCGTGACAGAGCTCAGTCTTTTATTAACAAATGGAATTCTCAAGCGCTTGTACCTTCAAGGCTTAGAAAAATGAACATTTGTTATTTTATTCGATAATTTATTTCGTCCATTAATTTTAATTTTTATGTAATGTGTATCCTTTACATAGCAATTTGAAAGTTTTTTATATTACTCGATATTGCTTTGTGGCTGTCGTGATGTTAAATATTGCCCAAGAGCTGGCACTCTGAAGCAGGGGGATTAGCTCAAATGGTAGAGCGCCCGCTTAGCATGCGGGAGGTACCGGGATCGATACCCGGATCCTCCAAATTGACAATAATTTATTTTTAAAACTATGAAAGATTTGATCCCAGGAGTCAAATTCAACCTACCTCTGAAATTTATTTTTAATAATTTCTTATTTTGGGCACGTTTTTGACAATACCGTGTTGGCGGTAGAATAGCCCTCACTTAAAACAGTTTAAACGAGAAGTCACGGGGACTAAGATTTCACTTAAGGTCATGATGTAGGGTTCCATAGCTTGCGTGTAATTTTTGAAAAAAAATGGGCTGCTAATTAAAAGCAAATACGTCCGCTGGGTTTAGTAGGTAAAGGGCAAGACATGGCAGATCGGAATGATTTCGCAATTTACAGAAACTGTTTTTTTTTGCAATTGAAATAATTTTTTGAGCTCATTGTATCTTATTTATTTATTGTATCTTTCATTTAGAAATGTTTTAAAGAATTCTTTTTTCTTTCTTATACACATTGCTGCAAACACATTCAGTTCAAAACAAAAAAAACGTGGAGAATCTCGGTATCGATCCCATTACCTCCCGCACGCAAAGCGAGCGCTCTACCGTTTGAGCTAATCCCCCTGTACTAGGAAAACTAGGCTAAAAATTAGCTAATCATAAATGTTTCATACACCACTCTTACCACCGTTTTCGTTGATACGCGACTTTCGAAAACAAAACATCCCGCGGAAACGTTTCCAAAATTTTCGTCAATCATGCATGTTATCGACAGATCGGATCGAAATCAGCTAATCCCCCCCTTCTCAACTTTTACTAAACTATAAACGAGAGCCAGGATAAATCTGTGCTGGCTTAAACTAAGGAAAACGAAGAAAATTCAAAGTTTATCAATTAGAAAGTGTTTTCAGCAGATAGTACAAGATGTTAGCGAAGAAAATGAGCAGCTCTTGGAGAAATAAAACTTAAAATCATGAGTTACTTTCAGACGCATTTTTCAGCGACACCGTACAGGAAGGAAGGAACAGGTTGTAATTTAATGTTTCCACTAGTAGGTGATTAGTTAGAAAGAGTTCATTTTAACGAGAATGGCCTATTGGTCTAGTGGCATGATTCTCGCTTAGGGTGCGAGAGTTCCCGGGTTCCACTCCCAGATGAATCAAAACAAACTATAAAAATATATATATTCAACAAGCAAACAGTAACACAGACTACCAATATCGGAAATTTTTTATCTAATTTTGCTGACTTTGGATCGTATAGAATGGGATTTCTGCCTCTCTGATTACCAAGAGATAACCACTACTTTTACATAAAAAAAATCAGCCAACAATTACACGACAAGAGAGGGGATGATTAAACAAAGCTGATCCGGTATTCATAACTTGGTTAACGTATTTTTATAATTATTAAATGTAAATTCGTTCCGCTTTCCAAAGGCGCAAACTTTTAAGAGTGATATCTTATGGATCGTTTGGAATGCCAGACGTTATGAGAAGAAATTACGTTTGGCAGAGGTGACCACCAGCCTAATTTAGACACAAATTCTGCTCGCTTTGAGGCCCTTATTCATGATCACGTGTTGACTCCTTCATCTTTTCCGAGTTCGCTCGTGTGGTAATTGTTTGTCTTTGCTGCTCTACTCTTGCCCGTTAAAATATCCTCGATGTTACTCCTCTTTCAAGTAAGTCTTCTCGAGATCCTCAATGGTTAAAGTTCGATATGGGACTGGGAAACAGAAGTCGTGCGTGAGGGAGTGAACATTGTGGATAAGAAATGATGTTGCTCAGAGCATTTGAACAACTATATTATCGCGCATCTGCTGCAGCTAGGCAAGTGTTTTGTTGTTCCTCCTTTGTCCTTTTAAAGCGAGAATGAAAAAAAAAAAAAGAATTCAGAAAAATTATTACAGGCAAAACCTCAAAACCGTCGAAATAAAGGTTTGGGGAACAAAAATGCTATTTTGACACAAAGTGAAAAGGGTCTAAAGTTTAGAGAATTTGGAATATAGAGAGCAGCTCCGTAATCCTTAAATGCCCGCGTGTAGCACCATGGGTGATCAAAATCTGATGACTTATCAGTGTAAGAAATTTTGTCGGGTTGTCACTATTTAAGCAATAAAAAACGTTGTCCGTTTTTGCATAGCCTGATATAAACACGAGAGGGGTTGGGAGAATTATAGACAAAGTCGAGACGAAGTCGAGGGTTTGCGTAACTGTGGAGAATTCTCCCAACCCCTCGAATGTTTATATCAGGCTATGCAAACACAGGAAAGAAGTGCTCTATAGCTTTTATAAAATAACATTCCCGAGAAGAAACGCAAAACTCTTTGTTATGGCACTGAATTCTTACCAGTCGAAAAGTCCCGTACACGAAGGCTTGCGCGCGTAATCAGTTCTTGTTTTGCAAAAAGATGCTTTCCAAAATGCGGATTTTTCTCGCTTAAAATGTCAGCTTAAGAGAAAAAAAAATTGACACAACTTGTTTGTAAAGATTTTCCAAGTTTCGGCAGACGAAAGAATGGGTACATAAAGTAAACTTGTCAATTTTTAAATTAAAAAACTTTCTCAAATTCGTGCTTGCGTGATTAGCGCGCGAAAACGAATATGATCTTGACACAACAACCATGTCTACATTCTCTAATGCAAACACTCCTCTCGGCCAATCAGAGCGCGCGTAATATCTTAGTTATTTTATAAACGTAAATAAGGTCACGAATAGGCGGTTTACTCGAGTTTTTTCTGGAACTATTTTTACAAACTCCATAACATTAATTTTTACCCTGAATCTAGGTAATTTCAACTTGAAACTGGTTAACTGTAGTATTTTATGTTCTTGCATAATTAAGTGTGGACTTTTAAGCTATTCACCATAATTTCAACATTCTATTCCCACCTGCTCCTTTAGTACCTGTACTGTGGCCTAAACAATCTGTGGGTTAATGTTTGATTTCTGAATCTCCCGTTAAGAATCAACTTAATAAACTAGTATTCAGTTTCTTAATCATCATTGTGCTCTACGTCCTGAGAATTCTTTTTCTGTAGGATACAGAGGATATTACAGGGCCGCACGGAGAAATCGCGCGCATGTATAAGGCCCTAAAGCTTTTTGCTGACTCGCAAGGACCCATCTGTTGTAAAGATCCCCAAAATAAAAGGATAAATCTCATAGTTTATTATATATAATCGTGTAAATTTTGCTTATCATTTTCACATGAATTATGACCTAAATTTGGAAACCGCTGAATTTCTCGCGTTGGGTCTTTGCGATTTTGGTGAAACTCTGTTCAACGCAAGGCACTAATGCGAACTATATGTAGCCGAGAGTAGGAGCCATTTGATTAATATTGAGTCATTTAGCCGAAGATAACGAATCCTGTCAGAACTACAGACTGCGGGAAGTAGTTAATCATTATGCATGGAACAGACCTGCGTCACGGCCTCTTAATGTGAGACAAGTAGCCAAAATTAATCAAGATTGACATAGTCAGAGTTTAAAACTCTCCACAGTATAATCTACCCGCTAGAAAGAAAAGAAAGAAAATCTCTGAGAGATGAAAAAGCCAAAGTCACGTTTTTGATTGTGTTTGGCCTGTCAAGACCGAATTTCCTGCTGTTTGATGAAGTACAATAGCACTGTCATTTCGTCGTTGTGATTGGCTCTTCCCACCGTCGGCGCGCGAAGTCTCCTCTGGGAACCGTTCTAATTATAAATTTACTCGGGAAAGGGTTGACTCCAAGGGCTTGTATGGGAGATGGAGGCTCCATTTGATGGGCTCCTATCGAGAGATTTTCAAGAAAAAATACCGGCAACAGCAGAATTTCGACTCAGACCCCAAAGAGGCGTGGCACTATAACCACGTGACATTTACTCCGATCGCCAAAAATTTTATGCTATATTGTAGATTGATCTATGTTATCCATGCTATATGTTAGACTTACGATCAAAGTAAAGGTGGGGATACCAGAGAGCTTCAAAATAGGACAGTACCCTCACAAAATAACTGGGTCGAGTCACCTTAATGTCTGAGTGACCGCAGGGACCAAAAATTTGTGACGTCATTAGTGGGAAGCTAATCTTGTTAAAAAATGTGAAGCTTTATCAAATAACTGACCACTGATGATTGGACCAGAAGGTAAAGAAACTAACTGCTTTTCGCAGTAGGAAGTTTAATGCTTGTCACTCAACCCTAGCGTCCTTAACAACGCTGGCGTCCTGTGGTGTGCAAAAAAACTCGTATGCGAGTCCTCATGCTGGGGCGGCGGGCGGTGGCAGAGTGAGCATAACGAGCCGCACGATCTTAGCAACCAAAAAAAAACCCTCAGTATCCAGCTGAGATAGCTGAGTAAAACCGGGTTAGCAAACATTTTCCCCTGTCTAATAGCTTGTTTACTGTGTTGTTTGCTTATGTCGTATTTTTTTGGTTTGTCTTGTGGTTAGGGATTTGTGTAGAAGTGGATGTAGACAGAATTACTATCTTAGCCCCCCCCCTCCTCCTTCCCTATTTTTTCTCTGCCCACAATTCTTTCTTTAACACAAGTGACAGTTATCAGTTTGAAATCAGCGGGCGCCTAAAGCTGGTGTCGGTGCCGTTTAGCAGTTTAGGTTTATGTATTGGTCACCTTGAGAAAAGTTTCGCGGAGAGCATCATGTAAAGCTCTCTAATGCACACATATTGGACATCAATGTTTTGATCAATTGACAGCTGTCAAAACAGGGCACCAACTGGCCCTTGACCGTATCGAGGGCTCAGGTGTCGACCCATCGAGGTCGAGTATTTTTTTGAAGTTATCCGCTGACAAGTTACTTGTTTTCAAGTGATCGCAGGCTCAAGTTCAAATTCATATGAAATATGTTGTGTTTATGTGCCGCACATTTAAAATTTTGATTGCGAACTGACCTCGGACGCGAAATTTCAGCCAGCTGTTACAGGCAGGGAAGACAGTTGCCTTTGACTTTTGTCACCATGGTCACGCGTTGGTCACGCTCTACGTCCAATTTTTATGCTCTGATTGGTCAAAATTTGACAGGTGAGTTCATGCGGAAAACTTATGCAGCACCTTGAATCTTGTATTGCTTTGACAGCTGAAGCTGACAGAGTTTTGTGTCAACTTGTGATGTTTTAACTGTCTTTTTACACTGGATGTAAAAAATGAAATTCAGCTGCTATCAGGAGTCTTCTGTTATTCATGGCTAGATTGTTTATTGGGTTTTTGGTTGAGAAATACGTCGCTTTTCAAAGTCGGAAATCCGATTTCGGATGGCATCGTTTTCGCCATTTCACCTTGCTTGATGCGTAAGAGGGTTGTAAAGTCTGAAGCGATACTGGCCTTACTTGATACCTTTCAGGAGCTGCATCTCGAATGGTAAGCCAGAGTAATTATTGTATTTGATGTTTGTTTTTTGTATCTAATTTAATGAAGTCGAGCGTAGTTTATGCGGGTATTTAGTTTATGCACGTTTGTAAGACTTGAGAAAATGATCTGACCGAGTATCAGGTTTGACATAAGCTTACAGAACTTTAAAAAGCCTTTAGACAGTTTCTCACCGCAAATAGAAAGAAAACGTTCCAAAGAATATTTAGTTATAATTCTGGCTGTGAAAGAAAGCTTTTATCGATTTTCTTGCCTCGAGTTCGTCTTTGAAAAAAGCAAACACCGGGAAGCCGGCTTAAAACATAATACATAATATAAACTTAAGCTTGACAGGGGCGTAGCCAGGAGAGGGTTCCAGGGGTTCCGGACCCCACCCCCCCCCCCCACTCTCGCGTCAAGAACCCCCCTCGTATTTTTAACAGTGATTTTATCCCAGCAAGAGTGTAATGGACTCTCGATTCCTGAAATTCTTCGTCTTGTTCTATGCTTACAATAATTACAGTGAACGTCATTGTGGTATCTATTTGCGTTTCGGTTGCATTTTCGGAGACATGAGCAGGGTTGTGATTCCTGGATCTCCAAGACATCCGAGACAACATCGAAGACATCTGGACCGAGTCGTTCGATCTGGCGGTCACTACCGCGGCAAATGTAGGTGTTGTGCCTTCCATCCCGCGCCGGACCAATCATCAGCAGCAGCATCGCGACAATGTACCAGCCCAGACACCATCTGATTACTATAAGAGGGCAGTTGCTGTTCCCCTTCTAGACCATCTACAATCAGAGATGAAAACATACTTCAACCCTACTAATGATGCTGTCTTGTCCAGCCTCAATCTCGTTCCCAGAGGCCGCGATCCTTTGCGCGGACTCTGGGAACGAGATTGGTCCAGCCTCTTTAATCTTCTTCCTGAGCTGGTAGCCGTCTGAGACAGAAATCCTGATATTGAAGCAGCGCTGGAGTTTTATGAGAACGACCTTTCTTCTCCTCATGTGGTTGATGTTGAGCTCCTGCGATGGAAGAGAAAGTGGTGCAGCACTGAGGATGCCGACCTTCCCACCAGTGCAGTTCAGACACTCGCAGCATGCAATCGAGAGTTCTTTCCTAACATCCACACCTTGATCCGCGTTTTTTGCACGTTGCCGATAACGTCAGCTGAATGTGAGCGCTCATTCAGTACACTAAGAAGGTTAAAAACATACCTGAGGTCGACCATGTCAAGCGAGCGAGAGTCTGGGCTGGTGTTGATGAATATAAATTACCACCGACACATAAACATCGAGAAGTGATAAACACATTCGCTCAACGGCAACCAGGGCGTCTTCTGTTTGCGTACCGTAAACGCCAAAGTCTTGTACGTACGTAATGTGAGGATTTTAGACCAACCGTTTTCGTTGGCACCAATTTGGAACCCCCCCTCCTAGAAATCCTGGCTACGCCACTGCTTGAAGCCTGAAGACTCAGTATTTTTAGGGACACTTTAATACTTGTCTTCCTGAATGAAAATTGTTGTCTCTGTATATGTTTCAACGAATTATATTTCTTTTATTGATTGTTAGTAGTCTCTCTCGTAATTTTAATCGCTGTGCCGATTTTTTTCAGTCGTTCAGTGAACATCGCTTGCAGGAGGACTCAAAATGTCGCGTGTTAAACCATTAAATAAAAAGAATAAACATAATAAATTCTTTATTATGTTGGAGCGTAACTCTGTTACTGTTGATTCAAACACTCGCCACAGCTCGCACTACAAAAGTGAGAACCGGATGGTCGTATGGGTGATTTTGGAGATGTGATGTGTATACATCAGATGTGATGTATAAATGGTATAAAAGGTTGGTTTACACGCACAGCATCTGTCACCTTAGCTTATAGAAGCAATCGCTCTAGCCATCCTCAAAAGTTCAGACATGTCTTTGCTTGCACCAATGCATATAAGTTTTCCTTTTTCTCACTTGTTATCCCCCTTTGGAATGGCCTTCCCAATTCTGCTTTTAATGTTGAGTGTGTTACTGACTTCCAACCGAATGCTTAGCCATCTATAAGACAATATTGCAACGCAATGTAAATATTTATTCGTTGTAAATAATTTAATTTAGTTTTTTTTCCTCCTTTTCTATTTCGCCGCTGACTGTTTTAGCATCCTGTATAGTCACATGACTTCTAGGATTAATAAAAGTGTATGTATGTATGTATGTATGTATGCACCCAGATTTGTTGGCAAGATTTTGCAAAGTAAACTTGTCGAACGCAAAAAATTTGGCCTGATTTTTTTCCAGGCCTAATTAATCTACGGTGGTCAGGAGCCATTATGGCTCTTAAATGTGATCGAAGATTATTCACCAGTTTTGGGGTGTACGTATGAAGCTATCAACTCGATGTAAGATTTGCATGGTTCACTCTTCGGCTGTTTGCAAATTATTTTTCTTTAAATCAAGTAGCCTTTCCCTGGAAAGTCACATAAATGTGCTCTGAAGTCAACTGAATTGTGGAATACAAGTTTATTGTTTGATTTAAATAATTAATTTAATATATAGATTTAGCCAGGGCTAAAGCGAGGCTCCCATTAGTAAATTTATAATTTAAATTAAACAACAAACTTGTATTCGAATTCCACAATTCAGTTAACTTTAGAACACATTTATGTGACTTTTGAGGGAAAGGCTACCTGATTTTAGAGAAAAATAATTTGCAAACAGCCCAAGAGTGAACCAAATCTTACATCGAGTTGATAGCCTCATATGTACACTCAAAAACTGGTAATCATCTTTTATCACATTTAAGAGCCGTAATGGCTATTGATCACCGTAGATCAATTAGGCTTAGAAAAAAAACCAGGCCAACGTTTTGGCGTTCGACAAGTTTACTTTGCAAAATCTTGCCAACAAATCTGGGTGCGTGTAAACCAACCTTTTATACCATGGACAGAAAGCAGTATTTCACAATACAAATTGCTCTCATTCAATATTCATAAACTGTTAAAAAAATTTTCAAAAATCACCTATACGGCCATCCTGTTCTCACTTTTGTAGTGCGAGCTGTAGCGAGTGTTTGAATGAACATTAACAGAGTTATGCTCCAAGATAATAAAGAATTTATCATGTTTATTTTTTATTTGATGGTTTAACGCGCGGCATTTTGAGAACTCCTGCAAGCGATGTTCACTGAACGACTGAAAACAATCGGCATAGCGATTAAAATTGCAAGAGAGACTACTAACAATCAATAAAAGAAATATAATTCGGTGAAACATAAACAGAGACAACAATTTTCATTCAGGAAGACAAGTATTAAAGTGTCCCTAAATATCCTGAATCTTCAAGCTTCAAGCTTAAGTTTGCTGAAGTTTATGTTTTAAGCCAGCTACCCGGTGTTTGTTTTTTCAAAGACGAACTCGAGGCAAGAAAATCGCTCAAAGCTTTCTTTTCCGGCTAGAATTATAACTAAAGATTCTTTGGAACATTTTCTTTCTATTTGCGGTGAGAAACTGTCTAAAGGCTTTTTAAAGTTCTGTAAGATTATATCAAACCAGATACTCGGTGAGATCGTTGTCTCAAATCTTACAAACGCGCATAAACTCAAGTAGATTAAGGCCTGGTTCTACGTAATTTGGGATTTTTATGCAGATTTTCCAAAAACTATTGTTAAAGACATCATCCAGGAATAGCAGATAGTAAAGTAAACTAACCTTAAAAAAAACTTGAAAAAAATCCAAATTAACCCGTCACGTGATCGACCACGCCCTCCTCTGTTCAAAAATTGCAATTAACAATGCCCACCACTTCCTAAACGTGTAACCCCAGTTTCTCTGTATCAAAACTTTGACCCTACAAAGTGTCTGCGAAATCAGCCTGGAATGGTTGGAATCTTTACAATTTGTAGGTGCAATTGGTGTTCATTGACTAGTGCCAGTCCTCCTCTTACTAAAATTTTCGTTAGGAGAAAGACGTTAAATGACTTCGTCTCATTCCACACGTTTTTACAAGAAGACTATCAGTAACCACTATTTGGATCGACAAAAGGAAAACGATTTGCTTTCTACATAGTGGGCATTTCGACCCAAAGGATTTCTCGATAAAACAGGGCGTGGCTGGTCACGTGATGCAGTTATAAACAATTTTTAAAATGAAAGTTGAAGATTTCATAGTTATCATTAGCCTAAATTTATTAGACCTGGAATATCTTTAAAAAACTTTACATTAGACCACCCCCCTTTAAAATTCTGAGGAATTTGTAAAGAACCAGGCCTTAATCTACTTGAGAACTAAATTCCCGCATAAACTACTCTTCACTTCATTAAATTAGATACAAAAAACAAACATGAAATACAATAATTTCTCTGGCTTACCATTCGAGATGCAGCTCCTGAAAGTTATCAGGTAAAGCCAGTATCGCTTCAGACTTTGCAATCCTCTTACGCATCAAGCAAGGTGAAAACGAAAACGATGCCATCCGAAATCGGATTTCCGACTTTGACAAGCGACGTTTTCTCAACCAAAAACCCAATAAACAAACTAGCCATGAGTAACAGAAGACTCCTGATAGCAGCTCAATTTCATTTTGTACATCCAGTGGAAAAAGACAGTTAAAAACATCACAAGTTGACACAAAACTCTGTCAGCTTTAGCTGTTAAAGTAAACAAGATTCAAGATGCTGCATAAATTTTGCGCATGAACTCACCTGTCAAATTTTGACCAATCAGAGCATAAAAATTGGACGTAGAGCGTGACCAACGCGTGACCATTGTGAGAAAAAACAAAAGCAACTGTCTTCCCTGCCTGTAACAGCTGGCTGAATTTTCACGTCCGAGGTCAGTTTGCAATCAAAATTTTAATTGTGCAGCACATAAACACAACATATTTCATATGAATTAAGAAAAAAAATTGAACTTGAGCCTGCGATCACTTGAAAACTAGTTTACTTGTCAGCGGATAACTTCAAAAAATACTTGACCTCGACGGGTCGACACCTGAGCCCGCGATACGGTCAAGTGATACTGGTCAGCGGGTACTCTGTTTTGACAGCTGTCAATTGATCAAAACATTGATGTCCAATATGTGTGCATTATCAGTTTTCCTGTGCTCCCAAACTAGTAAAAGTATGAGATTGAACGTTGTTCGCGATCTAGTAAAACAGTTAACTGGTCAGCGGACAGCTTCCAAATAAATCACGTCACCTCGATGAGTTGACACATGAGCCCGCGATATGGTCATGGGATACTGGTCAGTGGCTATCCTGTTTGGACAGCTGTCAATTGACCATATTGTTAATGTCCTATATTAAAGATGTGGACTTGCCAAGACACGCCTGAGACACCCCTCCCTTCCTTTTGATAGTCTCCCCTACCCCACCCATACAATCTGTAGACGCGTACGTACGTACGTACGTACGCTCGGTCAATCACGTGACAACCAAACGAAAAGAGGTTGACCATATTCCATGGGTATGGGGCTCTGTCCCAAGCGCGCTTCGCGCGCGCGGGAGCCCCGCTATTAATGGGAGCCTCGCTTTTAGCCCTGGCTAAATCTATGTATTACCCGAGTTCGCCGAGTTAGTGCCCCCTTGTTGTAGTTTGGCGCTGTGTAGTACATTTACATTTAGTATATGCTAAAACAATGGATAGTGTTTTTCGCGCGCTCTGATTGGCTGCTCAATCTCGGAATATCCTGCACTATTCACTGATTCACCTCCAGCCGAGCGGCGCCGAACTCTTGCAAGTTACATGTACGACAAAAATGGCTCAGTCTCGGTTTGCCACGGTAACTAGCGACGAAATTTCGAAAATAAATGAAGAGGCCATACCAGACAACACTAAAAAAGCGACTAAATTCGGTCTAGCAGTTTTCACAGGTAAAGCTTTGTCTGTTTAACCTGAATTTTATCGATGAAACCGGTGAAAAAGTTTTTTGTTTACAAATGCAAATTATGTCTTTCGTTACTTAATGTTAGCTGACATGTTTATAAATAAGCTTACTTTTTTTACAGAATGGTTTCAGATGCAAGAAGAGTTCAAAACTCCCTTTGAGGAGATGTCACCAATTCAGCTTAACAAATGCCTCCAAAAATTTTACTTGTCCGCACGAAAACGTGACGGCAGTTACTACAACAAAAAGTCGCTTATCGCAATCCGAGCCGCGTTAGATCGTCACTTAAAAAGTCCTCCGTTTTCAAAGCCATTTTCCATTGTTGGCGACAGTCATTTTCATGAAGCCAATAAATCCCTCAGCAATTTTCTGAAAACTCTGAGCAAAAGTGGCCAAATAGCTCCGACAGTGCACAAACAAGTCCTAACAAAGGAAATTGTTGAGAAACTTTACGAAGAAGGCGAGCTTGTTGACATCGATTCTCTCCAACCACACAAAGTACGGCAGACGGCCTGGTTCTTCATCAGTTTATTCCTCGGAAAGAGAGGTCGAGAAAACCAGCACCTGCTTAAGAAACACATGCTTATCTCAAGGGAAGCGCCAAATGGTGAAAAATATCTGGAAATAAACAAAGAGCGCGGAGCAGTGTTGGCGACTAAACACCATCAATGTGGCCTAGATGATAAAGAAGATGAGTCAAACGGAAAAATATTTGAAAGACCAGGCTCAAAACGCTGTCCAGTGAAACTCATCGAGAAATACCTGTCACATCTGAGTCCCAAATGCAGCAGTTTATTCCAGAAACCAAGAAGCTCGTGCAAAGCGTTTAACCCAGCAACGGATCTTGTGTGGTACTGCTCGAGTCCACTTGGCCACAACACGCTTGAAAATATGCTACGAAGAATGACATCAAGAGCTGGAATAAAGCCACATCTAACAAACCACTCGATCAGAGCGACCACCGTGACGGTTTTGTCAGCTGCAAACATCGAGAGTCGGTACATCAGGGCAATAACCGGCCACCAAAGTGAAGAAAGCATCAAGAGCTATTGTGATACGCCGACATTCGAGCAGTTTAAAAGAATGTCAAACGAGCTAAGTGAATTCTTCGATCCAGCTGGTGACGATGACAAGGCTGTTACAATCCCTCAGAAAACCGTTGCGTCGTCATCGAGCCAGCCGCAATCAGTAGCTACGAGCACTGCAAATTATTCCTTCCAGTCCATTCAAGATGGATCACAGAATCTTGTCCATGGCTTCATTCCCGGAGCCACGTTCCATAACTGTAATCTCAACTTTAAGTTGAGCTTTGGAGGAAGCAGCAGCAAATAAAACTTGTAACAGACAACGAAAAGAACAATCTACAAAGATGGCGTAAAGCCAGGACTTTTCCTTTCGCATAGCTTGATCTTTCATTTACGGTTGTATTATGAACATTTCATCATCAGATGTGTCATGTGACTATTTTGAGCTGCGCGCATGTTTGTTTAATTTGCGCGCCAAAGTTGTAAATAAACGAATTAAAAATCGTCATTTGAGATCATTTTAGGCTTATTATCTCACTGTTTTAGCATATACTAAAACAATTATTCACCTCAGTGTCGGTGGCCAGTATTGGATATTTACCTCGCCGCTTTCGCGGCATCGGTAAATATCCAATACTAGCCACCTCCACTTCGGTGAATAATTGTTATTTATTTAGTACGACAAAACTGATGACAGGATATCTTTTTTTCTATGGGTGGAAATGCTAAACGTGTTATATATCCTAGAAGCACTCAGGCATAATTATATGCCAGGACTTCTACCTGGGTGAACCAGAAAGGATATGGGACAAGTGCCTAATTTTTTTTTTTCGGCTACAGGTCGAAATGCTAAACGTGTTATATATCCTAGAAGCGCTCAGGCATAATTATATAAAAGGATATCTGCGACTGAGTTTGCGGTGTGCAAGATGGGATAAATGTAATTTCATGTATAGGCATTTACCCGACTTGGAAGCAGATATTTCCTCCAGCCGATTAAGTCACTGTTTATGCAGGAGAATGTCTGCGTTGTTTTGTTTCTATGAAAGTTTAATCAAAGAAAGCTTCAGCGAAAATAGGGAGATTACAATTGTTATACTTCTACAAACTACAAATTAGGACTGACCTGAAAGACACGTTGAATTGTGCCGCCATTCTGCAGAATATAATCTGGCCGCGTTTAGGGAGACAATTTCATCTTCCATTCAGATTTACTTGTTTGTTTGCCAGAATCTTCAGACAAAGAATAGGGTGTAGAAATCGAATGGCCTGAGAAAATTAGTCCTTGAGTCTGCTTATCGATCACAACATGTTTTGGAAGTACGTACACGGAGACGCGCTCCAAACGAGGTTGTCGCAGCGGTTCCGGAGCGAACATTGACTGACAAAATTACCATTGCACGAGTTATCATGCCAGTGATTTCTCCTTTCGTCGCATAGATATAGTAAATGGTTTGTAAGCACATCCTCGCCTCTCAAAACATTCGTTTTGCGCCGCTATAGAGTTCCGTTTCCCGCGAACCGTAGGTAGATTTCCCGCTTAACAAAATGTTTGATAATTTATGCAAAATTGAACCTCGTGAAAGTCAGAAGTACATTTACAGTCGACTCCCGATAACTCGAACCTTCAAGGGAAATCGAAAAAAGGTTCGAGTTATCGGGAGTTCGAGTAACCGGGAGTTCGAAGAAAATAGCCGAGAGTAAGGTAAAAAACAGTTTTTATTGCACAGTGAACATTTTAATCACATTTCTCAAACTCATTAATAATTCATAAAGAAAATTCAAAGGAAATTAATGTTTAATGAGTGTTTGGATATCAGATGAAAAACTGCTCATTTTTGCATCCTTAATTTCTCCTTCAAAAATGATTTTGTTTGAGAAGAAATATCAAACATTCGACACAGTGTTTCATCACCAGATGAAACACCTCGAAGTTCGTCAAAAATACCCCGCTGCGCGTCGTATTTTCAACTCTCTTCTCGGTGTTTCATCTGGTGATGAAACACTGCATCTCATGTTTGATATATTACTTAATTGTAGAAATGTCAAGTGAGAATTAAAAGATACTTTTAGATAAATCAGAACGTAACGTAACAAAACATAGCCTAAATAGAGCATGCGTTTTACTGTTTTGAGAAGAAAAGCTGCTTCACGTTAGCCTGTGACAATCAACATTAGCCTCTACTAGTAAACTATACTCCTACAACACGCCAATAGGAAATCCAAAATTCAATCAGAGTCAATGTTTCGGACGCCAGTAGACGGCTTTTTCCCCGACTTTTTAAGGGCTCAAAACATGGTTCGAGTTATCGAGGGTAAAATTATATAGAAAATGACCTAAAGGGAAACGAAAATTGGTTCGAGTTAGCGGGAGTTCAAGTTATCGAGGGTTCGAATTACGGAGGGTAAAATTACAGTGAATGTATGACGGAAATCCAGGGGAAATCGATTTTGGTTCGAGTTAGCGCGAGGTTCGAGTTAGCCAGGGTTCGAGTTATCGGGAGTCGACTGTATCAACTCAAATAAACAGACTTCCTCCACGGGGGTTTGAACACGATTTTAATTAAAGTACTTTACGAGCGCTGCGGTAGTTGACCGCAAAAAGTGTTACGATGATATAGGTGGCCAGTTGGAAAATCAAGACTGGACTGGACTGGACTTCTTTTTTAGGGGAGTAATTTTTGGGGGGAGGAGGGGGGTATTTTTCTAGTTTGTAAAAAAAAATTGCGTTTTCAACCGTTCCCCAATAGAAAAATACCCCCCCCCCCCCGGCAAAAAATATATATGGATAGATAGATATATTACCCCCTAAAAAGGAAGTCCAGTCCAGTCAAGAGTCCAGTCCACAGTCCGGTCCTGGCTTTCCAGTTAACTGGCTTATTAAGTCACTACACGGCAACCAGACGCTCCGCATTTTTTAACTTCCGGAACGCTGAGGCTTGTAATGAGTAAACTTTCAACTCGAAGTCTCAGGTAGTCTAACTCGAAATCGAATCCAAGCGCGTACATTCCCACGTCAAACCAACAGAAATCATTAATAGACGGCATTTTACAGTTACGGAATCAAACCGAGGCAAAAGTTGCTTTGATAAAACCCTTCCTCCTTTATTATGTTAATCCATGTTTTTCATGCTAACTTGTATTTTTAGCATCAGTAATTTTCATAAGAAAAGAAAAGAGGTTTCTATCACGACAAGGTCATGCTACCAAGTTCACAACAGTAAAATGGTCTATTGTCCTTCGGTACGTCAAGCTCACAGGCCGCGGTTTTTTTCATGTCATTCTGTGCCGCTTTAACGTCGAAGAATATCAGACCTCAAAATAATAATGGCTACAACCGTGAACGAAGAAAATGAGCCTCATGAAACGTCCCGTGATAGACAAAGTGACACGGAAAGTCGTCGAAATACGTGGCTGGCTTTAGGCAGGTTACTTCTTCACATCTTATGCTCGGGTTATAGTTTATCTCTCGTCTGGCTTCTCGCATACCTGAAAGGCAATTCAAACTACTGGTTCCTTAGTTTTATTCCCATCTTTTTTAATTTTTCCCCCTTGCTCAACTTCCTAATATCCTTGTGGAAACCGACGTCGACTGTGTTACAGTTTGAGCCCTCGACTGGTGTCGTCATTAATTTAATGGCCTGCTTCACTATGTTAACTCGTGTCGCTTATTACCACCGCCAAGAGGACGAATTCATTGGACCAAGATTTATCATCATTTCATTACAAGCAAGCATCATTCTAGTGTTTCTGGACTTTTTGCAACAGAGAGATGCAAAGCTGGAAAACTTTCTCAATTTTAAGGATGCCATGATCCGAATGTTGCTTGATTTTGTTGACATTTTTAACATGGTAGAAATTCTCTCAAGAAATCCGTGTGTTGGAGTCGGATTATACGTCTCCGAAAACAGCTCTACAGAGCGAGCAATTCAGGCCTTCTGTACTCTCTCATTTTTCGTGATTATGAGCGGGCTTGATACCAAGTTGCTGGAGCAATGGAGAACAGTGCGGCTATCGGACGAGCCTCCAAGGAATGATGGTGAGCTGATGCACTCCGGTTTGACCGTGATTTCTTCTCTTTACCAAAATTTGCCATTCTTAGTCATTAGGATTGTAGTATGGGCTCAGTATAGGTTGTACAGCTTGGGATTCCTAGTGAAAAACGTTACTGTTATAATCCTTGCTATTGCAATATATTATAAAGCCCGCTGGAAAAGGACGAATGACATTGAACATGGCCATAGTAATTTTCAGGGGCACCCAACGAGAATATAGTTCAAAACCACTTAAACATAGCATAGTTAAACGTGTTTTAGAATTTAAACGGTTGATTTGGGCATATTTTTATCCCCTATAAATTTTTCATCTGTTCGGATTTCCTAGCTGAAAGTCTAGTGATCCGAAAATTATAGGGATCAAAACTTACCTGTTCGAAAATTTCAGCCAGAAAAAAGGCTCCTGAAAATTCTAGGTGACCTTTTTAGGGTAAAAATCCGTTGAAAATGGATTTTACCATTTTTTAGAAGTTCGAAAATCCTAGGAGAGGCAGGGAAGCAAGAAATTTTACAACAAATGTTCCGAAAATACTAGATCTCAAATCGTCTTCCGAACAGATGTTTTTCCGAAAATTGTCGTTGGGTGCCCCTGAATTTGCTGGGCAGTAATAGCGGGGCTCCCGCGCGCGCGAAGCGCGCGTGGGACAGAGCCCCATACCCATGGAATATGGTCAACCTCTTTTCGTTTGGTTGTCACGTGATTGACCGAGCGTACGTACGTACGTACGCGTCTACAGATTGTATGGGTGGGGTAGGGGAGACTATCAAAAGGAAGGGAGGGGTGTCTCAGGCGTGTCTTGGCAAGCCCACATCTTTAATATAGGACATTAACAATATGGTCAATTGACAGCTGTCCAAACAGGAGAGCCACTGACCAGTATCCCATGACCATATCGCGGGCTCATGTGTCAACTCATCGAGGTGACGTGATTTATTTGGAAGCTGTCCGCTGACCAGTTAACTGTTTTACTAGATCGCGAACAACGTTCAATCTCATACTTTTACTAGTTTGGGAGCACAGGAAAACTGATAATGCACACATATTGGGCATCAATGTTTTAATCAATTGACAGCTGTCAAAACAGAGTACCCGCTGACCAGTATCACTTGACCGTATCGCGGGCTCAGGTGTCGACCCGTCGAGGTCAAGTATTTTTTGAAGTTATCCGCTGACAAGTAAACTAGTTTTCAAATGATCGCAGGCTCAAGTTCAATTTTTTTTCTTAATTCATATGAAATATGTTGTGTTTATGTGCTGCACAATTAAAATTTTGATTGCAAACTGACCTCGGACGTGAAAATTCAGCCAGCTGTTACAGGCAGGGAAGACAGTTGCTTTTGTTTTTTCTCACAATGGTCACGCTCTACGTCCAATTTTTATGCTCTGATTGGTCAAAATTTGACATGTGAGTTCATGCGCAAAATTTATGCAGCATCTTGAATCTTGTTTACTTTAACAGCTGAAGCTGACAGAGTTTTGTGTCAACTTGTGATGTTTTTAACTGTCTTTTTCCACTGGATGTACAAAATGAAATTGAGCTGCTATCAGGAGTCTTCTGTTACTCATGGCTAGTTTGTTTATTGGGTTTTTGGTTGAGAAAACGTCGCTTGTCAAAGTCGGAAATCCGATTTCGGATGGCATCGTTTTCGTTTTCACTTTGCTTGATGCGTAAGAGGATTGCAAAGTCTGAAGCGATACTGGCTTTACCTGATAACTTTCAGGAGCTGCATCTCGAATGGTAAGCCAGAGAAATTGTTGTATTTCATGTTTGTTTTTTGTATCTAATTTAATGAAGTGGAGCGTAGTTTATGCGGGAATTTAGTTTATGCGCGTTTGTAAGTTTTGAGACAACGATCTCTGGTTTGATATAATCTTACAGAACTTTAAAAAGCCTTTAGACAGTTTCTCATCGCAAATAGAAAGAAAATGTTCCAAAGAATCTTTAGTTATAATTCTAGCCGGAAAAGAAAGCTTTGAGCGATTTTCTTGCCTCGAGTTCGTCTTTGAAAAAACAAACACCGGGAAGCTGGCTTAAAACATAAACTTCAGCAAACTTAAGCTTGAAGCTTGAAGACTCAGGACATTTAGGGACACTTTAATACTTGTCTTCCTGAATGAAAATTGTTGTCTCTGTTTATGTTTCACCGAATTATATTTCTTTTATTGATTGTTGGTAGTCTCTCTTGCAATTTTAATCGCTATGCCGATTGTTTTCAGTCGTTCAGTGAACATCGCTTGCAGGAGTTCTCAAAATGCCGCGCGTTAAACCATCAAATAAAAAATAAACATGATAAATTCTTTATTATCTTGGAGCGTAACTCTGTTAATGTTCATTCAAACACTCGCTACAGCTCGCACTGCAAAAGTGAGAACCGGATGGCCGTATAGGTGATTTTGGAAAAATTTTTTAACAGTTTATGAATATTGAATGAGAGCAATTTATATTCTGAAATACTGCTTTCTGTCCATGGTATAAAAGGTTGGTTTACACGCACCCAGATTTGTTGGCAAGATTTTGCAAAGTAAACTTGTCGAACGCCAAAACGTTGGCCTGATTTTTTTTCTAAGCCTAATTGATCTACGGTGATCATAGCCATTACGGCTCTTAAATGTGATAAAAGATGATTACCAGTTTTTCAGTGTACATATGAGGCTATCAACTCGATGTAAGATTTGGTTCACTCTTGGGCTGTTTGCAAATTATTTTTCTCTAAAATCAGGTAGCCTTTCCCTCAAAAGTCACATAAATGTGCTCTAAAGTTAACTGAATTGTGGAATTCGAATACAAGTTTATTGTTTAATTTAAATTATAAATTTACTAATGGGAGCCTCGCTTTTAGCCCTGGCTAAATCTATATATTACATCATAACGTATGAATCTACTAAGGAAACAATTAAAATGGGTTTTCAATCATAGTTACCTCGAAAGCAGAGGTTTCTCTCTTCCCGACTAGTTCAATCGATAAAACCGATAATCGATAATAACTGATAAAATCGATAAAAATTAGTTGATTGTATCGGAAATCGATAAAAATCGATAAAGGGATACGTTGTGAGTAATCGATAATTATCGGTTTTTAAATTATTGACATTATTGTACTTATCAAATTAATCGGCGCAATACGTTACCACGTATTTAAGGGCAGCGAAGCATCAGAACTTCCCGAAAACCAGTCTAACAAAATATTACTCTCGTAGGATATAAGTTTAAAGATTTATTTCACAAAACAAATATTGAACAAATACGTAACATGATCGGTATTATACTTAACATGATTCTGCGGAGAAACAAAACTTAACAACTTCTTCTTGCATTTTACTTAGAAACTATTAAAGTTAAACACCGTTTACTTAACACATTTTACGACGGTAGTACAGTGGACGAACAATTCCGGGTTATTAGCGAGCGAGAAGGTCTTAACACGCCCAAATAAAACAGATATAAGCTCCTTATTAATCGCATCGGCAAAAACACAGCTTGTTTTTTAAACGCTGACCTGGAAGAACCGGTATTTTGCATTTACAAGTGTCAACAATACACGGTCCTTAATGAAAGCGATAAAATCGATAAACTTTTTTCCGCTAAGGCAGCAATTAAATGAAGATGTGTTCAAAGATAGGGCTAGCTTACTGCACTTTTACATACAATGTCTTCTTCAATGAAAGATGCTTTGATGAATACCTTTTGAGGTTTTTTTCAATGCAGCAAAATATCTTGTTTTAATTTAATCGTTTTTCTTTTTTATATATATTTTTTTATATATACATATTTAACTCGGTCTTAATTTTTATTACGCGATTAGAAATAATTTTGCGAGCAGTTTTTATCATTTGAGATATTCTGTTCAGAAGTGATATAATAAAGTTATCTTATCTTGTCTGTTTACTTTATTTTGAAAGTTAAGCCTGTTGATGAGCAGATAAGTGTTTTCTCTCCCAAAAAGTGATTCTCTCCCTCGGTGTGCTTCGGTGTGCGCATCCATTGAATAAGAACTGTCTCTGAGGTTATCGTCTGGCCTCCATTTCAATGCCTTCCCTCAAAAGATGGCAGGATGAGCGCTTTCGAGGTTTCCCTTCACTTTATGTTGAGTTGAAACCGCTAGATAAGTGTTTTCCCTTCCATGATGTGGTGGCAAATTTCTTTCTGTAAGTTATTGTAGTTTTCTCTCTGCCTGGGAATTAGTCAGGAAAGGAAGATGGTATTGGTACATCGCACTGTCAAAAAAAACAACAACAAAAGCAAAACAAAAACATTTGAGCCTTGAGTGCATAGTCAGTAGGGTGTTAAATGCAGTATCAGACAATAAAAAAACTAAAGCATAATTTGTTTTGCGATTTTTGTTTTACAAAGAAACAGACAATTACTTCTCTAAAACAGTATTTTAGGACCAAAAGTTGACCCTGTCTTATGTTATAAACGTAGGAGAACAACAATTATATATCCTGCAAGCGGAGGCGTCTTTCTGGTATGGCTTTTAGCATTTACGAAGTCGTTTTCGTCGCTAGCCAACAAGTTTCATTCAATCAAAACGAAAGGCTCAATGGCGTTCGAAGTCTTGGTTCAAAAAATGTTTGAAGATTCTAGGATGATTTTTCGATTATTTTTAATGAATAGGTATTTAAATAATGGAAAAATGGAAATTATTGGATTTGGGGATTGCTGAAATATAAAATATGAAGGGAACAGGTAGTGGACAAATACAAGATACTATCAGTAGTCCATTAGCGGACCAACTGGTTTATGTGCATATGTGAACACCTTTCTCTACACCGTTTCTTTCATTCCCATTACCCCAATAAACAAAGACACTCCCCCCCTCCGCCTAAAACGTGTACTATAATCTCTTCAATTTATTTAAGATGGAGACTGAAGGAAAGTTATTCAACCCTGACTGCGGTTGTATTAAAATCGACGACCGTCCTTGGGACAATTAGCAGAGCCATCTCATATCTAGCAGGCGAAAATGGAATAAGCCGCGGATAAAACTCATTTTAAATATTTTAAATTTTCATTCTTATGGCATAGTTTGCGGCGAATTATGACCCAAAGACTATTTAATGGACGCATTTTCTACCGGATGTCATAATGCTCATTATCTATGCTCGCGGAAAATACTGGACATTCAGTAATTCATAATTGTCGTCGGCCAAAGGATCAGTACCTCACGTGCTTTGCAGCCTTGTTAATATTCATCAGGTTCGACCAGGGGAAGGGGGGTAGTGGAATACCAAAACACCCGAAATAAACCTTCCAATACACCAACAATTATACTAAAACTCGTGTAAAATACCAAATTAAGAAATACACGGTATACTTTATACCCAAAATTGGTCGTGAGGGACATACTTTATACCCAATTTTAAGCATAAAAATACTGTATACCTGAAATTAAATACCTAAATATACTGTATACCCGAAAACCCTGGCTGACCCTGATTCATGTACAAGAAAACTTGTTTTGTTATTTTCTTACGTAGTTCGTCATTTTGCCTCCAATATACCAATTAATTATTTCAGCGAGCGATCACTAGTCTCGTTGTAATTCTCTTCGTCTATACAGATGCGAGATTGTTATGGATACGTCATGATCAGTTCTCCAACCTTTTTTTGACAGGCAAAAGTAGCGAGAAATAATTCATGATTTCAAACAGTTTTATGGGTCATCAAACATTCAATTCGTTGAGTGCTTATTCTTGTTAAACTTCTTTCCTAAACAGAGTAGCCGTGCCGGTTTTCAAAGTACAGAAAGAAAGTGATTCTCAATAATACTGGGATTTGACAGTTTGCTGTGCCATTTCGACAGCATCAAATGAATAAAGCGAATAAGAATGTCATTACCCCAAGATTAATGTCTTCGTCTTCCTCAAATTCTTCTGATCATGTTTGTGTTTGCAGCGGCTCTTTAGTTCGTGTTGCCTAAGCAACTGATCCTTGTAGTTTAAAATTTAGATTTCAAATAAGTAGCTGTCTTATACATTTGTTATTCAAATTATATGTGAGATTCAGTGATCCGGTTCTTTTCAACGTCTCGGCCTCAGTACGTATCTTAATTGACATCACTCTTAACGGTTAATTTGGCTTTACACAGATGAAAACAGGTCACCAAAAACGAAGCTTTCAGCCTACAAAATTTTTGAAAACGCAGCTGTTCTCGTGTGGGAGGATGAAAAGAGAAAATTTCGAAGACGTTGAGATGATCGAATCTCACGCTTGATAAAATAAAAATGTTCCACTGCCACCTTGCCTTTTTCAAAAAGAAATCAAGCATGTCTGAAGTTAATTGTTTTTCTTCAATGTGCAAGTTCAGTGGCTATTTCAGAAAGCGACTTTATCAGCAGGCCTACCGTTTCAGGGCCGTAGCCAGCCATTTCTTTCCTTTTCATCCGAGGTGTAGAAGTCGTAAAGGAAAGGGGGTAGTGAGGGGTTTGAGGAGGTAGAAGCCGAGCAAGATAAGTTAAAGTGTATTGGCCCATAAACGATTTCAGCACATTGTCAACCATTCCTTTTTTAATTTGCTTTAATACCCGTATGTACTCGTGTGGTGCTTTAGTCACTGAGATTGGGGCTTACTGGCAGCTGAAATGCAGCCACGCCCCAGCGTTTTATCGCCGAACGCCTTGGGAACGCGCGACGAAGC
>CALNXK010000044.1:627500-650000 GCA_942486035.1 Porites lobata
ATGAAAATGATTCTAAATCTCGTCCACTTACAAAAAGGATGGACGCAATTTTTAAAACAAGAGAGGAGTAAAGAAAAGTTTACCGCTTTCGAGATGTGTGACCGACCGGCGCCTTACTAATTACTTGGTCTTAGGGCGTAAGGAGCTAGGGCGTTGAAACGCTCACACGTGCTATCTGGTTCAGCTGTGATGCGGAGTAGGACTGGAACTAGTTCGCCTTTCCTCTCTCGATCCGCTGTCAGGGAAACAAAAATGGCGCCGTCTAGCTGGAGGTAGGTTCGGGTATATTGCTTTATATCTTTAGAGCGCTGCAATCTATGATCAAATTTAATACACAGAAAATATTTAGGTGATATTTTATAGTTAGTCTTATAAGGTAATGTTTTTTTTCGCCTTTTATGTTTATATAATGTCAAAATGGCCTATCGAGCATTTCAGGTTGAAGGTCGCGTTTTATCTTGCCAGTCAAAACCAAATGATAATAAACGGCTACAAAAAACATGTCATGGTTTTAAAAATTTTGTTTGTGCATGCAAATTTTTAGAGCTAACTTTTATGAACTTTTATGAACTTTAATTTATGAACCGTCAAGGTTTTAACTTCTGAAGTGACGACTTCATGATGGCGATAGCAACGATTTTTTGTGTACGTTGAAGTTTAGCTTGTTAGTAAAACAAAAGATTTCAGGTGCCCAATTTAGCGATTTTGCATTTTTCAATATACACTAAGATTGTAAATAATTTTTTTGGTGACAGAACCGTGTCCCAAGAAGGTTACATTTAAGGGTCTGCTAGAATATTGCATTCGAATGATCTCGTCAGACAGTCTAAATGTAAACAACGACAAATTCTCTCTCACTGCGGTATAAATCCAAAGGTTGTTTTGCACAGAAATAGAATGAAGCCTATAGAGAAATTTGCTTTCAAATCCCCATAACGATTCCACTGTAAAATTAGACATATTAAATCATAGAATGTGTTTGTTATTATGATTTTTTGCAGGACAACAGCGAGTGCCTGGCCTGAAAAGATTACTAGGACACACATTGAAAGAAAAACGAGTGCATAATATGAAGAAGAACATGAAGAGGTCTTAATTTGATTATAAGTAGAATAAATTAAGACTGAGTACCATTGTATTCTTGTCTTCATAGGCTTATAATTACGTAACTACAGTCAATTCTCTTAGATGGACACCATTGGGACTGTCACAAAATGTCTGTAGTAATGAACAGGTGTAATTCTTATAGAAAGTAAAAGAAAATGACTGAAGCATAAAAGGAACCAACTCGATTTCCTGGAGGTGCCTTATCTTGGGATTGTACAACTGTAAAGATTTATATCACTTATGGTTACAATATTTCTAGCAATATTTCCTCTCTCTTACATAAAGGGGGGAATTTCATATATCCCATGATGCTTCGCGGCTAATTTCTATCCTCTCTTCGCGGCTGAAAAAACGTTCGAGGGTTTCGAGAGAGATTTTCAATGAGCTGAATTTCAAGATGGAGCTCATCCAAGGTAAGTTTCAATGTGCTCTGTTAATCTTTGGTGTCTGATTGATGATTTAAAATGTTTCCTTGGTCATTTCACGCAAATAAAATATATTTGGAATGGTAAAACGAAAATCGTAAAAAGATCGACACAGCAAAGGTACAGAAGGTTTCATCGGCGAAACATGTCGCCTTCCAATGTTGTTCAACTGTCACGTCCCTGTTGAACTGATAGCATCACGTGCGTTCGGAAGCGTGATAATATAGTATGAAGCGATGCATCGTGGGATGTATGAAATTCCCCCCTTTGTCTTACATAAAGTAGTTACAAGGAAACAGGAAAGGTTTCTTTGAATCAAGTTTGATTCCGGCGTTTCAGTCAGCGTACAAAGAATTTCCCTCAACTGAAACAGCGCTACTTAGAGTACAAAATGACATCTTTTGTTCTTTGGGTCAAAACGAGACAGTCATTTCGCTCTTAATAGACCTTAGTAGCCCAGCATTTGACACGGTGGATCATGCATTTTAAATATTTTTAAGCTTTGTAATTAATTTATCTCGATAATTATTATTATTGTTATTATTATTATTATTATTATTATTATTATTATTATTATTATTATTATTATTATTATTATTATTATTATTAACAGTTTTGCACTTACCCTTGTTTTGAAACAGAAGCTAGGGGCAACTCGGAAACTGGCCTATTGCAAATTAAACTTGGAAGAGCATTGCAGCACTGATGCAAACTGGCCGTAGATTGGGATCTCTTTGAACACCCGATTACAACTGCAACGGCCATATCTTCATTTGGATTTATTATTTTTTTCCACAGATCACATATCATCTTCGTCACTAAGAAGTAACTTAACAGCGGTGAAGAATCTTAAAACTGATAAAAAGAATTTTAACGTCAATTCTTCAAAGTAAATAACGGGTAACCAATGTACTTTCACCCGTCGGCAAAATAATGTTCAATTCAAACACGAAAACGTATTGGAACATGCATACTCCTGATCATAAAAATAAGCACGTTAGGAAAGAGTTTGACCCCGTTCAAGGGTCTGGGTACTACCAAAGAGACAAAAACAAGATTGCGGACATTATACTAGACCGTCAGAGAGATTATACAGTGAACGTTAGCCATTATCCCGTGGCGTTCACTTGCTGCAAGCAATAGCGAAGGAACAAACCAAACAGATATGGGTCGATTGCGTGCGAATCCTAACAAGCGAGAATATAAAGTAGGCAACACCCTGTCTACGACACAGTCAGCTCGGACACTTAAATAACCTAACAATCAGCAAAACCAAAGTTACAGCCTTGATTAAGAAAGGAAAATAACTTAAACCAAGAACGACGCAGTTCAACCTTGTGAAAAACCTTGGCCAGAATGGCAGTGAGTTACGATTCGCGAATCAGTGTCAAAAAAGGACACAATTTTCCATACGTGAACAGGTCTCCCACTGTCGAGTGAACTCGAAACCTCGTTCTACTGACAAAAATCTAAAACGACAGAAATCTTCTCAACAGACGCAGTCGTCCCTTCACATGATCCATGCAACTAATGACCAAATCCTGCAAATACCAGCACTAAAAGCTAGTTCAGAAACCTACTCGAAGGGTAATAAAGCTGGATAATCACAACAAAAATTCGAATCCAAGCGCGACAACGTTGCCTGTAAAACGAGGAGAACCAAGGAATGAACTTAAATTACTTCCCAGGGTGAGAGCTTGGGATGCATTCAGCGTAAAGCATCCTTTAATAAACGACCGATATTTAATCGTCACTAGACCAAAAACTGGACGAAGGCCATAATGGGACTACAAGAGTAGCCATCGCTTTCTGTAGGCTCAGATAATAAATAAAGCGAGCAACAATAGAAACTAGAGGAACCACTAAACAATTCTCGGAACTTAACTCTAGGGCAAAGAAGTCAATTCCTGAAGCACCTGGATTCCAGAAACGCGAAAAGAATCTAGGGAGCTTAGCTGTATAATAATTAGCGAAACAGTTAACTGTATGCGGGCCCCATAACTCTTCCAAACTTGGAAAGAGATCATGCGTGATTTGCTAATCATCAAAGTCTATAAGGCGACTGATGTAATCCGCCTTCTCATTTTCAGTTCGTGGGATCCACCGCACCTCCAAACGAATAGAGTGCTACGCGCAAAACTGAAAAATGTCAATAGCAAGCCTGTAAAAATCCAATTTCATGCTTCCGACCTCTATAATTCTAGCCGCCGTCTGGCTATCAGTGAACTCCTTGACAAGTGAACCTTCCAAAATTGGCGCAAGAGACTCTAGAGAAAAATCAATGGCTGCAAGTTCTCTCCAAGTAGAACTCTTAGAACATTCTGAAGGCTCCCAAAGCTTGTGACACACACAATCCTGATAAAGGGTAATAACTGAACCGCACCCTGTAGTGCTGGCATCGGAGAAAGCGAAACGTTGTGGCTTATTAAAGTGAAAACAATCGCGCACTTTGATGGAATTTAGGTTGTTTTTCCAAAAAATATAGCTCCTCAATGCAATAGCGATCCATCTTAACTTTCGCGTCCCAGTGCTACGCGCTTAATGTAGACATAATACAGTGGTAGTCATGATCCTAGAAATGTTCCCGGAAACAGGCGCTGTAGAAATTATCTGCCCTGTAAAAGAGGCCAATCTTCTGGCAGAAAGAACAAAATCGGAGTCGATAACACTTTCAATGGTTCTAGTTATTTTGGCAACCCTCCTATCCATAATTTCAATGGTTCCACGAGCGTTATCCCAAGTGATATCCAACCAATCAAGCCTCTGGCACGGTATCCACACTGACTTATCCTCGTTAGTAACGGCATCCGCTACAATACTGCACCCTTGAGAATCCTTTTCAATACCCCATCCGTCGTCAAGAAAAACAGCAACGCAAATGCCTTGATACGTCCAATGTTTCTCAAGAGGCTTAAGAATTTTTGTGAACACGTGAGGGGCGGAATCCGAAAGGTAAAACTGTAAACACATAGAACTTCATTCGATTGGAATTGGAATGCGTCCAGCAAAAACCAAGATATGCTTGATGGCCCTCAACAATTTCAGCGTGGTGGTACCCACTTTTCAGGTCGAAGGAAAACATATATGCACCCCGCAAGAAGTAAGACTTAATGGTTTCCAGTCTTCGTATTTAACGTGCATCTTACTAAGAAATCTGTTGACGTATCTTAAATCAAGAATGAACCTCTTCTTTCCATTAGCTTGAACAGATACGGACAAGGGTTGACCACCCGGGTCGGTACATTGATTTCCACAACAGGACCCCACTCAACTAAGTCTTGAATAGGTCGAATAGCCTCCTCAACAAACTCGGCATGTGAAAGAGATGATCTATTGTTTTTGAAAACCGCTGGTTCCGGACAACTAACGAAAGGTAACAAATATCCCCCTTCTATAACGCTAAGAATAAAACTAAGGGCGTCCAATATGCTTCAAAAATTAGAAGTTTATACGAAGATTTCCCTGGACGTTGACACACGGCGGACTAGTACTTAACTCAAACTCAAACAATTCGTTATCGCAATGTACCTGAGCGATATCAGCGACCTCCTCATCAAAAATATTACTGCTTTGCACCGAGTTGAGTGTGGGCTCCGTGACTGGGTCTGTAGGGGCTGTATGAGTATCCTGGGGAGAATGTAGTTCCGAGATAAGCGCTTCGTGAGCTATCCTAGGAGGTAGTGCATTCTCTTGCCCAATGGCCGAGTTTGTGACGTTTAAGGCACCTCGCGCGGTCCACGTAAGCATCTCTACCGCCTGAAAACAGATGAAACAAAAGCAGGATCAAAAGCAGATAAAATGAAAAAAAACACCCGCAGAAATCTGAGAAAAGGGAAGTGGGTGGGATCAGATCTTAAACGTCCGAAGCAGTAAACAGCTCTAAAGTGCTAAGGTCGCTGAGAGAGAGAATGAACTGAAAACAGCATCTTAAATAAGTAAAACGAACCAATCGGAAGCTACGATAAACGCACTGCAACACCTAAAGGCGACAAACTGTAAAAAAGAATGTGAAGCTAAAATAACAGTGGAAAATATTGTTAAGTTTCTCATTCAGTTTTCATTATTTTCAGTTTCATCTCGTTTCAACAGTTACTTACTTTCGAGTCTTTCATTTACGTCATTGCTTTGTTTCTAAGACTCCCCCTAGATACTACTTTATTTGTCCCCTCGTGGGCAGACATTTGTACATTTTCGTAACAATTTCGCATATTTTGTTATTTACTATAGTATGGATATTTCAGTTACCTTTCTCTACTAATTTTATCTTCATCGAAAGTCAATATATAAGGCATTTTACTTAGGTTAACAGATGTATTTGTTAAGTGTTTCCATGCAACAATAAGATTCTTCATGTGCGGGGTTCCGCCCCAAAAATGCACTAGCTTGTACTTTGTCATTAAGCCTTTCGTAGGCAATTATGTTTCATCGTCTTTTGTTTCGATCGCTACTCGTTTCTGTTTTGATTTCCCCTACAAGTTAGTTCATTTAGTTGTATTTCTTTTTTGGTTTACGAGAATCATTGGCCGTTGGCAAGAAATAAAGTCAAGTCTGATACATCATTTCATCGCCTGCAAGTCTTTGTACTCCGTAGTTTTAAATATCCCCGATCAGCCAGCGACACGTTTTGATCCGATAATGACGAACATGACCGTCGCTTCGCTTTAACAAATATAGTTTGTTAGTGAAAAAGTCAGCAAATGAATAAGCAAGAAAAGCATCGCTAGGAGAAGGCGGATATCGTGTCTCATGAGCTCTCTGCATAAGCTTGTTTTAAACAGCACTCGTTGATCTGAAAAATGCTCTTTAAGGTATCATCCAGGGCAAAAAATCATAATTTTTCGAAATTTGCAATTCTTAAACGATTAAATAGAGCTAATCAAGAGCTTTCTTTTAAAAAAAATTCCAGGAAAAAATGTTTTTTCTGTGCAGACTTATGGAGCGCAAAAGTTTTTTCTATACTAATTATTTTAATTGATCGTTGACAAGTCCTGTCATACTTGATACGCATGTCGCTGTTGAACCAACTAATCACACAGTTTGACAGAAATCCTGGTCTACAAGTATAGTACTCACTGTTTTCCCTGGATTTTGGAAGTGAATGCCTCCAAAGAAAAACCTTGAAAAAGCTTGTCCGTTTTCGTGCACGACTCCAAGACGAAAGAAGACGACAAAATAGTTTTGCAAAGAGTGGGCTTCGAAATTAGCAGAGAGCGACAAGGGCTACTACTACAATCAAGAAAAATGGATAAAAGATGAAAAAACTCCTGAAAAACCATTGAAACCACCGCGGAATCGAGTTTAACGAGTTTCTTAGCGAGCGGGCAAGCTTTTTTGGTCGCGAAGCGGTTATGCGAGCGAGAGGTCCTGCGCCGTATAAAAATAGGACGAAGGACTGTTTTGAAAGTCATTGTAGCGGGAGAGAAACTTCAAGAAAAACTCCAGGAAGGGGTTTTTTGTCAAATTTTCCAGAGAAGTGTCTTCCCTGCTAGCAGAGGTCTCTCACGACCAACTCCGACTCCTCTTCTTGAGAAAGTTTTTGCACTGACATTTTTATATTGTTTTTATCAGGTGGCTTACTAATGTTTATTTTTGGCTGGCTTGGACTTAAATTTACAGTGAAACCCACTTTCACAAAAAGCTTCTCATTTCTAAATGGTGTTAAGTGTTATTGTCAGAAAAAACCGGGCAATAGCAAAAGATCGAGGTCGTCCGTTTACCTTCATGTTTTCACAGTATGAAAGCTATCTGAAAAGATTAACAACCATGGCATTTGGAGAAGTATCCGTTCGATTTTCTTCGAGATATCACTATTTCGAGATTTTGGGACCTCCGGCGACCTAAAAAAGCACAAACTTTGGCTAACTTTGGGTGAAGTTAAAACATACTTGGCCAAACTCCCAATAGTTCTTATATTTTTTCCATAACACCTATCGCTTCGTTAGTCGACTGGAATATGTTAAACTTCCTTTGCTTAAATACTCTATTTTTTACCTGGTGCTAAAAATCGCTCCTGAATCGTTAATGAGCGTCACCCAAATTTCAGTCATTTTCAGTTGACTGTTTTACTGAGATGCGGCAGTTTATTTCAAAAGTAAAAACATTTCTAGATGGCGTATTGTGCTGTTATCAAAATCCAGTTTGTTTAAAATTGGTATCTAGCAGCAAATTGGAGAAAATGGCATGCGAAAGTACAATAATAAGCGTCGAGTATTAATATTTCCCGCCAAATTTTATAGCGCCACGTTTCGTTTTACTGTGATTCGTAAATGTCTTAAAATAGATTTTTACGACTTCAGAAGAGATAATTGAAAACTTTTTATATCCCTAATTACAAGGAAAAACATTATAAATCACCGTATTGATAATAATCTTTTTAATAAGCAAGCGAAATCGTCAAAAAACGAAGCCCATTTTTCCCGCGAAAGTTTTAATTTATTTGTCACGCAGTACAATGAAGCCGGACTGTATTCTCAGTTCTGAGCTTTTGACGTTGGCCAGAAAACAAACTTAAATCAAATAATACCAAGAAAACTCAGAATTATCCTAATTAAATTACTTCATAGAGACACCCTGTTTCCATCGAACGCTAGAATTGTCACGAATTTAATGATCGGACGTCACGACAGGTTGAAAACAGATCAAAACATCAGTTGTTCATTCAGATCGGAGGAATCGCCATGTGGCTTGCGTGGAGTTGGTACGGTTATTCTGCCGTTACTTGCCTGCAAAAGAGATATTACCTTTGATCTTCTTAGTCTGAAAATCAGCGTAAAACGTGGTAGAGGAAGCACCGAGGTCAGCGAAACAGAGTTAATTTTAAACCGTGCAGGTCTTTTGGGTGCTGTTAGCAATGACGAAATGCAGACCATGACAATCTGTCCCAAGCATAGGCTGGATCTTACGACTAACTGGCCGGGTCGTAAAGTCGAAATATGTTGTTATCCAGACCATGAAGGTACCAAGAGAGGACTTAAACTCCCTAGACCTGTAAACGCTGATATGTCAGCGGAAATCTTTGTTTTATTCAATGCTGTGGTTCCTATTGGCTCAGGTTAGTATAATGCATTCATTTTTACAGATTTTCGTTTTTAGCTTAAAGTAGTTCTATTAGAAAAAGTAATTAGTAAAAGTAGTTTTATTAGAAAACCAAGATGGCTGCCAAGATGGCCGCCACAAAGAGCACGAAAAAAAGGCCTTGGGACAATATTTCGCGATGGGAACATCGAATTTCTTTTTCAAGACATCTTGAGGATTACAAAAATGTAAGTTAGAAAAATATATCCTAGGGGTGCATGGGAACCCTGCCTTCCGACTAGACTATTTCTCTGTTGTAACTTTTTTGCGTTTACTTCACGGTAATTGATTTTATTACCATTTCTAAGACCATATTTCAGTATATAACAAATAAACCTTTTGTTAATTTCTGTAAAACTGTAATACTAATTTATCCTGGGTTAATACTTTTTTATCCTGTTGAACAACTTGCTGTATTTTTTTTTTTTTTTTTGATATCCTTTTTTCTGTTATGCCTCATTTGTGAATAAATAAATAGAGTGTCAGCGGTGGAGAAACTGTAATCTAATTATGTTTGCCCTTTGCGTACGTTCACTTTCGTTTTTACGAACCCTCGGATTTTCATCAAAAACAGTTGCAAAAGAAAAAGAAACTGGCAATGCTAAGTTAGTTTACTTTTTGGTTGTCATGAAAAGGCTCTTCTGGCACAGATTACTACAACAGGTGTTGCGACAACTTAGAAGCAAAACGTTTGTTTGTACTTTCAATTAGCTTTGCATGCAAAGTTTATGTTGTCAGTAAAATTAGAGTTCAAGGTAAGAAAAAATATTTTAGCGGGGCTTAAGTATGATTTTCCCCATTGGCTTGATGGCAATAAGGTGTCTTTATCACTCGGTACACGCGGTTTGGACACAATGAAAGCACCCTTTTTGAGTAAAGCATCAGTCATGGGAAACTGCAATCTGTCGCAAATACTTGCTTACGGGCGTTCGTGTTCCACCCCTTTGATGCAAATCGTGGGAACTACTTTAAGCTAAAAACGAAAATCTGTAAAAATGAATGCATTATACTAACCTGAGCCAATAGGAACCACAGCATTGAATAAAACAAAGATTTCCGCTGACATATCAGCGTTTACAGGTCTAGGGAGTTTAAGTCCTCTCTTGGTACCTTCATGGTCTGGATAACAACATATTTCGACTTTACGACCCGGCCAGTTAGTCGTAAGATCCAGCCTATGCTTGGGACAGATTGTCATGGTCTGCATTTCGTCATTGCTAACAGCACCCAAAAGACCTGCACGGTTTAAAATTAACTCTGTTTCGCTGACCTCGGTGCTTCCTCTACCACGTTTTACGCTGATTTTCAGACTAAGAAGATCAAAGGTAATATCTCTTTTGCAGGCAAGTAACGGCAGAATAACCGTACCAACTCCACGCAAGCCACATGGCGATTCCTCCGATCTGAATGAACAATTGATGTTTTGATCTGTTTTCAACCTGTCGTGACGTCCGATCATTAAATTCGTGACAATTCTAGCGTTCGATGGAAACAGGGTGTCTCTATGAAGTAATTTAATTAGGATAATTCTGAGTTTTCTTGGTATTATTTGATTTAAGTTTGTTTTCTGGCCAACGTCAAAAGCTCAGAACTGAGAATACAGTCCGGCTTTATTGTACTGCGTAACAAATAAATTAAAACTTTCGCGGGAAAAATGGGCTTCGTTTTTTGACGATTTCGCTTGCTTATTAAAAAGATTATTATCAATACGGTGATTTATAATGTTTTTCCTTGTAATTAGGGATATAAAAAGTTTTCAATTATCTCTTCTGAAGTCGTAAAAATCTATTTTAAGACATTTACGAATCACAGTAAAACGAAACGTGGCGCTATAAAATTTGGCGGGAAATATTAATACTCGACGCTTATTATTGTACTTTCGCATGCCATTTTCTCCAATTTGCTGCTAGATACCAATTTTAAACAAACTGGATTTTGATAACAGCACAATACGCCATCTAGAAATGTTTTTACTTTTGAAATAAACTGCCGCATCTCAGTAAAACAGTCAACTGAAAATGACTGAAATTTGGGTGACGCTCATTAACGATTCAGGAGCGATTTTTAGCACCAGGTAAAAAATAGAGTATTTAAGCAAAGGAAGTTTAACATATTCCAGTCGACTAACGAAGCGATAGGTGTTATGGAAAAAATATAAGAACTATTGGGAGTTTGGCCAAGTATGTTTTAACTTCACCCAAAGTTAGCCAAAGTTTGTGCTTTTTTAGGTCGCCGGAGGTCCCAAAATCTCGAAATAGTGATATCTCGAAGAAAATCGAACGGATACTTCTCCAAATGCCATGGTTGTTAATCTTTTCAGATAGCTTTCATACTGTGAAAACATGAAGGTAAACGGCCGACCTCGATCTTTTGCTATTGCCCGGTTTTTTCTGACAATAACACTTAATATTTTGATTTTTTAAAAGGTTTTACTAGTTGTGATCCCGTTAAAAAGTAAACATTTTAGCCAAGGGTGACCTGTTCGTCTAGTGGCATGATTCTCGCTTAGGGTGCGAGAGGTCCCGGGTTCGACTCTCGGACAGGAACTCTTTTATGTTTTTTGGAAGCTACAACAATAATCAAAAAGAACAACGAACCAAAACAAACCATGAAAACAAAATACTCAACAAGCAAACAGTCAGTCAACAGTCAATCATTTTCAATTGCTGATACTCCAAATTGCTGCTTTTTTTGTACGGCAAGTTCTTGGCTATTATTTTTGACACCCTTTTGACAGTCCCATGTTAAAGGTACTTTTAATTACGTTTCAAAAAGCGTTGTATTAACAAATAGCCCTTACTTAAAAGAGTATGTTTAACTTCGGTTTATTTCGGATGTTACTAAAACAGGGAACGGGGTGCAAGGAGAACAGGAAAATAACAAATGGCAACAAAGTGGAAATGAAGTTACTGATAGGGTTAAAGTTCAAGGTCGGTTTTGTTCCCATTTTTTCATTTTCTCTTCTCTTTTCTCGTGCTTGTTCCCCGTGCTTACTAGCTTCTAGTTAAGAGCAAATTAGACCGCTTTTTACGGGCTATACATGTAGGGCAAGACATAACAAAACAATATCGTTTAACTAAAATTATACTAGTACAGAGTTACTTGTATTTTATTTTAATTTATTTTTTTTTCTCAGAAACTTTTTCTCAGGAAAGTTTTAAAGAATGTTTTTTATATATACACAGTGCTGCAAATACATAAGATTAACAGCGAAAATAAAAGTGGGGAATCTGGGTATCGATCCCAGTACCTCCCGCATGCAAAGCGGGCGCTCTACCATTTGAGCTAATCCCCCGGCTAGGAAAACTCTGCGTGAATGATTTACGTAAACTTTGATGCTTCTTCACCAGACTATAATCGAGAGCTAGGATAAACCTGCGCTAACGTAAACTAATGAAAAGAGGGAAAATCAAAGCATATCAAAGTATTCGTAGTATCTGTTTGATAAAATAATCTCGACAAAAAAGGAAGTATTTAGCTTCAAACACACTCTAAAACAAACAGTTCCAACTGAGTTGTTAAGTTTTTTTTTAAAACACGTGATATCGTAAGAAAAGGTATTAGCTCTTTTCTTAGAATTGTAAACAAGTGAGATAAAGAAGAAAAGAAGAAGTAGAGACAAAAATAGCGTTTGGAACTAAAAATTCCTAAGCTGGCACAAATCCTCGAACTGTCAAGCGGTACGAGGCAAGTGTATAGATGTTGTTTTTTCTTCCTTCTTCATTGTATAAAACAAATAGACTCCATGTTGCCGTGGTTCTGTTCAGTAATAGATCACAGAAGACGTTAAAAAGTGGTAAAAACATCAATGACACACTCGCCTGCGGCTGTCGCTCGTGTGCCACTTCTTTGTTTTTACCACATTTTGACGTCATCCGTGATGTATTACTGAACAGACGCATAGTAACATGGAATCTATTTGTTAAGTATTCTCATTATACATCAAGTGCACTTGTCTCCAATAAGTATTATCCTTATTCTACATGTCCCAGTACTATGTTAGCGCGACGGTCGGCTATTAAAAGAATCATCTAAGTAAGTACTTTACATTTAAATCCTTTAGCCTCGCTTGGGAGAAAATTTACTAATTTTGCTTTTTGGTCTGATTCCATCAGTTGATTGGTTCGACGCCTGAGCCAACAGACGATCTTAACCCTCAGACGTTCAAGGGGGGATGGATGCCACCCCGCCTAAGGTTTTTCTGAGTTTTTTCCTAGGGGATAAAACATCAGCACCAGGCCCCAGTTGTTCTAAAGGTGGATAGCACTCTCCACTGGATAAATCACTATCCAGTGGATAACACAATTGGTTTTCGAGCTACATCTCCGCTGGATAGCGATTTATGCGGTGGATAGCGCTATCCAATTTTTGAACAACCGGGGCCTGATGTTTTCTGTGGCTGTTCGTTCATCCCTCGCGCAAATTTTGAGACAAGTTCAGTGATGGTCAGTCACTATGGTTACGAGATATGACGTCATAAGTAGCAAGTGGTCAAGCAAAAGTAAATCTTGTTGCTAAAATCATGCAAAGGACTTATTTATGTGTTGCTTTTCATGTAAAGCACAAAAAATTACTACTTCTCGCGTTTTTAACCTGATTTCTGATTCTTTGGAAAATCGAAGATGGTGGCCAAGATGGCGACCATTGTTGGTGACGTCACAGGCCTCCAGCAGCAAGAAAATCAAAGGTTTTCCACCTAAGGTAAAATCGTTTCGAAATACTGCAAAAAATCAAAAACCCCGAGGAGGGGTTCCATCCCCCCCCCCCCCCCCAATTCCTTTTACCACGGTGGAGGTATGAATTTGCGTGTCCGTTCAAGGGTTAACTTAATTTAGGTCGACCCAAATAAGAGTTTGGTTCGTCTCATGAAAAGGTAGACGTTTGGCCTAGGCCTAACACGGTGGTAAGATTAGAAAATGATTTTAATAGACTAAATTGTAACTACAAATAAAAAATTACCTTAATGGTCTTCAACGTTTTGACACTCCGCGGAAGTTGAGCCCGAAATTCCTCTGAAGTCTTTCCACAAAAAAGAATTTCCGCTATTTTCCTTCTCACAAAAAAGAGCCACACAACTAATTATGTCGTTTCCTTCGTTGTCGACAGCGAAAGTTGACTTCGCCGTCAGAACTGGGCTTTAAGTTAAGGACTCAAGTAACATGGGGGTTTACCTGTGGAAATTGAATTATTGCCTACAACTTTGGCATAGATGATGGCGCTGAATCAAAATTTGGCACGCATAAAGACCTTATCGTCCTTAACATTTTAAAGTATAAATATTGTGTTAATTAGTCACGTGATGTGTCACAAGAAATCGATCGATAGCATTTTTCTAATTCATATTAAGTATTATTTCTAACACTTCACGCTTGGAATGACCGTTCATTGCACTTCAATAGAAAATTATGACGGAAAACATCACTTCAGATGCCCAAATTTAATCTTGAATTATTTAAAACTGTATTTTAAACTTCGCGTACATTCACTTTGGGAAAAATTCACTTTGTTCTAGGTCTCCTAACGAGAGAAATTGCCAGTCAGTCTTATGCTAAATCACGAGTCCCGTCTATAAATGCAATCCCGAATCCCGCTCCCATATTTGTCTAGAATCGGAAATACCGGGTTCTAAGAAGGCAAATCCCGGATCCCGAAAAGCCTAGGGGACTGAGAAGCGACAGTATAATTTTCTCAGCATTACTGTGGGGGCCTCTGTAGCGTGTCTGAAGTCTAACTAAATTAACGAAGATTGGTGCACCGGTCGGGAGTAATCACGACAAGTTGGAATGTTTTCCCCTATTGGCTTGTAACATTTCGAGATGTCGACCCATGGTCATCAAAGGGCTAAATGGGGCATATTTTTTTGTCTTAAAAGCAAACTAGATAACGCCCGTCGATCAAGAGAACTAAATATACAGAATGCCTAGCAAGCAGGCGGATCTCGGGTGCTGAATGTGACATGGAACAACGACACAGTGAGTCGCTTTCCATTCCTCTTCCTCCCCGATAGCTGCCAATGTTCCAAGTGGTATCGCACAGAATAATTTAAATGTATTGTTTATTCACTTACTTACCAGAAATATGCCTTTTTATGTCCTTGTTTTTACTTTACGCTCCAAAGTAGACTTAATTTGGACACGGTCTATTCGAATCGTTATAGCTCAATCCGTACAATTTAGTGAAATTGCCAAAAAACTGAACATATATTCATGCCAATATTTTTCTCATTGAAAGGAAGCACTGTTCGTATCAAAATCATGAAATAAAAAATTAGGGGCACCGTACTCGTTTTTGCAGTAGAGTTGCAGAAAGTGCGCACCGCATTCATTTTTTCCTATTATTGAGAGAGGACTGCATGTGGCGAGTTTCAAAATGGCATGTATGTGGAAGGGGGAAGAAGGCATTAAATAATCCGTTTTTTCAGAATTTGGATCGAGAGACACAGTTAGGACGCAATGTGATAAAGATGGCGCTTAAATGAAAATCAAAGTGAGATAGTACACGTTTAACTAACGTCCACTATGAAATTGAGGTTCTCCGTAAGAAAGTCGAACTCAGTTACATGCGTACTGCTTACGTTATGCACATTCCCAGCACATTGAGTCTCATATCGGCAAGAATCAACAGTAACCGAAAATTCTAATAGCGTTTCTCTTCAGTCAACTTCTTTTTAATAATGTTACTTTGAATGCTCTTTTTCACGGCGGCCATCTTGTTACGCGCAGTATAAGAGATGCGCAGTGTAAAACCAGCGAATCACCTTAAAACATGAATATTCCTTTTTCTATAAGTCATTTACGCTGAATAACTTCGCCTTCATTCACACGAAATAAAAACGCGCTACCGGTACGAACAACAAACATCACAGGGTTATTTTTCGTTCTAAAAGTTATTCACGAAAAACAATTTTGCTTTTACACTAAGGAGCAATATGCAAAAATTATAAAGCGAGGTAAAAATATGTCTTGCTGCATGGTGCGCGCAACAAACAACGAGGCCACTATCATACTAAAATTATTCTTGATTTTTAATCGCAGTGGGTGCTTTGAAGCCGGCATACAAAGTTAAATGCCAACAACCTGGCGTACAGGTATACCTCACTCTTCCTTCCGCCACACACCGACTTGACTTACCGTGATTACGTAACAGGGGTAAGTTAAACATACGAAGGGTGCATTCGATAGATTGTATTCCGGGCTAAGAATACACCGACATTTGAGAGAATGTCTTCAACCGCAGAGTTTTGGAACAATGGGACACTACATTCTGCATTTTATCATGGAATGAAAGCCAAAACAAGTGATTTCTTGAGCCTATTCCATGCATCCTACTCCAGGATACGGGTAATCAAACACGCCCTACGGAAAATGCTTAAGCCCCTCTCTCCTCCAGAAACTCCCGCTGGGTATCCCAATAAAAATGGCAGTAATTAAAAAATAGTAAGCGAGCGGGGAACGATGGGACGAGGGAAAAGCCTTTCCCCTTCCCATCGTCCCCCACGCTCTTACTATTTTTTTCCACTCTCCAGCCTCCCTACGACACAAAGAGGCCTCTGCGAAGGAGGGAGACTAAGCCCTGCTTCAAATGTGACGAACAGTAGGGAGAATATATCACAAATATGCTCTCGTAATCTTATTTCAAGAGTATCGCAAGAATTCATGCTTCGAGCTCCCATTAGCTTCGCGCGCTGGCCGTCTCAGATGAGCGCGTTGGAAAAAAGGAAAGTCTTTGAACAATCTCAACCTGGGTTGGCGATTATTTCCGTACGGTGTTTAAAATATAAAAGCTTCAAATGTTCTATATTCTATATTTTCTAGAGACACTGTATATAGCAGGTTTGCAATGTACAAGATTTTCAACAGACACGCTAAAACTGAGCTACTCATGCATGCCTAACATGAAATCTGTCATCTCGTCACACAGCAAGTACGTTCTTTCAAATTTCAACTCACCAACGCAACAACCTGACACCTACAATTTCAGAAAGACACCAGATTGTCCACTCGAAGGAAAATGCCTCCAATGAAATTTAATCTACCAAGCCACTGTAACCACAGAGACGACAACTGAAACTTACGTCGGACTGGCAACAAACTTTAAGGAACGTTACTATATTTACAAGACTCTAAGAAACCTTTCCAGATAAAATGGAAAGTTTTAAAGAAATGTAAAGCCTATAGCAACATTAGCAAAAAATGTAATCTTTGTCTTTATGAAAAGTTCATCATCATTTGTAAAAAAGAGCTTTGTAGCCTAAACAGGCGAAACGCACTAGCGAGTTCATGCCCCCACAGAAACAGATATGTACTTCAGAACTCTAGAGTAACGTAACTAAGACACTATCCATCTGTTACCTAGATACAATCTGATAACGCATCCCTGTAACAACCACCCAAATTTTACTGCCAGCTTTTAATTTTATCGGTCAATCGTTGAAATTGCCTGATGAGTGTGGTCCTACAATTTCGGACCGTACGAAACAGCACTGTCGCAATAAACGATCAATGATTACTCCTGAAGCCTGAACACCTGTGATTATTAATAGTTGTGAATTTGTACTGTATTTTCAAGGACCGAACTCAATTTTTTATTTTATTTTTCTGTAGTCAACAACTATATCTCTCCTTTAAATTTGCCTTATTAAAACCTACTTAGTTTAAATTGCCAGATAGTTTCCCACAATAAAAAACCTATTTTGCCAGACTTTTAAAATGCATGCAGTCTAAAACGCGGGCGTTTACTATCCCTCTTCGGATAACTTACCAGGGGCCATTTTGTTCTCTCAACAAATCGGAGCATTTCCAATCTTATTCCACAACAAATCAATCAGACAAAAGTATACTTCGCTCACGATTATCAAGTGAGCTTTATCTTTTGACCCCTGGAATCAACAATGCAGACATTAGAAAGACGTTGTTAGCTTTGTCTGTGGACAAAATCCTGTTGTGTGACAAGTAAAACGAAAGCACTTTAGTAGTGCTGTAGTGCACTCAGATTGTGAAATTCTTTTTCGGTATATTGCTTACGTAAATTACGGAGTTATTAAACAACAATTGTAACCTACTCATTATAGTAGCGCTGAAAAATATAAGATGGCAAGAAAGATTTAACGAAACATAAAACCCGACTTATCAAGCAATTTTCGGAAACTATTAACAACTACTTTTAGGGACGAAATGGACCAAACTCCAGCAGTTTAAATACCCAATTTATTGCTTCCTTGGTGGTATATTTTTTACATATTTATTATACAGCAAATAATTCTCCTTTTAGCTTCATCCTTTAAATACTAGGTGTACAACAATATCCAATAATATCTTCTATTCTATTCTATTACAATTTTGTAGTGACGATTTTCTGACTTGATTTAGAAGTACATACCGGCTTGCAATTGCATCGAATCGCACTATGCAAGGGAATCCAGCAAATATTTGCCTGTGGAATCCGGAATTGGAAAATGTTCACTAGTGGAATACAGCCCACTAACGTTTGGAATCCCGAATCCAAGTTCCACTGAAAAAGACTGGAATCCAGCACCTGGAATCGGGAATCCACGGCGTGGGATCCAGAATCCAAGGCCCCTGGATTAACTGACATGTGGCTAATCGAACAGATAAGCAGAGAGAAAAAAATATCATTCAGTAATTGACACCGTTAGTCGATCATTGTGTATAACAAAACGTGACAAAATAATCGACATTTTAGGAGTATTTCAGAAGACAAGTGCAGGAGTTAGGCTTAAAAGCGTTTGATGCGAGAGCGACTGTGTTACCTATTTTGCACGGTCGACAATTAATGCCCATGCTGCAGAACGTAAAGAGATAACTGACAGAGTCACTCGATAATGGCTCATTAAAGAAATCGCTACTTTGTTTCAGTAGTTGGCTAACTTAAAAATAAATAACCCAATAACATGTCACAAACTAGAACCATCCCATGTAGTTGCTATGCCACATAGTTATTGAAAAAAAAACTGATTAACATTAACAGCTACCTGAAGTACAAAATCTAGAAAAATCTAACTAAGCAACTTAAGTACGTCAGAGTGAATTGCATACCAAACCTTCAGATAGGTTCTGATTTAATATTATAGAGACCTTAGATTTGAGGAAGAGAACGACTACGAGTACGAAATTTGATTTACAGTTTTTTCGCGTATTTTTAAAAAATAAACACCCTGGAATGCTTCAATGTACTCATTTTCACATGAAACGTTGGCACAAACGTTACCTTTATTGGAGGAGGTTAATCCCTCCACCGTTTGCAAAACGATCAAACTTCGTACATTTGATAACTTGTTTCCGCCACTACGACATTCTCGGTAAAACTCGTAGTAGAATGACGACGGCTATCACGTTTTCCCGCCAAAACGACGCTGGTTCACTCGCGAGCACAACGTAGCATTGGGAAAAACTTGTAGTCGTTCTCGTCTTAGAAGCTCTCTAAATGTCAGACGAAGGGGGTACAAAAAAAAGTCGCAGTTCATAACTTGGGGCTGGTTAAGAACAATCAAATTTTGTGACGTATGAATGTGCCCAAAAGGAGTTTTCGAATTATCAAGGCATATACTTGGGACCGAGGCTGAGGGGAATAAAACATAAGAAATCGCATTCAGTTTCAGTGATTGTTAATTCATTACTTTTGCTTAATTTCCGTCATCCTTGGAGCCAAGTATGAATTTTGATCCACGGTTTTTTTCCAACTTTTGAAAAAGAGAAGCGAATAACCATCGACACGGCTAGAAAGAATGCCCTGGAATAACGTAACTGGCGAAAGGAGACGTTTGTATGGTGGTAGGCACGAACTTGCTCCTCGTCAGAAAACGTTTGTAAAATTGCGCGATTTAATTTGCAGAGCTATATCCTCGTTAGTTTTCAACATATCACTTTCAAACTTGGCAACTTTACTTATTTCGAAGCGTTCTTTTTAGCCGTGTTGAGGGATTTTCGCCAACTGGTCCCAGTATGGGACCAGTTTGCGAAAATTTGACGGTCAAACGTTGAAAAAACCGTGGAAGGGTCTATTCGAAACTGGCCTATTCTTAGTTTGCAATCAAGTAACAGGGCGGTCATGTTGGTTGACAAAACAAAACAAAAATACTTTTGTTCCCGGCGGTAGAAAAACGCTCTCTTTCTTATCAACGAAAATGGTCCCGTGACGTCAACTAACGTATATGATATGCTCGCCCAAGTTTGACCAGACTCACAAATTTAAACTCTTTTAAACCAGAACTAACTTTAACCAACAGCTTATGGTTGGTTTCGCAGGCGAGGCAAGATTAATCGAATCCAGTGTGCTAGCAGCTGGCTATTCCCTGGCAAGAACGGTCGATATTATCAACTGGGGAACTCCGCTTTCTCCCACATGAAAAGACATTGTTTTGACATATGATGAATCCTTTCACGACCAAACTTGTAAGGCCAAGATGCCCAATGCTGGGCCTCGTTCTTTTAGTGAGTTTAAATATCCATTCATCTTAACCTCACGTTTTGTCCATAACGCATGTATCCAACATCGCTCAAGAAGCGGTCTGGACAAATCCACCATAATGTTGCATCCAACAATTTTGGATGCAGTTGGAACAACATGGTAGGTTCCCTTAGAACGGCTCCTAACTAGTATAACTACTATTCTGAAATGAAAATATTAATAAGATAAATTGTATAATGATTATTTAACCCTCCAAACATCTTGATCAACACCTTTGTTTTCGAAAAATCACCGTTTTTACAACTACTAAGCACGTGAAACAATGGCTTTTGATGTCTTGTATTGAGTAGAAGATCAACTTGAACATGACAAACAGCTTCATTGTGCACAGGGCAGCTTACATAGGTAGGTACGGACCAAAATTGTCAGTCCCTCAGCAGTTCTTCAAGACTCAATACGAAAGTATACTAGCAGACCTTAAAAGTGTTTGGAGGGGGTGTCAGAAAATCATCATTTACTTTGAGCAAAGTGTAATTTGGTACCCAAATATTTCTGATAGCACTACACCATCATTTAACCCCTCAATCCCAGACAACAACGACATATCTGCTTAATTTTAAGTTGAGCTTGAAGGCTAAGCCCAACTGCATGGCAGAAAAAAGTGCCATATTTTCCTCCATACTGTCTATTTTCACACCTTACAAAATTTTCGAAGGGAATTTTTCTACTTTAACTTCGAGCATTCTCAGATAACATGAGTTGTTGTGTTTGTTTATCCTCGCCTAGTCATTTCCCTCCAGCATGTCCTTGACGGTTTGGTATGTACATCTATCCATCTCTCCACCAATCTCTTCCAGTACTTCGTCCACAAGAGTACGTTGTTTTGGTTGCTGGGAAATGATCAATTCGCCAAACAAATATATACCCATTCCCTGGTAAAATAGAATAATTCAGAATAAAAACCAAGCAGAAAATAAATCAAACGTAAGCCACATCAACATTTACAGACAATTTTCGCTTCGCAAAGTTTGCGCTTTCATGTATACGTATACTCACTGAAGCAACGGTGGATCCACGGGGAGGGTACGGGGGTCAGTATAAGATTCTGGGAAACTCCCCAACCACCCCTTGCCTAAACCAACATTTTGCCCAAAGTGAGAAGTGAGTGCAAACTTTGAGTGGGGGAGGGAGACAGTTGGGCCGTTTTCCACAATATTATGGCTACTGCTGGGCCCAGACCCCACTTAACCCTTTAAGTCCAAATATCTAGATACAAATTCTACACACTAGTCTCCATACATTGCCTAGCCGGAGAAAACAGCCGACATTATGCAACGCCACCAATGGTTTCCCCGCGAAATGACGTCTTTGGAACGACTGCCGAAATTTCATACTGATGACGTGTCACTACCTAGATCTGGGAAGAGCTTTGATTGGATGAACCAAATTTTAAGCTAATCAGAAGCACTACCCAGATCTGGGTAGTGACGCGTCATCAGTATGGAATTTCTCCGCTCGTTTCTCAGACGTCATTTCGCAGGGAAACCAGAGGTGGCGTCGCGGAATGTCGGCTGTTTTCTCAGGCTATACATTGCCTTAAAGAGTTAATTGAGAGAATCTGATAAAATCGCAAAGAACATTTCCTTTGGACCTCATTTTAATCAATTCGCATAACCTTTCCTGTTGGGAGAAAATTAATGTTGGTCACTCTTAGGTAAAAGTTAAGATGGGGTAATAAACCGCTTCTTAGTCAAAAACTGTTCCAGACTAGTTCAAAAGAGCACTCTCTCGACTAAAATCGGCTTATGAAGTTTACTACAAAATGTGTTACAGAGAGGAAGGGTGGACGTTAGTAAAAACAATCTATAAGGACTCATTATAACAACTCCTAAGCCCTTAAGGATTCTGATAAAACTTTTTTACACTGAAGTTACAAAGGTTGTAAGAAAGGTGTAAAGAAAAAAGGTGTAGCTATTTCCAGGAGAAGATTCATTTATAACTGGCAACGAAACAAACTGTGCAGTAGAGACGAAACAAAAATGAGCATACCAGAACGCTGAGGGAAAATGGAGGGAGAGATTTACCTGATCTTCCACCAAGAATCTTTTCACCTCTTTTAGTCCAGGGGTGTAACTATAACATCAACAAGATACGATTCCAAGTTAACACAGTGGCGGATCCAGGGAAGGGGTCCGGCAGGCCCGCCCCTCCCCCCTCTATTTTTAGACCAAACTAAGGCCCGAAGGGCCGGAAAAATTTTTTTGCGAGACCAGTCTCCCCTCCCCTTATCTAAGAGTCTGGATGACCACCCCCCCCCTTATCTCAAAGTCTGGATCCGGCACTGTAACAAACATCATCATCATCATCAACAGCAGCAGCACAAAAATGAAACAATAACAAACAAAAGCATATTTTACAGGTAGATTTTACAAGCAAAAACGCAACCTTTGACGGGTTCTTTGATCGT